>CM053791.1:199683997-200046497 GCA_028749045.1 Cupressus sempervirens | reverse complement strand
TTTTATCTGGTGCAAGCTGTTTAAAACATAATTAAGTAACGAATTTTTTTTTCCTTTGCTAAAGGCTATAGGGTCATTAATTTATCATTGTGAAATCTATCCATAAGGTTTTCAAGATTTTTTATATCATAATTTTCTATTATCCATCAGCTTTGGGGTTCGCATCATTCAACCTGCAATCGTGTCTTCGAAAAAGGTGAGAGTTGTATGAATTTTTTCTTTGTTGCTTTTTCCTCTTTGCTTCTTTTTATCTTCTGTATATGATTTTTGTTCATTTTTTTAAAAATGAATTGCAAGGACACCTTTACTACAGACAACAGAGAAGATTCTTGATTCTCAAATATAAATAAAATTGGTTGAAGTTTTTTATATAATAGTCATTGAGATCTTTGTTATTTTGTGAGATTGTCTCTCATTCTCAAAACCTTGTAATCTTTCACATTTCTGCAGTAAATAACAATGTTTCTTTTTTTATTAATCAAAAAGTGACATAGCACTTATATAATATATTTATTAATAAACTAGTTCAAGGGTTCATTAGAGAAAGAAGTAGCAAGAAAAATCTGAATCACTGCCAAAGTACAAAAGTGTTAAAAGCTGATATGTCATACCAGGCATACCTACAACAAAATACAATTTCTCTGGACTTTTTTAGGCTCATTGCTCTTTGTAATGTGGTCTATAAAATCATCACTAAGCTCCTAGCAGAGAGGCTTAAAGTTTTCCTTCCTATGGTTATCTCTGAGGAACAAGGGGGTTTTGTGGCAGGAAAATAAATTTTGGATGGGGTGGTTATTGCTTCTGAAGCTATTCACTCTATGTGTACTTCCAGGGAACGTGCTATGTTTATTAAGCTTGATATGGCTAAGGCTTATGATAGAGTCAATTGGGATTTCTTGCAAAAAGTTCTTCTTTCTTTTGGCTTCAATCAAGATTGGGTTAGATGGGTTCTTAGCTATGTTACTACTCCTTCCTTCTTGGTCCTTCTTAATAGTGAACTGAAAAAGCTTTTTGGGGCTTCTAGAGGTCTTCATCAGGGAGATCCCATCTTGCCTTATTTCTTTATCATTATGGCTAAGGGACTTGGTAGACTTATCAAGTTTCATGTTTCCCAAAATTTGATTCAAGGTTGGCAATGGGGAAATGGTTTGCCTGCTCTTTCTCACCTTCAATTTGTTGATGATATTGTCCTTGCTGGGAGAGCTCAGATTCGGGAAGCTAAAGCCTTTCGGTTCACCTTGGATAATTATTTGGCTATCTCTAGGTAGAAAATTAATGACCACAAGTCCTTTATTTTTTTCTTCAACACTCCTGAGCTGATCCAGCGGAGGATTGCTAATATCTTGAGATTTTAGATTGCGTCTCTCCCTCTAACTTACTTGGGGGTCCCTATTGTGGTGGGTAGACAACCTAGGCTTTTTTGGCAAAGCTTGCTTGACAAACTTTGACAACGGGTCAATAATTGGACTCATAGGTGGCTCTCTACTGCTGGTAGGGTGACACTCCTTCAATCTATAATTCAAGCTCTTCCCATATACAAAAGCATGGTTCAGGCTGCCTTGGTGTATTTTATTAAAGAATTTGATGCCCTCTCTTGCCAATTTCTTTGGAGTGGCAATTTGCAACATACCAAATGGAGCCTCATCAATTGGGATGCTATTTTTTGACCAAAAAAGGAAGGAGGCCTTGACCTTCAGTCTGCTATCTTGTGTAGTCAAGCTCTTGCTGCCAAGCTCTATTGGCATTGGTGTACTAGTCAGTCTCAGCTTTGGGCCTGTATCCTATCAAACAAGTATTTAACTAGTGTTGAACCTTCAAAAGTTTCTCGATTTTCTCTTGAGGGAAGAGGCTCTATGGTGTGGAATACCCTCAAGATTGGTGCTCACCTGGTGAAGCGAAGTTTATTTTGGATCTGCAATAGGGGCACTGAGGCTCTATTTTGGAGTGATTCTTGGAATGGGCATCCTCCTCTCCTTTCCTCTCATCCTCACTTGCAGGCTCTTTGTGATTCTTTCCTTTCTGCTGGATGGAATAAGGTGGCTCATTATAAGGAGGCTTTTAACTTGGGCCTTGTTGTGGGTTATAGATGGAAGATTTCTTCTGATTGCCCTCTGGGTGGTTCACTGGGAGATCGGCTAGAACTATCTTAGATATTGGCTTCTAAGGAGTGCAGCTCGTTGCAAGGACCTGATGTTTTGGCTTGGGGAGGTGCTTCTTCTTGCAAGTATTCTATTTTGTCTGGGTACCTTGCTCTGACAAAGTAACTTTTTGGTGAGGTGGAGGACTCTCGGTGGAAGAAAGTTTGGAATAGTTTTTCATGGCCTAAGTGTAAAATTTTCCTCTAGATTTTGGTTTACAATCATTGTCTCACTTTGGATAATCTTTGCAAGCGAGGCTTCCAGGGGCCTTCCATCTATTTTCTCTGCCACAATAGTGAAGAGACTGTCTCTCACCTTTTTTTCTAGTGCCCCTTTGCCAAATAGATTTGGCACCTCTGGTGGAGTGTATGGGGATGCACATGCTGGCATGTGTCCTCTTTGTCTGAATTCTAGGACTGTTTGAGCCATTCCCCTTCCAAGACTTATTTTCCTCAAGTTGCTTGGACTATCGGCCCTTCCCTTATTTTATGGTATGTTTGGCTTGAGAGGAATATAAGGATCTTTCAAGATTTGTAGTTTGAGATCAGCCACCTGTGGGGGAAAATTGTTAATTCTCTTCAAGAAACACTCCTTGCTAAATGTGACGTTGGTGGGGGTTTGGATCCTATTGATGCTGGTATTTACTCTCGCCTCTTCTTTCCTCTTTAGGGTTTCTCTCCTTTCATCCCCCACACCCACTCTGGGAATAGAACTCAGAAACACCCTCAACGTGTTAATCATTAGGGTCGTTGGTCTCCTCCTACAATGGGAACTCTTAAAATCACACTGATGGTTCTTCTCGAGGAAATCCTGGTCCGACTAGTATTGGGGGAGTTGGGCATGATAGTTCTGGTGATATCTAGTTTTTTTTTTCTATATACAAGGGTTACTATACTAATAACCTCATGGAAGCCCTGGCTATCTTGGTTGCAGTGGAACAATGTTGTCTACGTGGCTAGAAAAGAATCATCTGTGAGACTAACTCGCAGGTGGTTGTGAACTTATTGCATAATAGAAACCTTGTGCATGTGGATTGGCATTTGGCTCTGGTTATTCAGCAGATCATTTAGTTATGCAATTCTCTGGATTCTATGTCCTTTATGCATATCCCTCGTGAGTGGAATGGTGTGGCTGATTGCCTAGCTAAATGGGCCTTTGAGCAAGGGCCAGCTTGGAACATTCTTGATTCTAGGATGCTTTCCCTTGATTTACCTTAGATGCTGGGTCAACTTGTGGACTAGGATAAAGCTATGTAGTTCTCTTTGTTTCTTGTGTTGTTTAGCTCTCTTTAATATTCAATAAATTTTTTACCCCTCTTTTAGTGAAAAAAAAAAGATTACCCAAAATATGATATATATCAATACTCAACAATGATTAGGGTCCAATTATGCTAATGAACCTCTCCTTCTAAAAGAATTAACTAAAATCAAGAGAGCTTTGAACCTCCTATCTAATTGGAGAATTTGTGGACATGCACAAAGAATATGCAAACTAATAGCTGTGTGTCAATCAATTATAGTACTAGTTTTTATTAAGCTTCATTCATCTTCTTTGCGTCCCAAATATGGCACTCTGCTAAGCATGAAAATTTCAAAAAAAAAACTTTGAATGGAAAGATTCAAATATGGAGCCTTCACAACCAAGATTAGCTAGACAATCAAGTTTATTGCCCTCCCTTAGAGTATGAGAGAAACAAGTAGCTTGAAAAGAATCAATTAAATCTTAGCATTGTTGAAGAATATAGACTAGTTTCCAAGTATGAGAAGATCGTGAGAGACAAGAATTTATAATTACCTAAGAATCACCTTCAATATGGATGGTGGAAACATTACATCTCTTTGCCAAAATTAGACCTACCAATAGGGCTTGAGCTTCTGCAAGGTTGCTCATACCAACTGGTAAAACATCTACCTTGATTGCAACTACTTCACCTTTCCAATTCCTAATACAAGCACCCAATCCTGACTTACCATGGTTCCCACAAAAACAACCATCAAAATTTAACTTTAGAAAATTTCTAGAGGGGGGAGACCATTTTACATGAAGTCGATCAGATTGATGATTAGAATTCTAGTTTGTAGAGAAACCTGGAGGTAACTTAATTTGTTTCCACAGTTTTAGAAGAAGGTAATCCCAAGCATTTACTGAAATATTATTTATACAATTTAATATATTTTGATTTACTCTTTCTAAAATTGCATTCTCAATCCCATCTAGAACAGATTCTAGGTTTGATTTTTCATTATGAAAAATGATCTTGTTACATTCCCACCACATGGCCCACACCATAGTAGCTGGGATGCACTTCCAAATACTAGCAAATAGTGATCTTAAGAATAGAACTGGCCAAGATTGAAATAGGTCCCAAAGACTGTTTGGCAGAGGTAAAGACATTTGAAGCTTGTTCAGCACAAAAACCCAACACTGATAAGCAAAGGGACACTGGAGAAGGAGGTGATCTATAGATTCTAGCTCCTTGTTGCATAATTTGCAAATAAAAGATTCAACAATACCTAGCTTGGACAATTTTTCCTGGTGAGCATTCTTTTTCTAAGGGCTAGCCAAGCAAAACATCCAGCCAGTAGAGTTCCAACAAAAGGAAAAAGCTCTACACTTCCTACTTGAATTATATGTTTGTTGTAGACCATAATAACCTTCCTTGATTGAATAATCGCCACCTTTGGTTGGGGCCCATATAACTATATCTTCCCTATTAGAAAGAAAAGAAATTCTTTCAGCAAAAGAGTCCCTCAAGGAAAGGAGACTTGGCTGACTAAGAAGATGTGTTGGAGGTTCTTTCTAGAGAACCCTTCTTGAATGAATTTCAATAGCCAAAACATAGTCCCAAAAAGAGGAGCCCCACTCAGCTTTTAGGACTTGGTGTGCTTCATCTAACTTTTCTTGTCTACATAGAGGGAGAAATCCATTCCATGAGTCTTCCTAAAACTTTACTTTCTCTCCACTATGAATTTCCCAAGTAACATAATTACAAACAATATCCTTTGAAGATATCATAAAGTTCCATATGGCCAAACCTAAAGGAGGATTAGACACAGTAAAAATTCTCGAAGGACTTGGAGAATCTAATTATTTTTCTTGCATGATTGAACACCATTTTGCATGAGATTTTGTATACATTTGCCACACAAGCTTGCCCACAAAAGCCTTATTTCTAGTAGCAATATCATGCAACTCCACACCCCCAGATGCCTTATCATGAGACATTGTAAGCAAAGAAATAAGGCGAAGCTTCTTTTTCTCTAAAAAATTTTCTTTCCATATAAAGTCTCTGATAATCTTTTGAATTTGCAAGATTATAGAAGAGGGAACATTAAGAATTGACAAGTAATAGTTTGGGATAACTATTAGGACAGCTTTAACTAGCAAAATACGACCTGACAAATCTAGCTTTCCAAGTAGAGATCCTAGCCCTAATTCTGTGTCAATGATAGGAAGCCAAAAAGTTGTCTTGTTTGTTCCCATAAAAAAAGGAATTCCAAGATAAATGGATGGGAGGTGATTCACCGGGAAACCCAAAGTTGAAGAAATCCTCTGAGCTATTGCATCATTAGTGTTGAAAATGAAAATTTTGGATTTGTTGGCATTGATTCTCTGACCAAAAAATTTTGAATATAGGTCCAAGGCATATTTAATATGGTTAGCTTCCTTTACATTTGACGTACCAAAAAGAAGAGTATCATTAGCAAATAGGGAATGGGTAACTGTGATAGATGTATGAGGAATCAAAATTCCTTTCCATAAGCCCAATTGTCAAGATCTATTGATGAATCTGCTGAAAGCATCAGCCATAAGAATAAATAAAATTGGAGATAGTGGATCACCCTGACGAATCTCTTGAGCAGAGGGGGAAAAACCAATTGACTCTCCATTAATAATGATTGAAAACCAGGCACCAAAAATACAATTTTTGATCCATCTACACGACTTATCTGAAAAACAAAATTTGGAAATAACTTTAAAGAGGAATGACCATCTTACGCTATCATAAGCCTTCATCATGTCAAGCTTGATCACAAAACTAGACAACTAATGAGAATTGATAGAATGAAGAGTCTCATGTGCAACAATAGCACCTTCCCATGTTTCTCTTCCTAGCACGAAACCACCTTGATCTAAAGAAATGATATGAGGAATAAATTTCTGCAACCTCATGTATATAGCTTTAGTAATCAATTTATAAATCATGTTGCATAAAGAGATAGGCCTAAAGTCAGCAAAAGAAGTCAGCTACTTAACTTTTGGAATAATAGCAATGTTAGTTGAATTGAAGCTCTTGATCATCTTGGCATCTCTTCTCGACTCTTCAACCATTGCTAATAAATTAGAACTAATAAAATCCCAACATTTTTTATAAAAAAGAGCTATAAATCCATCAAGGCCTGGGGCTTTGTCAGGTGGGAATGAAGATACCACTTTTTAAATTTCTTCCAATGTGAAAGGGGCAAGCATAATCCTATTATGATCTGCTGTAATAAGAGGGGGAATACAACTAATGAAATAATTAATCAAATTGTCATCAATAGGATCCAAATGAGGGGGAGCCAAGAGATTTGAAAAAAATTGAACACCTTCCTCCTTAATACCATTGTCATCTCCTATAAGATGACCAGATTCTAAGTGCTTAATTGAAAAAATAGTGGTAACTGCCCTTTTAACTCTAGCAGTTTCATGAAAAAAAAAATTGTTCTTAATGCCATCTCTTAACCATAGTTCATGAGACTTTTGTCTCCAATAAATCTCCTTCCTATTGCAAAGATCCTCCCATTTCTTCTTTCAAGGATTTTTTCTCATGATATAAATCCGGACTAAGACCTTTTTGAATGATGATTGAATTTACCTTCTCAAGTTTTCTTAGACATCTTGTTTTTACTTGAACACATTTTTAAAAACCTTCACATTCCACTCCTTGATCATCCCTTTCAAGTAACGAAGCTTTTTAGAGAATTGAAGCACCTTAGGATCCCTAAAGGTTGGAGCATTTATCCACCAATGTTTTAAAAACATAATAAAATTAGGATGCCTGAACCACATGTGTTCAAACTTAAAAGAACTAGCCTAATTAAGACATTGCGATATGTTGTTCTTTGATATCAATAACTGGACTGGAAAATGATCTGATATAGCAAAAGGTAAGATTTTATATTTAAAACTAAAACTCAATAGCTTCCATGATTGTGAAAACAAGAACCTATTTAGTCTCTCAGCAATTTTTAAAAAACTAATATGTCAATTAGTCCATGTGTATAATCCATTGTTAGGAAAAATGTCACTTAAGTTATTATCTTCTACAAATGAAGAAAAATCTTGGATAGTTCTAATGGGTAGAAAAATTCCCCCTTTCTTTTTAGACATTGATAGTAATGCATTGAAATCCCCACCCAATATAAAAATCATTTCTCTTTCTTGCTGAATAAGATTCGTCAATACAGCCCAAAGGTTCCTCTTATCATTTGTAGATGTGGGACCATATACATGTTGAAGATAAGAAATTTCAAATCAAAGTGTTCAACTTTCAGCAACTGCCAATTGGAATCTTGTGCAATAAGAATACCATGAATACATTTAGCATTCCATAAAATTGCTAAACCCCCAAAGGCCCCATGCCCCTCTGCATGAATTGAAAGCCAATTAGTCCATTTAGCCAATTTTTTATCAAAAACTTGTTCTGATAATTTAGTTTCTTGAAGAATAATAATATCTCCTTTTGTAGAATCTAGCAACTACTTGATCCTACCTCTTTTGTCAGAGGCATTCATACCTATGACATTCCATGTAATGATTTTCATTTCTTACAAGGAGAATCTTTCATTCTCCTTGTCAATCTTTTGATTAATGAAAACTTATCATCAAGAGTGGATTGAATACCAACGTCCACTTCCAATAATGTCTTTGCAGATTTCGGTTTTCCACCTCTCTTTTTTGGAGTCTTCATTACTATGGTGATAGCAGTAGGGGATTGATCTAATGACAAATGAATTGAGAAGTCAAAATACCCACTATCTATGTTATTGCCATTTTGTTGAGAACTTTTTGATTCTTGACCAATCAGGTTCATCACATCTGCATCATTTAATTCATTCAAAATGTGGCCTTCTTCAAATAGATTAGCTGAACTCATATGAGATTCTACAAACTCATTGATCTGACAATAATCTAAAGGAAGCTCCAAATTATTTATATCATTCAAGTGATGGGCTACTTCAAGATTAGTAGATGCTAACAATTTAGGTTGGATGAGAGCATTCATTTGACAATTGTTGAATGATTTTGGATATAAGGAATTAGATGTTCCTTCTTGTACTTCATTGAGACCTAGGGGATTTTCTACATTCACTAGTTGAGTCCCATTTGGACAATTAGATTGATTAATAGACATTTTGTCATCTGAGTGAATAATTTCCATTATAGAAACTCCTTCCTCAATTGCAATTTCATGAATCAAATCAGATGCAAAAGTTGTTGAGAGAGCTATGGCTATTTTAAAAGTTGATGCTGGGGGATCTTCTTACCTTTTAGATCATTGATAATGTGTGAGAAATTAATAGGCTTGTTATGATAGGTGAGATCATGCACTATCATGTCCAGCAACTGATCAGGGATTTCATCAGGTTCTGAATTGTCTAAACCCATCAATAGTAATGTAGACTTAGAGCTCATGCTCATATTTATATCATTCCTCCAATAATGCCAGAAGAAGTACAATAATGCTAGGACTTGAATTAGGAAATTAAAATCATTAGTGGGAACAAAATCTTTTTGAAAAGGAACCACAACCTGACTAAGAAGAACTTGATTGGAAGCCACTAGATTCTATGAATATGCTTGGAAGAGTTTTGCATTGGCCCATGAACATTTTAAGGGATCTGTGGAGTGATCACAACATATGTCTACATTTGGAATTTGATCTTGCAAACAGTCTGATGTAAAGTGACCCAAAATAGTCGAAAAATGTGTCAACAATCTCTAGACTTTGAACCACAATGAGCTGATTCAAGGCACCCCACTTGGATTTGATCATGACACCCATTGGTTTGGGCTTAGACATGTTAAGTAACAAATAAACTCAAACATCTCTCTGAATATTTTCATACTGGATCAAATCATGCTTGATATAAATTCCAATCTGCTTAGCTATAATTTCAATAATGTTGGGATCCCTATACTCCAATGGTAAAGCAAGTAGGAAAATCCAAAACGGCATGAATTGGGGTAGTGCATCATTAGGTTTGAAATTTGGTGTTCATGAAATGGTAAATAAACCTTTCCCTTTACAAAACCAACCCTTATATTTATGCACAAAATCCCTAGATTCCTTTGAATCAAATAAAACTATCAAGTAATTGCACTATGAATCAATGAAAAAAACTTCCTTAACTCCTTGCCAGATAGATCTAGCCCAATCCAAAATAATGGATAATGGTAGTACATTAGGGCCAACATATCTATTAATGCAGTGTCTTTAAGGAGATCAATATGCGCCTCAAGGTAATGATCGGGAAAAATTACATATGGATATGAAGGCTTCATGGGGTAAGCATTGATATGTTCTAATCTAGATTCCTTCTTTCTCCATTCAAATCTGTGATCCTTGCCCAAGCTATTGTTTGGATAATATTGATTGTGCTCATGTCTATGTCGGTTTCCCTTAAAGGAAGCAAAATTACCTATAACCTTAGGCATCCTAGAAGAATCCAACCCTTGCTTCTTTGTTAGATTGCGTACTTGCCTTTTCCTTCCAATGGGGATATTATTTGGAAAAGTTAGAAACTTAGGTATTGTAATAGATCTATTGTTAGGAGATGAAATGAATTATGGAAGCCATTTTGCATGAATTGATTTGGAAAAATGAAAATTAGTTGGCTTAGAAGGCAGTGATTTGGATGAAGAACCTGAAGCTTGGGAATCTTTGCAAATGTCAAAGATCTCTATCCTCTTAAATCGATTAAAATCTGCATATGGTAGAGGCTGCTAGTGGAACCTATCCCCCCGATGATTCATCCAAGCCTGTGTAAATCTACCTCGTCTATTGCCTCTGCTAAACCCATACCCTCCTCTACTATAAAATCTCACTCCTCGCATCTTGCTTCACTAAGAATCACGCACAATTGATTTTTAGGGTTTTGAGATAGCTTGAGGAAGAGATTTAGAAGAGAAATGCCAAGCAGGCCAAAGGTTCATCAAGTGAAATATGCAATCTGAAAGCTGTGAACGCTGCACTGATAATGATGTTATTGTACTTGTTGTAGGCAATTTTTTTTTATAAATATAATTATATGTCAATTTTGTCTATCTTACATTACAACCTTAACCATATGAATTAATGGTAGTTAACTTTGTAAGTAGATGAAAGTAAGTTTTAATTGTATTTTTAAATGACCAAAACATCAAATATTATCTATTCAAAGGTATATTATTAAAAAAATAAAAAAATAAAATTTTAATAAACAATAAATTACTCTAATTATATATATATATATATAACTTTGAAAGGTAATGTATAGTCACTTGTAAAAACAATTTGATATCATTTATTATATTTATTATATTGAGTAAAATAACTAGACTATCTATAACATATAAAATAAAATTTAAAATATTAACTATAATTTCATATGTATTTTCTTAACTATAAATATTCTAGTAATTATAATTACATGTGTGTTTTATTAATCATAACTACATTATAATTATACGACAAGTACGAAGGTGAAGACATGGATACAAATGAGGAGAATAAGTGTGAGAAAGATGAAGATAAAGAGGAGCCGATTGAAAACACTAGAAAGAAATAGAGGAGGATGAAAGAGGAGTAAATATCCTTAGAGGGGAAAGCTATTTCTAGCTTGGAGATTTCAGTGTTTCCACCCTCTCCAAGTCCCCCATAGGAGCATGAAAAGGAGAAAATGGAGGAAGAAAGTGGTGAGGTGGTTATAAAAGATAGGTATTTGGCTTGGAAAAATTTCAATGTTAGAACTTCAAAGATGGGGATTGTGAGAGAAGTCATGAATCCACAAATCCTTGAAGAAAAAGAGGGAAAGATCCAAATGGACAAACTTCTTTATCTGGCACTGGTGGCCATCACTGACAATGCGAGGAAAGTGGGAATGGACTTGCTTAACAATGCAAGAAATAACATTATAGACAATTTTAGATCAATTAAATGGCTATTTCATGAACTATAGGAGGTAAAAGAAAGAATGGGATAGTTGGAAAGCTAGGGGAAGAAATTTGAGAAAGGAAATGTGACAGATTAGGGGGATGCTATCAGGTTGGTCAAAAAGAGGATGAAAATTTTAGAGACTTACAATGATAACATGGCTAACCATATGATTTCTATTATGAACTCTTTCAATGAAAACATTGTTACTCTTGTTGGAAAGCTAAAAGCTAGGGGTCTTCCAGAGGATAATGAGGAAAAGGATAGAGATGAAGACAAGAAGGATGATGAAATCATCATGGACATATCCCATAGCTAGCTAGATTGAACCTACTTGAAGAAATAGGAACATACATTGTCATTTTCCACATTATTGTTGTTTTATTTTTTATTTTTTTGAAAACTTTAATGAATGAGGATATATATATATATTTTTAAAAGTCATCCTTCAATATATCATCTATTATCATCCCTAGAGATCTTTAACAATTAATTGAAAAGGAAAATTATAGAAATTTTAAATAGTAAATCAAAATACTAATACATATACTAATTTTTTAACTTGTAAAGAAGCATTTGGAATGGATCCAACATTGGATCCAATTGGAGATACAAAATTTGGGTATGGGGCTAGGAAAATAAATACAATAAAGGTCATCAATCCATGGCTTATCTATGATGCAAGAGTAGATGACAATGTATGTAGGAGATGACAATGTATTTAGAGGTAAATCAAAAAGCATAAGAGGTAAATTTGATGATATGAGAATGATGGAAGGTGAGGTCATAGTACAATATTGCACAAGAATCAAGTAAGTTGTGAATGCTATTCAAGGTGAAAATAGAACAATTGAAGATGAAACAATGACCAGCAAGGTATTGAGGACTCTAATTCCTATATATGCAATTAGAGTTTCTACAATACAAGAGTTGAGATGTACTCTAGGTAACACTTTAAATTTGGAAAGTGTAATTGGTAGACTTACTACTTTTGAGATATCTAATTTTGATAACTCTACACTTGTTACTATTGAATATTCTTTTAAGTCACAACTAGTTCTTAGCAAAAGGAAAGAAACACTTGTGAAGAGTGACAATGATAGTTTTGATGATGAGCTTGATGAACTTGAAGAACTTATTGCAAAAAGATTTGGAAGAGGTAGAGGTAAATAAAAAGGTAAATTACCTATTATTTATTTTTCATGCAACAAGGTTGGTTATATTGTTGCTATATGTCCTCACAAAGAAGATAAGGATGAGAGAAAGGAAAGAAAGTACAAAGGAAGAAGAGATGACCATGATTACAAAAAGAACAAGGATGAAAAAGGTAAGAAATCTTGTTATATTGTTGAAGAAGAAGCAAGTTGAGTCTTAAAGTAATGATCATGAAGTTTTCTATGTTGCTATGAAATAAGACCCTAATGAAGATGTGAAAATTGAATTAGTCTCATATGTGAACAAAAGTGATAGATGGATAATTCATGACAGTTTCTCTAACCATATGATTGGTGATAGAAATAAATTTGAGGACATTGGACCATATAAAGGTGGATGTGTTAAGTTTGGTAATGATATTCCATCTATTGTGAAAGGTAAAGGTACAATTCAATTGATTAATAACATCAAGTGCGATAATGTTTACTAGGTGGAAGGACTTAACTATAATCTGTTGAGTGTTTTATAGATGAACAAATTAGGATACAAAGTTCAATTCCATCATAGAAAGGCCAAAATATATGATGTTGATAGTAAGTTGATTAGAAGTGGTGATTAGACAAGAGGTGACTTGTTCTATCTAGATTTATCTAATGAGACATGTTTGTTTGCACAACAAAAAGATGTTTGGTAATGGCACAAAACGTTACGTCATGTGAATTTTGGCAGTTTGGTGAACATTAGTAAAGTGAAGAAAGTAAGAGGCTTGCCAAAACTAAAGAAACTTGAAAATCTTATGTGTAAATAATGTCTATTGGGAAAATTGACCAAATCTAGTTTCGTGAGAAAAACATATACATCAAGTGATATTTTGAAATTTGTTCATACTAACCTATGTCGACCTATTGATGTTAAAATATATTGTAGAAATATGCATTTCATTCTATTTGTTGATGACTAATCTAGGATGATGTCTATAATGTTTCTTAAAGATAAATATGAAACTTTTTAGTTATTTTAGTGGTATTTGGCTAGAGTTTGAAAAGAAACAAGAAAGAGTTTGAAGTGTTTGAGATCTAACATAAGTGGTGAATTCATTTCCAATGAGTTCAATGCATTCTACAATAATAGAGAAATTAAAAGATAGATGTCAGCACCAAGGACCCCTCCTTAGAATGGGATAGCTGAAAGGAGAAAAAAATCAATTATAGATTGTGCAAGAACATTGATGATGGAGAAGAATGTATCGCATAAGTATTGGAAAGAGGCTATCAATACCACTTTCTATACCTTGAATAGAGTACAAGTCAAGAAAGTTACACATGCTATACCTTTTGAACTATGGTATGAATATGCTCCTAATGTGAAATATTTTAAAATCTTTGGAAGGAAATGCTATATATTCAAACATAATAGGAATAGGAAACTTGATGCAAAGAGTGATGAGGTATATTTTTAGGGTATTCTACCAAAAATAAACCTTACACACTAGCACTAAAAAAGTTGTGAAAAGTTTAAATGTGAAAGTTGGCAAATTTGTAGAAAGAAATGATGTTGAATGTAAGGAAGAATCATAAGATTATAATAAATTCATAGATGTGTATGATGGTGCTCCCAACACTCTAAATAGCAAGCAAACCAAGCTACACTTTTCCAGTAGATAGAAAATGATGAAGTGCAACAATAGGTTGTTAATTAGAAGATAGTGCGTGCCAAGCAACAACCTAAAGATGTTTAGTCAAAGATAGGCAATGTCAACCATTAGATAGACAATGTCAAGCATGTTGAACCTAGACCATAACCTTAACAAGAAAGAAAAAATGAGCTCGAGATTATTTTTCAAGATGAACCTATTTAAGAATAGAGAAGGAAACCACCAATGCTAGCTAAGTATGTATTAAGACACCATAAACCTAAGCAAATCATTAGAGATCCAGAATCTAGTTTTATGAAAAGAAATAAACCCAGACATCATACATGCTTACTTTGTGAATTTGAGCCCAAACTAATGAAGGATTCTCTAGGAAATGAAGATTGGATTCAGGCAATGAATGAAGAAATTGAATAAATTGAGAAAAATAATACTTGGACCCTAGTATCAAGACCAAAAGACAAAAATGTTATTGGAATAAAGTGAGACTTTTCAAGAATAAGCTAAATGAAAATGGTGAAGTTCAAGGAATAGGGAAGACTATTATGCAAAGGATATGCTCAAGAAGGAGTTGACTATGAAGAAACTTTTTCTCATGTCGCAAGACTAAAATGAGTCAGAATTCTATATGAGCCTACAAGAATTTTTGGATGTATTGTACGGATGTCAAATCCACATTTCTGAATGGTATACTTGAGAAAATAAGTGTACATAGAACAGCCTAAAGGTTTTGTGAACCTAGACAAAAGGATTATGGTATGTAAACTTAAATAACCTCTTTATGCATTGAAACAAGCCCCAAGAACATGATATGAAAGACCACAAAATTATTTGGTGAAAATTGGATTTGAAAGGACAAATGATAAAAATAACATATATTTGAAGATTAGCAAGAACAACGAAGTATTGTTATCTAAAATTTTTATTGATCACATTATATTTGGAGGTAAAGAAGCATTATGAAAATCATTTGCTGATGAAATGAAGGAGAATTTGAAATGTCAATGTTTGGTGAAATCAAATTCTTTGTTGGTTTGCAAGTGTGTCAAATGAAATCTAGTATTTTCATTACTTAGTCCAAATACATCAAGGAGATACTAAATTTTTTTGGAATGGAAGAATCAAGACCAATAAGCACACCTATGTCTACAAGACATAAATTGTCTAAAAATGATATATCTGCTGATGTGAACTAGACACTATACAAATCAATGATTGAAAAAATGCAATATGTTGTTCATAATAAACTTGATATTGCATTAGGTATTGGGATTGTTTCTACATTTTCAAAAAATTCTAAAGAGAATTACATGATGATAGTGAAAAGGATATTGATATACATAAAAGGTACAAAAGACTATGAATTATAGTACAAGAGAAGTGATAGGTTTGAACTAAAACTATTCACTAACTCTGATTGGGTAGGAAATATTGATGATAGAAAAATCACTAGTGGAGGTGCATTCTTTCTAGGAAAGAGATTGGTGTCATGGAAAAGAAAGAAATATAGCAATATTTTCAAATCAATAACTGAAGCCAAGTATGTGGTAGCTACAGTAAACTATGTCATCTTTCTATTTATGATATGTTATGTTGTACTTGACTATCTACTTTAGGCATTTCCCAGAGTGGAGTTGTATTGCACCACTATGTAGGATATTCTTATTAGAACATGTGATGTAATGCACCATGTCTTCTTAAGTAGCTTTGGTTAGGGGAATCACCCCCAATTTACCTCTAAGATATTCATGAGAATCTTTTGGTAAGGCTTTTGTGAATATGTCAGCAATCTATTCTTTGGTGTGCACATAATCTATCTTTACTTCTTTATCTTGAACTAGTTCCCTTAAGTAGGGATACTTGATAGAAATTTTCTGTCTTAGTGTGCATCAAACGATTCTTTGAAATTTTAATAGCACTTGTGTTATCACAATATATAACTACTATATTTGTAATATCTTCAATGATATTTGAACATTTCACTATAGCTATCACATACTCGGCTTCAACTGTTGATTGGAAAATACAATTTTCTTTCTTTCTTGTCCATGATACCAATGTTTTTCCTAGAAATAATGCACCTATACTAGTGCTTTTTCTACCATCAATATTTCCTATCCAAACTAAGAAAGTGAATATGTTTAGTTCAAATCTATTACTTCTCTTGTAATACAACCCATAGTCTTCTATACCTTTCAGATATCTCATTATCCTTTTTACTACCATCATGTGATTCTCTTTAGGATTTTTTGAAAATCTAGCAACTATCCCAACTACTAAAGCAATATCTGGTCTACTGTGAACAATGTGCTCTAATTTTCCAATCATAGATCTGTGTAAGGTCTAGTTCACTTCAATGGAATCATCATTCTTAGATAGCTTATGTCATGTAGATATAGGCATTCTCGCTAGCCTTGAATATTTCATTTCAAAAGTCTTTAGTATCTCCTTGATGTATTTAGATTGAGTAATAAAAATACCAAACTTCATTTGACATACATGTAATCCAATAAAGAATTTGATTTCACCAAACATAGATATCTCAAATTCCTTCTTCATTTCATCAACAATTGATTTTCATAATGCTTCTCTTCCTCCAAATATCATCAACGAATATTTTAGATAAAAATACTTCAGTGTTCTTAACATTCTTCAAATATAGATTATTGTTACCATTTTTCCTTTCAAAACCAATCTTCACCAAATAGTTGTGTAATCTTTTATACCATGCTCTCAGGACTTGCTTCAATTCATAAAGAGATTTTTTCAGTTTACATACCATGTTCTTCTTGTCTAGATGTACAAATATTTAAGGTTGTTTAATGTATATACTTTTGACTCAAGTATACCATTAAAAAATGTAGATTTAAAATTAATCTGATATACCTTCATATTTTTGTAGGCTGAATATGCAAGAAGAGCTCTAACTTCTTCACCCCACATGGTAGCATGAGCTGAACACTCTCTATTGAATCCCTCATAGTTCAACAAGGTCACAGGATCAAATCCAAGAGTGCAAGGCAAAGTCGATTCAATCAAGAGCTAGTGCCAAGATTGATGAATGGTGTGAATTGATGGTAGAGGATCCCCTTGACCCTAAATATAATTTTATTTTTTTAAAGATGTCATATCAGGAAAATATTCATTTGCAAATCTAAGCCCATGATATTTTGTTACAATAAGTGAGCTTTGAGATTAATTTTTGAGGCTGTAGAGATTTTAGGGACTACCAAAATGAGGGTTTAAAAAGTTTCTAATGAAGATTCAATGAGAATCACAAAATGAATTAATAAATAAACCCTTGAACATGTTCAAATTTCTCTGGAGATTTATGATAGCACTTAGGGGGAAGTGAAGAGAATTGTGTGGAGTTTATAGAAAATTAATTATTTTGGTGATCTCTTTCTTTTTATACTATGCATAATGATTTTTTGGGGGGTTTTAATATATATGAACTTATAAAATTTTATTTTCAATGTGATTATATAAACTCTTGTCTTTCCTTACTCATTTGACAAGGTTGATAATGTCTTTAAGATGATCTCCTAGTCCATGCAAGAAAGCATCTTAGGCTTTCTTGCAATAACCATTGTTAAATGCCCCCATCTTTCTATTGATAATGTTTGTAGGAAACTCTTTACCCATGGTCCTAATGCCTAAAATAGATATGAAAATTATGGTCAAAGAAGCAGTAGATGACCCATCACTGCATCACATGTAGCATGTACCAATTCATTTTCATGTGTCCTTGTGTCTATTTTTAATCATTTTTTCAAACTCAAAATAAAATTTTACCCCTAGCTAAATTAACAACCAATAAAAAATTAAGAATTTAAGAACAAAAAATTTTTTTTTTTTAAAAATCACCAAACCTTATAGTTTTAGATTTTTTTGATTGGTCAAATTAATAAGTACAACAAATGAAAACATAACTTCCCTATCTAAACAACACTTTATTATAAAATACAATTTAATCTTTTAAAAATAAAGTTTTTAAAAAATTATATTATTAAAATATTATTTGTACTTTTTGAAGATTGATTGAGATTTCTCTATAAATTAGATGAGATTGTTATCTTAAGGGTGATTATTATTAAGTGGAAGAATTTTTGAAATTTTTTGAAGAAAAGGAAAAAAGTAGTTCCAAGCTCGAATTTTTGGTTAAGAATTTGTTCTCTATTCTCTTAAAATTACTTCATGATTTTGAACCTTTATAATTTTTATTAAAGAAAATGAAAGAATTTTAATTTTTGGGTTCTAGTTGGTTTCTTTATTTTTTAAAGTTCATTCTTCAAGTTTTTTTTTTCAATTTTGATTATTGTCTTCTTTGTGCCATTATGAATTTTTATGTATTACTTTTGAGAATTTTTGTGATTGTAGAAAGAATTATCCATGTTACCGTTTAAATGTTTAGGGTTTGTATATTAATTTTATAAATTTTACTTTTAAGAAATTTTATTTTTATAGAAATTCTTATTTTCAATGATGTGGTTTTTAGAAATTCATGTTTTCAGAAATCCATGATTTTAGAAATCCAAATTAGCTTTTCTTTTAGTTTTAATTTTTAGAAATTTTATTTTTCAGAATTTTTTAAAATTTTACTTTTAGTAATACCATTTTTAGGAAATAATATATAAAAAATGATAATAATTCTATTTGATGAAGTTTCATATGAATGTTTTTATAATCAAACTAAAGCCTTAGAAAGAAAAAAGTAAACTTTAACTATCAAGAACATTTTATGTGAATACATGTGTATGTTTATTGTACTCATGTTTGTGGGGTATTGTGGGATTTAGGTTGGCTATAATATTGTACAAAGAGATTTGGGAAGTGTTTGATTTTTATGATGATTTATATGTGAAGTGATTTATGTGATGTTTCAATCTTGATACTTCTTTACCGACCAATGTTCTAAGCTCATGTGTTACTTTGAGGACCAATCTTGTTGTATTGTGGTTTGAGGACCTATGTTGTTTTTGTTATATTATGATTTGAATACTTATGTGCATTTGATATATTTTGGTTTGAGGACCAATGAGAATGTGTGAGAATTATGGTTTGAGGACCCATGTATATGAGAATTATGGTTTGAGGACCTATATATATGAGATTATGGTAAGTTATCTTGATGTATGGATAGGACTAGCTTGAAAAAAATGATAGGGCCCACAAGTGATTGTGAGAATTACTTATTGTAAGTAATTTAATAGAGTAGTAAAATGATGCATTAAATGGGTAGTTTTAAAATGAATTAATATGATATGTTCCTTTCCCATGCCTGAGTACTTAATTGAGGTTTTGACTAGTGTGAGAGTAAGAGAAGATGCTTCATTGAGGTCTTGTATGGTTATTAGCCTTGTCCATTGAGAGGTTTACTGATGCCACATATGGTCACTTGAGCATTGGGGTCAAGAGAGGTTGTTAGGAAAAAACCCAAGGGTTGGATGTATGTGATGGCACTTCTCTAGATATAAATTCTAGGATACTTACATGTGTTGTTGCATCCAGTTTAGTTTGTATTACCTATATAGTTGATTAGTAATATTGAGAATGGAGAGCTTTTCAAGATTCCATCCTTTGATGCATGAGATTGGTTTTGTGGCTGATATCTATATGGATCCTATTCTTCTATCCTCTACGCAAAGGGAGTGAGCCTTCTTTAGGTTCCACGAGGCTGGGTGGTAGTGTAACCTTTATTATTTAGATATGTTCGAACATCTTGTACTCGTGTTGAAAAATCCTTGTAGCAGTTACATTACATGATTCATCTTTGGATATTTGTTCTATCTTCTTATGTTATTATTTTTTGTGTTGTTTTATGCATTGATTATGATACCTTTACAAGATGTATATATACTTTGATTTGTATCTCATACCCTATGACATGTGCAATGATTGGAGTTTTATGAATTTAGATATTATACTAGTAAAATTTATGATTCTCATACCTTATGATGTTCTTAGTCATTATGATCTACATTATATATGAGTTGTACTGATTAATTATACATAGTGAAAGTTAATATATATGTAATTCTACAATATAGAACCCTTGAGATTTGTAATCTATATTTTGAGTTGTGTTGTATGCATGGATTATCTTGTCATTACTTGCTTCCACTTGGGTGGTATATTGTTTTACATTATTATTGGTAAACTATTAAGGAAAAAAAAAACACTAAACCTAGTTGCATTGTTTAGGTTAATCTCTCTTGGGTTCCCTAGCATTGCTTTACATCATGTGGGTTTCACTTAGTGAATTTGAATCATAGCATGTGCATTCATGACATACTAAAGAATTTGCCAATTTTCAAAAAATATTTCCTCAAACTTCTTTTTTGTCATCTCCCTCCACTATCGATCAAATACCCTCCACACCCAAATGTCTTCTATATAAAACCCCACTCCCTCCCCACTATTTAGACAATATATTTCCCCCTATACCTCATTTGGATTCCCTCAATATGAACCCTATGGTATTGTATTGCACCTTTAGTAAGAGGTCATCGATGTTTGGTTACCAATTCCATAAGACATCGATATCAAATACTTATGAATAAGTGGTTAAGGTATTGTAACTTAAGTGGTTATGTTGCATGCCACATAAGTGGAATGATTTAAGAGCTACAAATAAAATGTTTAAAATTAAATAAATAAAAATTTGGACAATTTAGCTTCAAACCACCTTGACTTTTGATTGGTTGTTTGATAGAAATTATATTTAGTAAATTTCTTAATCTATTTTTTATTGTATTGTGGTTGTTTTTCTTAGTTGATTTGTAATGGTTTACCTCTCTTATTTTGTTGAACTTAATTGTTTTATCAATTTATTAATTTATCCTCCTTTCAAAACCCTTCTTTATCTCAACAAAAAATATATAATTTTATATAAAAAAAATTAAAATAAATAGATAAAATATAAAAAGTTACAATCTAATCATTCAATAACTATTTCTATTTACTTTTACCTATCTGGTGATCTTTTTCATGTACTGAAACCTTTCATATTAAAAGGGACACGACTATCCTCCCTACAAACTGTAGAGTTGACCAATTTTCAAAAAATGGAAAACATCATGGATTTTCAGCATTTGATCTTAAAAAAACTGACTTTGTTTTGTCTTATTGCATTTTGTCTAGAGATTAGCCTATTCCTATTAAAAATAGGTGCTCAATGATTTTAGATTTATTTTATATCTAGAATTTTGTCTCTATATTATTGCATTATCTCTCATATTAAATAAATAAATAAATAAATAATAGAAAGAAAGATAAAATAAAAAATAATAATTGAGTTTTGCTGTTATATTCTAATATCGATGGATTCGACCTCAACTTTGAACACTTTCTGTTGATTCGTATTGACATGACCATACGTATAAATACTTCCTTGACCATACGCATAAATACTTCCTTGACAAGAGGAATTTAGCCGTATACATTTCTCATCGTGGAGAATAAGGATTATTGGCTTAAACATTTTCAATTACTTTTAACAGAAATTTCCTTGGTCATTACTATACATTGTGAAGATCGCCTATATCGATGCATTTTATCTTTTAAAAATTTAACAAAATGCAAATGCTCGGAGTTATCGAGATGGCATCAAGAAGTATGTATTGCTTATAAAATTATTCCAATTTTATAAGTCGTGATTAATTTTTGGAAACTTGTCTAGTTTTAAGCTTTAAATTGGCCATTTTATCTCTGAATCTTGGTGAATTTCTAAATCTTCATGTCTCCAGCTCGTACTTAGCTCCACCCAGTACTTGAAATTTTTAAAATCCGGCTTTTGAGCTTATAGCAGGTTAATGTTGAACCCCAAAATACGTGTTTTCAAGTCTATCATTAACGATTAACCTCTCAAAAGGTTAATGATAACTCTCAAATTGCATATTTTGGAGTAGGTTAATTAACCACTCCAAAAATGTATTTTTCTTAACCTCTATAACTTTCAAAACACGTATTTTGGAGTGGATTATTTAACCTCTCCAAAAATGTGTATTTCTTAACCTCTTTGAAACAGTTCCTAACCTGTTTGAAAATCTCTCTAACTTGTTTAAAATTCTTCTATGAGAAGTTACACAAGCAAAATGGAAGTTACGTACCAGGGAAAGTTCAGAGTGGGTTGTAGATTTAGTAGGATTCCCTCTAAACATAGAGTACTTGGAGGCCGAGCCCTTTCTATTTGGACCTGTTGGGTATGGTCTAAGAGTAGTTGCACCAGATTTTCCTATGGGAGGACCTCAACTAGTGGGAAACACCAAAACCAATCTTCAGCGCCAATCTGCAACAATAAAACAGCTCGTAGCAGATCTTCTTGGAGTAAAATATGGACCGGATGCACTGATACGTGGGTTGATGTATGAGAAGTTTTTGTTTTGAGAAGGCGAAGTCATACCCATATATTATTGCAGAATTCATAGACAAGTTGTCCATGCTAGGAAGTTGAATTATGTGGCACGCATCTATATAACCTGTGGATAGACAGCGATACATGTATATATATCAACTCGCCAACACTACAGGAAATACCACCAGGATGATATCATCATGACCACTATTGTGCACTATCCTGGACAAAATTGGCTTTTCTAAGAGCTCCGTATTATGGATGCCAATCATGTGCACCGTTCTCTCTAAGGTGAAGATAGCAAGGTGAATAAGCCTGCGGGTTATTACCTAGCCTTATGCTAGCAGGATAAGAACATTTTAAAGAAGCATAAACTTGCAGATATACAGGAATAAAGCCGCCAGTTATGGGAGCCCAGGTTTACGAAGAGATTGGAACATGAGGAAACTCGATAAGTGCAAGCCGTCTCAAGTTTCATGATGTGCAAAAGGGTGGCATAAAAGAAGAGAAATCTAATCATCACTTGAAATATTCATGTAGAAATGGTAAAGGTAAACCTGTGAAAGTTATCTTCAAGAGTTAATTAAACAGGAGCACATAATTCCTTAGATTGCACTTGACGTGCTTGATGTAATGTGTCAGTGGAAAGATGGAAAGCCAAAGCACGTAAATTGTTTAACAAAATGTTTGACCAATGAAACACTCATGTCTCTCTCTTGGCCCTTAACTATAGAAGCTTTAATAAGCTTATCTTCAAACATCAAATCGGGCATGATTAAAATTGTAACAAAAGAAGAAGATATTATACAATTCATGGGTTCTGCTATGACTCAGAGGTTCAGATTTTATGAAGGTGATGAATATTGTCTCCCAGATTCTATAAAGGCGGAAGATATTGCAGAGCCATTCTAGAGTTTTGTGTGTGACATTTTTGCGGGCTGCGTAGTAGGAGTATTGACAAAGAGCTAACCATTAATTCCAAAGAAGATTGGTATTTTCCTATGAGCCCTTGGCTATCCAAAAAACACACCCATATACATAGCTGCAAGAGAGGTCTATGGTGGTGATGCCCGCATGGTTGAGTTGGAATCTCAGTTTCCAAATTTGAATTTTTTTTTAAAAAAGAGGGATACTTTAACATCTAAACAAGAGTTCGCAGCTTTTGTATCACATGCAACTCAAATGGCTATTATGGATTATATCATCTTAGCAGAAAGTAATGTCTTTGTCCCTACATACTCTGGAAAACATGGCACATGCTGTTGAAGATCATTGCAGATATTTGGATAGTCATCCCGACTTAAATCTAAGAATGTCTTAAGTGTAAGTTTGATGGAGGTGAGTAAAGCGAGCTCTGTCAAAGAGTGGAGCATGATGATTAAAGAATACTTTTTCACTTCTTTCACCCTCAAGGCATGCGGCTGGTTCCTCTCTCATTTGCAACTCGACATGTACACAAAATGTAGGAGGATTGATGATGCACGTCAAGTGTTTGAGAGAATGTCTGACAAAGATGTCATCTCCTGAAATACTTTGATTGTTGGGTATATGCGAAATGGGCAGTGTAATATGAATTGGAAGTGTTTCTATGAGATGTAATCACAAGGTGTGAAATCGGATTTTGTTTCCACTGCTAGCATTCTTCATGTTTTTGCTCAGTTGGAAAGCCAGATTTTGGAAGACAGGTACATCATTTCCTTGTTACAAGTAGATATAAGAAGGATGCTTTCATGAGATCTACTCTCACACACATGTATTCCAAATGTGGACGGTTACTTGAAACACACCTAGTGTTTGATGAAATGTCCCATAGAAATAGGGATGTCATTTTGTGGAATGCAATGGTTGTGGAATATGCTCAGGATAAGCATCACGATGATGTCTTGGAACTCTTTTAGGAAATGCAGATAATAGGCGTAAAACTAAACCTGGTTGCCATTGCTAGTATTCTTAGGGCTTGTGCCTGGATGAAAGAAAATCAAGTTGTGGTGGAAAAGTAAAAAGTGTATTATTTAAATTCTCAAGAAGAGGGTTGGGTAACCTATGAAGAGATTTTGTGTACATGTTGAACAAAAGTATATTCACAAAAGATTTGGAAGCCCATGCAAGAAGAAAATGCCATTGACCTTTTGCTAATATTATTTTAGAAAATGGCAAAAACTTTACTTCAATAGAAGATGCAGCTCTTGGACAATGATGATAGGTTAAATGGTTGCAAGACAATATCCAAAGTTATTCACAGAGTTGATAGTCCTCTTTTGTGATTAGTGTGAATGTCAGTATCACATGGGATGCTTATATGAGAGAGGAATGCCAAAATTAAACTCTTGCCATGAAAGCAATTGGTTTTGTAGTAATAAATGTTCAGAGTCAATAGAGCATCAACAGGTGGATATGATAATGGCTCATCACAATCACTCTCAAAAGGATTGAAACTTCTATGATCTATATCAATGGGAAGTCAAGATTGTACTATCACTATCTAGATTATAGTCAGTACATGAGCAATTGGTGTTGTGAATTATTGTTTCCTTGTCAATACTCAATATGTCAAATTTGGTGATGATCACGAAGAAGAGTCTGCATCAAATAACTCAGCAAGCCGATGATTCAACCTTTGAAGACATGTTTCTAGCTGTACATTTCAACTAGTGATCTTTGTCATTTAAGGTTAATTTTATTGAGTTTAATTAACCTCCCAAAATCACATATTTTGGAGGTGGTTATTAACCATGAAGAGGTAGTTATTAACCTCCATGTCTATATAAGGACACCTATTGGCTTTGTGAGGGGGACTTTTTGGCTTTGGAAAAAGGGAACACTATGCTAAAATTTTGATTAGGAGATGATATTTGGAAAGTATGTACAAATTTTGTCTTTGTAATTAGAAATTCATCTTGATTTCTTGGTGCAAGAAAATAAAGGAATGTGCAATTTGAGTTCTCTTCTTCCAAATCTAAATTGTTAGGAATGTTGATTCTCTTTGTAGTGAGCATTCTCACGGTATGGTGTAGATGTTTCTAAATCTGTGGATCAACATTGTGCTAGTAATAGTTTTCAAGCATAGATCATGATTGTTGTTATTAGCGATTTTAATTTAGTAGTTCGAGAAAGCCTTGGAGTTGTTTGGTGCATTCATCATCATGAGCTTTCTCACCTTTTAGTTTTAGATCTTTTATTCGAAAAGCTTCAAAATCATATCATACGAGGGAGTTGCCCCTCTTAACGCAGAGGAAGGCCACATACCAAGGACCTATCCAACTATGTGAATGGTCTGCCACACACTCTACTGGGCAAATTCTACCATGAAAAATCTATTTACCAACAGATTTTTGGCAACTTTGCTGGGGAAACTGAACAAGAAAGATTGATAGTCACCTGTAATGAAGCACGATGGTGCTACCACATGAGAACATTTTTTCAGTTCTCCAACCAAACCTTGGCTTCC
This sequence comes from Cupressus sempervirens, assembly GCA_028749045.1. NCBI lineage: Eukaryota > Viridiplantae > Streptophyta > Pinopsida > Cupressales > Cupressaceae > Cupressus > Cupressus sempervirens. Next base: position 200,020,571 of record CM053791.1, on the reverse strand, counting down.
AAAACACCCAGGAGGATATTATTTTAGACTTGAACACTCTAGCCTAGAGGTGCAGACAAAGTGCTCAACAATACCATCTGGTGAATCATGTTCTTGAAGAAGAAGAAGAGTTCGAAGAAATCTTGCGAAGGGCTCCTATTGGACACAACGTTGTAATCATTGAAAGAATAGTATTTATCCTAAGAAAAATTAGATTGATCTTAAACAGGCAAAATCTTGGTCACATCCAAAACCAAGTGAACAATAATCAATAACATGGTTGATAAAAGGTACCTTCCCTGGAATGAAGGTTGGCGACTCTATTTTAAAGATTGATTATCGACGACTCTATTTGAAGGTGGCAATTCAAAATCATGATTTGGTACATAGGAAAAGTTGAAAGTGATAGTGATAATGATAGTGATGATGAATACTTTTCATATCCTAAGAAACAAATTCCTAATGAGCCTCTGCAAGTTGAATTGATGAAGAATTTCTATGGCGGTAGGAGGTTAGACCCTAAAATGGTTCATCCTCGCTTACTTCAAGTTTTTCAAAAGATTGAAGAAGAGGATGAAAAGAATTATGGTTTTCTTTTTCATGATCAAAAATCCTTTTTGAAAAAAGATTCAGCATATAAAGATAAAGAAGGCTTTGCTGAAAAATGTGTTTCATCTAAATCAGCAATGAAGGATACTAAAAATGTCCCTCATGTACCTGTATCTCAGAAAAATCAGATTGATCTTAAGCAGGCAAGCTACTTGAAAATTTTCTATGGTGGATAGAAACTAGATCTAGGAGGGATTCATCCATCTTTGCTCTAGACTTTGCAAAAGATAAATGAAGAAGATGGTAAAGATAATCAATTTTTCTCTAACAAAACAAAATCTTTTTCAGAAGGAAGTTTCACATGCGAGCATAAGGAAGAACTTGATAAGGAAAGTGATTCATGTCAATCAAAGATGGATAGTGGTGGTCAAAAAGGTGTCCCCATGCTTACACCTATTGCTCATCAAAATCATACTATCATTGATCCCAATCAAGTTGAATTTTTAAAAAGCTTCTATGGCAATGCACGCCTGGATCCTAACAAAGTACATCCTTCTTTACTTCAAATGTTGCGAGAACTTGAGAAAGAAGACCCATGCAAGAATTACTTTCTTGATAGTAGAACATCTTCCGATCCAAATATTAGAAAGGATTCATCTAAATCTTCATGCTTGAAAGAAGACTGTGTAATGAAGGAGATGGTCAAGGAAGAGAATCTATAGAAGAAGAAAGGTTTGCTAATGTATCAAGGCATGAATGTGAAGATTTTCAAATCTAGGAGAAATTATTCAATCATCTCAATCCTAATAAGAAAGAAAGAGAAATATCAAAATCTCGAGAAACTACACAAAAAATGATTGAAGATGAGGAAAATGTGGATCAAGGTGAATTTCATATTGCTTTTATTCCTACTTGGTGCCTAGATGCTTCAGATGGTGATTTCCTAAATGGAGAAAATCTTCCCAATCATCCTTCCATGATCATTCAAGATGAATCTATAGACGACATCAATACATAAGTTGTCATGGAACAATCAGAAACTACTACCATCGATGGAGATAAAAGCAGTCATGAATTTCTACAAATATCTTCTTTCCCTAAGGAAATGAAGACCTTTACATTTAATGATATTGATGAACTTGTGATTAAACAATCGGTTGATGAAAAAGTTAAAAATTAGCTTCGAGGGGAAGAAGAAGATGAACCATGTAACCTTAATTCTTTATCATGCATGCCAACTTTCACACTTCATGAAAGATGTCTTGGAGAAGAAATGATGATTCAAGAGGGGATAGATATCATTGAACATATTGAAGATTAAAGCTATATGAATATGAAGAAAATTTCCTCTATTCTAGTAAAAGTGAAATTAAATTCCTATGGATCATTCAAAGTTCGAGGAAATCCTCTTTTTGAGTCTTTTCATCAAATAGGAAATTCTATGCCGAAGAACTTCTATGAGAAGAATAACCATGATGAAGAAAGTAATGAGTTAGCAGAGGATCTCATGGAGGAATCTAGTGAAGAAAACTCTTATGATGCATTTACTCCAAGATTGTGCTCAAAATCTTTGGATGGTAAATTTCTCTATGAAGGTGATCCTCAAGTTGGTATTCAAAGACAAGGTTTGATGGCTATAACTCCACAAGTTGCTTCATGTCATAGATTATATGAAGGAAATACAATACAAGGTTTGATATTGTTGAGTCTTAATCACTAGAAAGATCTTCAGAAGGAGAATTTTGATATTAATGGAAGGGAAATTGAAGTGATGACCAACCATGTTGACCATGATATTAGTATAACTTCACAGTACCTAAGACTTCAAGATAATCTTTTGGAAGATAAGGAAGAAGAAATGGATCGTGAGAAAATTCAATATAACATGGATGTGCATCCTAGTTGGAGTAATTTTACAAAGGATTTAGCCATGAGCACGCCCATGGAAAAGCAAGAGTATCTAATGTTAGAAACAAGTTCAAGACTTCATGATGATCAATCACTAGAAATCCAATTAGAGGGCTTGCCAAATAGAGGGGAAGATCAGAAATGTATTCAGAGACTTGAGAATCTTATACTTCAACTCTTTTAAAATGAAGTTATCAATGACATGCAATAGGAAGCAGGATTAATTTTAAAGTTTGAGATTTTTTATGAAGCCTGGTTATTTGGATATGTCTTGTCATCCAAAGATGTGGGGTGTGCTATGAACTTCAAAGTTAGTATTCAAGTAGCACACTTATATTCAAACCCATGGAAGCTTAAGAATTGCCACATGTTGGTGAACGATGGAATTTATTTTCGCCACCTTGTGAATGGATTTTCATGATTATACCTTGAGTCACTGGAGGTAGGGAAACCTGCCCTGTACATAGTCTAGTTAGGAGTTTGTGGTGCTTCAGTTTTTCTTTCTACTATCCCATTTTTTGTGTTTGTTCCCTCTTTTGTAAATTGGTCCCTCAAATGACTCTATTTTATAGCCCAATGGATAAGGCATTATTTTATTCATTTTGGATTTGAGCTTCATCCTTGTCAGTCCTTGTCCCCAGTTAGAGCCAGCTATTGCATGCTTATAAATTTATTCCAATTTTATAAGCGGTGATTAGTTTTTGGAAACTTGCCTAGTTTTAAGCTTTAAATTGGCCATTTTATCTCTAAACCTTGGTGAATTTCTAAATGTTCATGTCTCCGGCTCATCCTTAGCTCCACTCAATACTTGAAATTTTTAAAATCTGGCTTCTGAGCTCGAACTTATAGGAGGTTAATGTTGAGCCCCAAAATACATGTTTTCAAGTCTATCATTAACCATTAACCTCTCAAAAGGTTAATGATAACCCTCAAATTGCGCATTTTGGAATAGGTTAATTAAGCACTCCAAAAATGCATTTTTCTTAACCTCCCAAAAGATTAATGATAACTTTCAAAACACACATTTTGGAGTGGGTTAATTAACCTCTCCAAAAATGTGTATTTCTTAACCTCTTCGAGATGGTTACTAACCTGTTTGAAAATCTCTCTAACTTGTTTAAAATTCTTCTATGAGTAGTCACACAAGCAAAATGGAAGTTACGTACTAGGGAAAGTTTAGAGTGGGGTGTAGATTTAGTTGGATTCCCTCTAAATTTAGAGAACTTGGAGGCCGAGCCCTTTCTATTTGGACTTGTTGGGTAAGGTCTAAAAGTAGTTGCACCAGATTTTCCTATCGAAGGTCCTCAACTAGTGGGAAACACCAAAACCAATCTTCAACGCCAATCTGCAATAGCAAAACAGCTCATAGAAGATCTTCTTGGAGTAGAATATGGATAGGATGCAGTGATACGTGGGTTGATGTATGAGAAGTTTTTGTTTTGAGAAGGCGAAGTCATACCCATATATTATTGCAGAATTCATAGACAAGTTGTCCATGCTAGGAAGTTGAATTATGTGGCACACATCTATATAACCCGTGGATAGATAGCGATACATGTATATATATCAGCTCACCAAAACTATAGGAAATACCACCAAGATGATATCATGACCACTATCTTGCACTATCCTAGACAAAATTGGCTTTTCTAAGAGCTGCCTATTATGGATGCCAATCATGTGCACCGTTCTCTCTGAGGTGAAGATAGCAAGGTGAATAAGCCTACGGGTTATTACCTAGCCTCACGCTAGCAGTATAAGAACATTTTAAAGAAGCATAAACTTGCAAATATACAGGAATAAAGCCGCCAGTTATGGGAGCCCAGGTCTATGAAGAGATTGGAACGTGAGGAAACTCGATAAGTGCAAGCCATCTCAAGTTTCATGATGTGCAAAAGGGTGGTGTAAAAGAAGAGAAATCTAATCATCACTTGAAATATTCATGTAGAAATGGTAAAGGTAAACCTGTAAAAGTTATCTTCGAGAGTTAATTAAATAGGAGCACATAATGCCTGAGATTGCACTTGATGTGCTTGATGTAATGTGTTAATGGAAAGATGGAAAGCCAAAGCATGTAAATTGTTTAACAAAATGTTTGACCAATGAAACACTCATGTCTCCCTGCTGGCCCGCAACTATAGAAGCTTTAATAAGCTTATCTTCAAACATCAAATCGGGCATGATTAAAATTCTAACAAAAGAAGAAGATATTATACAATTCATGGGTTCTGCTATGACTCAGAGGTTCAAATTTTATGAAGGTGATGAATATTGTCTCCCAGATTCTATAAAGGTAGAAGATATTGCAGAGCCATTGTGGAGTTTTTTGTACAACAATTTTGTGGGCTGCGTAGTAGGAGTATTGACAAAGAGCTAACCATTAATCTCAAAGAAGATTGGTATTTTCCTACGAGCCCTCGGCTATCCAAAAAGCACACCCATATACGTAGTTGTAGGAGAGGTCTATGGTGGTGATGCCTGCATGGTTGAGTTGTAATCTCAGTTTCCAAATTTGATTTTTTTAAAAAAAATAGGGATACTTTAACATCTAAACAAGAGTTCGCACCTTTTTTATCGCATGCAACTCAAATGGCTACTGTGGATTATATCATCTTAGCAGAAAGTGATGTCTTTATCCCTACATAATCTGGAAAACATGGCACATGTTATTGAAGATCACTGCAGATATTTGGATAGTCACCCTGACTTAAATCTAAGAATGGTTTAAGTTTGATGGAGGTGAGTAAAGCGAGCTCTGTCAAAGAGTGGAACATGATGATTAAAGAATAGTTTTACACTTCTTTCACCCTCAAGGCATGCCACTAGTTTCTCTCTCATTTGCAACTCGACATGTACACAAAATGTAGGAGGATTGATGATGCACGTCAAGTGTTTGAGAGAATGTCAGAGAAAGATGTCATCTCCAGAAATACTTTGATTTTTGGGTATATGCAAAATGGGTAGTGTAATATGAATTGGAAGTGTTTCTATGAGATGCAATCACAAGGTGTGAAACCAGATTTTGTTTCCACTGCTAGCGTTCTTCATGTTTTTGCTCACTGGGAAGCCGTATTTTGGAAGACAGGTACATCGATTCCTTGTTACAAGTAGATGTAAGAAGGATGCTTTCATGAGATCTACCCTCACACACATGTATTCCAAATGTGGACGGTTACTTGAAACACACCTAGTGTTTGATGAAATGTCTCATAGAAATAGGGATGTCATTTTGTGGAATGCAATGGTTGTGGAATATGCTTAGGATAAGCATCACGATGATGTCTTGGAACTCTTTCAGGAAATGCAGATAACAGGCATAAAACTAAACTTGGTTGCCATTGCTAGTATACTCAGGGCTTGTGCCTGGATGAAAGAAAATCAAGTGGTGGTGGAGAAGTAAAAAGTGTATTATTTAAATTCACAAGAAGAGGGCTAGGTAACCTATGAAGAGATTATGTGTGCATGTTGAACAAAAGTATATTCACGAACAGATTTGGAAGCCCATGCAGGAAGAAAATGCCATTGACCTTTTGCTAATATTATTTTAGAAAATGGAAAAAACTTTACTTCAACAATAGATACAGCTCTTGGACAATGATGATAGGTCAAATGGTTGCAAGACAATATCTAGAGTTATTTAGAGAGTTGATAGTCCTCTTTTGTGATCAGTGTGAATGTCACTATCACGTGGGATGCTTATATGAGAGAGGAATGCCAAAATTAAATTCTTGCCCTGAAAGCAATTGGTTTTGTAGTAATAAATGTTTAGAGTCAATAGAGCATCAACAGGTGGATATGATAATGGCTCATCACAATCACTCTCAAAAGGATTGAAACTTCTATGATCTATATCAATCGGAAGTCAAGATTGTACTATCACTATCTAGATTACAGTCAGTACATGAGCAATTGGTGTTGTGAATTATTGTTTCCTTGTCATTACTCAATATGTCAAACTTGGTGACGATCACGAAGAAGATTCTGCATCAAATAACTCAGCAAGCTAATGATTCAACCTTTGAAGACATGTTTCCAGCCATACATTTCAATTAGTGATCTTTGCCATTTAAGGTTAATTTTATTGAGGTTAATTAACCTCCCAAAATCACGTATTTTGGAGGTGTTTATTAACCACGAAGAGGTAGTTATTAACCTCCATGTCTATATAAGGACACCTATTGGCTTTGTGAGGGGGACTTTTTGGCTTTGGAAAAAGGGAACACTATGCTAAAATTTTGATTAGGAGATGATATTTGGAAAGTATGTACAATTTTTGTCTTTGTAATCAGAAATTCCTCTTGATTTCTTGGTGCAAGAAAATAAAGGAATGTGCAATTTGAGTTCTCTTCTTCCAAATCTAAATTGTTAGGAATGTTGATTCTCTTTGTAGTAAACATTTTCACGGTATGGTGTAGATGTTTATGAATCTGTGGATCAGCATTGTGCTAGTAATAGTTTTCAAGCATAGATCTTGATTGTTGTTATTAGTGTTTTGAATTTAGTAGTTCAGGAAAGCCTTGGAGTCGTGTGGTGCATTCGTCATCATGAGCTTTTTCACCTTTTAGTTTTAGATCCTTTATTCGAAAAGCTTCAAAATCATATCATATGAGGGAGCTGCCCCTCTTAACACAAAGGAAGGCCGCATACCAAGGGCCTATCCAACTATTGTGAATGGTTTGCCACACACTCCATTGGGAAAATTCTACTATGAAAAATTTATTTACCAACAAGCCCATCACGCTATTTATAGAGGGAGTTTCATGTAGTGATAATTGTATCTTTGTAGGGTACACAGGTTATGCTGATGTATTTTAATTTCCCATTAAAAAAATTCCAATTTCCATCTCCACTTTCATGAATCAAATATTGAAATGTTCTACATCAAAGCAATCAATGAAATCAAATGTAGTTTCTGCTTCAACCTCTACTTTTTCACATTTCTCTAGTGTAGAAGCTATCTTAATTAAGTGTCACATCAGTTGATGTAGGAAATGATGAGGAGAGCTAAGAAGAAATTACAGCTCAATAAGATCGATTGCAAATGAGAATGGTGCAGATGTTACTAGATGGAAAAAATTGAATTCATAATTGTAAAATTGATTACATGGAGCAAAAGATTTGATGGCTTCTCACGTAAGGAAATACTAGAATACGTAGTAACTAGAAAATCATTATAAGAATGTGATATAATTAATGTATGATGAAGAAAGTGAAGCTACAAATAATAGGTAAAAAGTGGACAATGGTTATGGAAAGGCAAATCCAACACCTTCAATGAAGATTATTATTTGGTATAAAATAATATAATAATGTTTAATCTTGTACAATTAGGAGCACTTCTCTATTATTAATTTATATTACTATAATAATCAAAATTTAAAAACTAATATAGATAACATTTATATTATTAATTCATAATTTTTCTTATTATTTAAATTATAAAAAATCTAATAACATTTCTACATTCTATGAATGTTGGTTTGGAGCTTAAATAAAAATGTATATAATTTTATGACAAATAATATTGAATGTTGGTATCATTATAATTTTTCTCTCTATAATTTTTGTACCACCTCATAATCCTCAATTGTTAATTTCTTAAATATTAGTATAAATTAATACTTCCATACAAAAACAATAAATAAATTCTTGATTAATATAAAATCTAATATTATTAAAATAAATTAAGAATGGATTGAGAAGAGGAAGAAACTTTAAGAAAGGTAAAATGATAATGTCATTTGAAGGAAAAGCTTTGAAAGTAAAAAATAAAAACTTTTGAAGTGAATCTATTCTTCATCTGATGTTCTTAAAAAATGGTATAGAATATAATTGAAGCCTTTGCGTGGAGCTATATGAGAATCATGTTGTCATCTTGATGGACTCTCACACTTTAGCAAGAGGAACAACAAATAAGAGGAGTTTGACTCCTTACTAGGACCAATTCATAGTAAACTTGAGTTCCAATTGCTTACATTTTGATGAATTTATATGCAAGTCCATGCTAATTGACAATATTATCAAGATATGATATATAATATTTTTGAATATCATGTAGAATTACATGATGGATAATCATTATATAATGAGACATATGAAGAATAACATTCTAGTAATTATTTTTTCTTTTGTTGAATTCTTCATCTCTTCCACGTAGCACAATAAATAATAAATATCATTGTATATATTTGCAACTCTCTACTATAAAAGAAAAAATATCTCCTAAAATAACTTTATCAAGAAAATTTAATTTAGAATTAAAAAACCACACCCCTCTTAGGTTTATATTAGATAAAAGTTAAATGATCAAAGCAACTTCACATATGCTAATGTGTATGCTATAAATACATGTGTGATATCAAGATACATACCTATTTTGATCCACATTGACATATTCTTGCAATCACAATAATAGAATAGAATCTATTTACATATATTGTCCTCATCTTTTTTCATGTGTACATGCAAGGTTGCATGTAGAAGATTTTAGCAAATCAACTATTCATTCAATTTTTCCAATGTTACAATAAAATGTTAGATCATTCAATGTTAAAAATATTAAATTTTTATTTTTTATTCAAAAAAAAACTGAAAATAATAAATTTCATACCTATTACCTAAGTATTCTCCTTGTCTCAAATTCTCTTGGACCTTATCAACTTGCCTTTTGAATAGTCATCTTTATCTATTTTGGTTCCTTGTGCCACTTATATTTTTAAATCTTTGAAAAAATTAAAAGAAATAAACAAGAAAACCCTATCCCATCCTTTTGCATGCTTATGAAATAAAAAGATGAATAATGCAAATTTTGAATCTTATAAGTTGAGCTTTTATCTTATCAATTCATCTAAAGACATTAATTGTTGTAGCAGTTTGAACTAGAAACTACAAAAAGGGAATTGCATTTTGTCTTTTCTTAATTATACATATCCTGTATTGCTATTCAAGATAAGAATTTAATTGAAAAATAAATATATTTTGTTAGTTTTTAATAGATCTATCCTCAAATAAGGTCATTAACAAAATTCTTAGGAGGATAGTGTTAGTTTGTGGTGAGTGATCAAGAAAGTATTCTACATACTTCATAAATACTTTGGGAAAAAAAAATTTGGCCCTATTTTATCAAGATTTTGGGCCGACATGTAATTATTAATTATAACCCTAAAGAAATTTAATACTTGTATAAAAGGGCTTAGGGTCAGAGATTATTTTATAAGGTGATGCAAAAATTGGTTGTTGCGATGGTATTGAGCTGTAAAGGATTATAGATTGTAATCAAGTTGTGATCACTAGATCATAATAATATCGGACTTGCTATTTAGAGGACATAGCCTAGGGATTGGGTGAACCATGTTAAATCTTGGTGTCTTGTGTTCTTTTTTGTGTGATCTATTATTTTTTGATATTGGTTATATTTGCATGTAATTTTTATTTCTATCCATGGTTTAATCCTAACAAGTGGTATCAAAGCGAGGTTGTGTTCTTTTTCAGTTATCCTTTGTGGGAAAGTCTCATCATTGAGTAGTAGTCTCATGGTCAAGTGAGAGGGATGGAAGATGAGGGTAAGCTAAGAGTTGATAGGTTTAATAGACACAAATTTTAGTTATGGAAGATGTAAATCGAATACTATCTTTATCAAAATGATTTATGGAAGCCATTCGAAGGAAAAGCCAAGAATCAAGGATCTATGTCAAATGACAAATGAGATCTTTTAGATAGAAAGGAACTTGGAAACATTCGATTATGCTTGGCACCATTGGTGGCATTTAATATTACAAAAGTGAAGACAACAGAAGAGAGTGAGTTTTGTGAAGATTGGGAAGGAAAACAAAAAGGAGAAATTAGAGCTTGTGCATACCAATGTATGCGGACCAGGTGAAGTATCTTCCCTTGGTGGCTCTCATTATTATGTTACATTTATTGATGACACAATTAGAAAAGTATAGGTTTATTTTCTTAGATAGAAATCTAATGTATTTTAAACTTTTAAGAAATGGAAATGCTTGGTTGAAAATGAGGCTGGTAAGAAATTAAAATGTCTCAAATTTGATAATGGTGGTGAGTATTATAGTCATGAATTTAAAGATTATTGCTCCACTAATGGTATTCATAGAAAGAAAACTATTCCAAGGACTCCATAGGAAAATGGAGTGGCTGAATGCATGGACATGACTATAATGGAGAATGCAAGAAGGATGAGGTTACATGTTGGGTTGCCCTTATACATGTGAGCAGAGGCTATCAATACTCCTTTGTAGTTGATTCATAGAGGTCCCTCTACTCCTTTGGGTTGTGGTATTCCAGAGGAAGCATGGACTGGTAAGAAGGTGAGTTATTTTTTTCTCAAAACCTTCAGTTGTGAAGCTTTTTCTTGCATAGATTCTGAAAATAGAACCAAGTTGGAAGCTAAGTCAAATAAATGTGTATTTTTTGGATATGACATTAATAAATTTAGTTATAGGGTTTGGGATTTTGAAAATCATAAAATTATAAGAAGCAGGGATGTCATATTCAATGAGAAAGTGTTGTACAAAAATATGTTTTAGCAACATGAGAAGAAAGAAGATGATTATGTGGTGTTGGATGATACTCCAAAAGATGATGTTCTAGCCATTCCTCATGATGTGCAACAACTGCAACAACAAATACCACACACATCAATGAATGTTTGACAGTCAACAAGGTGAATTAGATTTCCACAAAGATTTTCTCCCTCTTTGTATTCTATTTTACTTATTGATGTTGGTGAACCTAAATGTTATGATGAAGCTTTTCAGGTGGATACTAAGATTCAATGGGAGTATGCAATGAAAGATGAAATAGACTAATTGCTAAAGAATAAGACATGAGATTTATGCAAGTTGCTTGTAGGTAAAAGGCTTTACAGAATAAGTGGGTTTACAAGTTGAAAGAAGAGGAAGGAGGTAAGAAAAGATTTAAAGCTAGGTTAGTTGTAAAAGGATTTGCATAGAAAAAAGGAATCAATTTTGATGAGATATTTTCTTCTGTTGTTAAGATGACTTCTGTCTACACTATTTTAAGTATCGTGGCTATTGAAGATTTGCATTTAGAAAAACTTAATGTTAAAACAACTTTTCTTCATGGTGATTTGGATGAAGAGATATATATGATTAAACCATGGGGATTTGAGGTCAGAGGTAAGGAGAACTTAGTGTGCAAATTAAAGAAAAGTTTATATGGCTTGAAGCAAGCACCTCAGCAATGGTATCTAAAATTTGATAGTTTTATGCATAAGCATGGATATAGTAGGTGTCATTCAGATCATCGTGTTTATTTTAGGAGGTTGGATGATTATAGGTACATTATTTTATGTTTATATATTGATGATATGCTTATAGCTGGGTCTAACATGGATCATATTAAGGGGCTGAAATGCCAATTACCACATGCATTTGCTATGAAGGATTTGGGGGTAGCAAAACAAATCCTTGGTATGAAGATTTCCAGAGATAGAAAGAATAGAACATTGATGTTATCTCAAGCTGATTATGTGGAGAAGGTGTTGCAACATTTCTCTATGGAGAATTCTAAAGTTGTTAGCACACCTTTACCTAATCATTTGAAGTTGACTAAGGAGATGTGTCTCAAGACAGAAGAAGACGAGGATAAGATGTCCAAGATACCCTATGCTTTAGTTATAGGAAGCTTGATGTATGCTATGGTATGTACAAGGCCAAATATTACACATGCAGTGGGAATCATTAGCAAGTATATGAGTCATCCAGGGATTGAGCATTGGAATGCAATCAAATAGATTCTTAAATATTTGAGAGGAACATCCAATAAGTTTTTACACTTTGGGGGCTCTACTATTGATTTCTAGGGCTATGTTGACTTAGATTTGGTAGGGGATATTGATACCAGGCAGAGTACTATAGGTTATGTCTTTACTGTTGGTGACGTAGCCATGAGCTAGGTTTCTAAGTTATAGAAGTTTAATGCATTATCCACTACATAGGCAGAGTATGTTGTTGCTATAGAGGTAACCAAGGAGATGATATGGCTTCAATTCTTCTTGGAAGAATTGGGACACCTTTAGAAGGATAATTATTTGTTTATAGATAGTCAGAGTGTCATTCATCTTGCAAAAAATTTAGCTTTGCATTCTAAGACCAGATACATATGGTTGCAATACCATTTCATTTAGTCCATTTTGGAGTATGGCCAATTAAATCTAGACAAGATACATATAGATGACAATCTAGTAGATATGTTTACAAAGGTAGTAACAAGGGAGAAGGTGAACTCCTCTTCAACTTTGGTTGGTCTTCTAGATTGAGTAAGAATACAAGAACAATAGAGTCTAGGGTGGTTTGATCTAGTGAGAGCCTCATGAAGTAGTGACATAGCTACAGGATCAGTCTCCAAGTGGAAGATTGTTGTTTAGTGTCAAGTCTAATCAATCACCAAGTGGAAGATTATTGTTTAGTGTCAAGCCTGATCAGTCCCCAAGTGAGAGATTTTTAGTTTGTGGTGACTAATCAGGAAAGTACTATACATACTTCATAAATTCTTTAGCCCAAAAAAAAATATGGACCCTATTTTATCGAGATTTTGGATCGACATGTAATTATTAATTATAACCATAAAGTTGGTTAATACTTGTATAAAAGGGCTTAGGATTAGGGATTATTTTATAAGGTGATGCAAAAATTGGTTCTTGTGGTAGTATTGAGCTATAAGGGATTAGAGATTATAATCAAGTTGTATTCACTGTATTGTAATATTGGACTTGTTGTTTGGTGGACATAGCCCAGGGATTGGGTGAATGATGTTAAATCTTAGTGTCTTGTGTTCTTTTCTATGTGATCTATTATTTTCTGATATTGGTTATATTTGCATGTAATTGTTATTTTTGTCTGTGGTTTAATCCTAACAAATAGATTGGTTGCACCTATTATAACAAATGCTAAGTTGTGATAATTAGCTAAAAATATACTTGTAGATAACATATAAACAAATTCATGACATTAATAGATGCAATTGATTTACTTATCACTAGGACTTAATTTCTTTAATTCTTATATCATTATCAACTTCTCTAGTGTTATGAGAGTCAAAATTTCATCATTTCCTTTGATAAAGATCTTAATGATTTTATTAGCATCACTTTGGTTGAGTTGTAGAGCACAAAGTGGCCATCTCTCCTTCATCTATTATCAGTATAGAAAAAGAAGGTGCTAGAAATAAAAGACAATTGCTGAGATCCCTTTAATATATATGATTATTCTAAGATAAGAAGATGCTACATATAAAAGATAATCATTGCTCTTTGATCTATGCCCATTTTGAAAAAATAATATATTGCATTCAATAAAATAACCATCTTCTTAATATGTATAATCCATTTAAGCTTGCCATATGTTGTACAATAAAATACAACCATATGACTCCTATATATTGTCCTTAAATAATATACTACATATAATAAAATGACCACTACCTTCTTCTTACGATAATTTCATAACAGAAAGTTCATTTAGGTAAACATACATGTTCAAAATGAAAAATAAAGATATATAAGATACTTCAAACTCATTACTATCAAAATTTAATTTTATTCTAACTTAAATTATCTACATAATAATACATAGTTTAATATAAGTAACTTATATTAACCAAATTTTATTTAATTTAACAAAACTTACTAGGCCAGTCCTACACCATCATTACAGCACACGAGAGCTTCACAAACTAATCAAAATAAAGCATAATTATACTATAATACGCTAATAATGTCCAAAGCATAAAAGGTTATTTGGCTTTATAAGTCAATGCATAATTAAACTATAATACGCTAATAATGTCCAAAGCATAAAAGGTAATTTGGCTTTAGAAGTTAAAGTGGAGCAAAGAGGTTCTCTCTTACCTTCTCCGGAGAACTGTGAAAAAATGATAATCTAATCCTGCTTTTTATAGAGAGGAATCACACCCTGTTATTTTAAATTTAGGAGCCGTCCCAAATTCATTCTCTCCTCGGAGCGATCAAGAAGTTTGTATTTATACGTGGAAAATGGTCACATCTCTCAAGGAGAAGAAGGTTATCGGCTTAATTACAGTTACAATGGCCACCCCTTACATAAGCTACCTTCAGCTCTCCATGCTTTTCTTTTTGATCATGCTTCATACTGAAATATTATCCACAGTAGGGGAAGATGCAAAGGTACATTATTTTTTAGAGTGGTGACTTTTATATTTCATTATGCTAGTTTTATATTTCTGATTTAATTTGGAACGATTTTTTTATCCTCAATGTGTCAAATCACAGTACACTACTTAATAAAGAAATAGTTAGAAAAATTTATAATATATTAATAAATTTTTACTAAATATGTAATATTTGTGGCAAATCAGCTTCATGTGGTCTACATGGGCAGCACTCCAGCACAAGAAAATGGGGAGCCTTACACAGCAGGAGTTTCATTGCACCTTGAAATGCTTCATTCTGTGTATGGAAGGTTATAATATATCTTATCTATTCTTATATGGAATTGTGATTAAACAAAAAATATATTTATTTTTGTGTTGGATGTTGGGATCTGTTAGTTCAAATAAGAGAGGGCTCGGAACCAAAAAAAACCCATTCAGACAGTTCAAAAAAAATTCACATACAAATAATAGGAATGTTGTGATTTGTCATTGTATTGTGACATTTTACATTCTTGATTATTCTTAGTCGTAATTGATTGTTTTAGTCACCCCTCTGGGTAAGGTTTCACGCCTCTCTGATAAAAAAATGTTTGCAATGATTAAAAAGATATGCTAAGATACTTTTTTATAATTGTAATGTTGCTATTAAAGCCGGGAGGCAGCAGAGGAGTCATTGAAGCTCAGCTATGGAAAGAGTTTTGATGGATTTGCAGCTATGCTTTCTTCATCCCAGGCCCAACAGCCTCAAGTAAAAGAAACAAAAAACTTATTTAATGAACGGCCCGGCTATTTTTCTTACCATCTTGTAAGATTTATACAAGCCTTTGATTAATATTCATGTTTTGCTGTATACTAGATATGGATGGTGTGGTCTCAGTGTTTGAAAGCAAGGAGGTCAAAACCTTCACAACAAGATCATGGGATTTTGTTGGCTTTCCTGATAATTTGGTTTATCAGAATGATATTATTATTGGTGTTTTGGACACAGGTGAGATTATCAAAAACAAGAGAAATTTGCCGCTTCATAGTAACTTGTTATGGATTTCTACACATGCATTTTAACTGAAGTTTGAATTACAAATAGTTTTATCATTGACTCTAAATACATTGTGGTGTTGTAGGAATATGGCCAGAATCAGAAAGTTTCAGTGATTCTGGATTTAGTCCAGCACCATCTAAATGGAAGGGTGGATGCCGCACAACATCAGACTTTCTTTCATGCAACAAGTTAGACTCGTGCATACTCTCTTTTGTTATTATAAATATTATTAGTAATATTCATTGATTTAACTTATAAAATTTATGTATAATTATTACATTAATACACATGTATGATTTTGTTCTTATTCTTTACTTCAATAACTCTATACATCTCCTACTTACCAAGTCTATATATGTTTCTACCGCAAAAAACTACACATCTTCTATGTGAAATTTATATTGGTTTGTTACATTATTTTTCATACTATTATTTGTTTATTGATTTTAATTTTTTATTATTTCACTAATAAACTTTTATAGAAGTAAATATCCTTGCACTTATGTAGCTGAAAATGTGGCTAATTTATTAGGAAACTTGTGGGTGCAAAGTATTACCATAGTTTCTCAGATGATCCACCACCTGAAGGAGATTATCTGTCTCCAAGAGATGGAATTGGCCATGGCACACACACCTTCTCTACTGCTGCTGGAAACCATATAAAGAATGCAAGTCTCTTTGGTATTGCTCAAGGAGATGCACGAGGTGGGATCCCTGGTGCAAGAATTGCTATGTACTGTGAGAAATATTAAAACAAAATCAAACTCACAACCTAACCCTTAAAATATGCTCGGCAAAAACTATTATCGAGAGGCAGATTTTGCTCGGTAACAAAAGGAAAAAATAGGTGGCAGGAGAGTTTACCGAGTTAGCTCAGTAAATGAAAGGACACACAACTCGGTAACCAAAGGATACCGAGTGAGCTCGGTAGTGTGATTACTGAGTGAACTTGGTAACCACAGGAAAGGTGGAGCTCGATAGTGTGATTATCAAGTGAACTCGGTAACCACAGGAAAGGCAGAGCTCGGTAGATGAAGGCACTGACTGAACTCGGTAACCATAAGAGAAAGAAGCTCGGTAGAAGAAGGCACGGACTGAACTCGGTAACCACTGCAGAGAAAGACTTCTACCAAAAGACAATACCGAGTGCAAGCTTATAACGTGAATATTTCCACCATTAAAACCAGAGACTCAAAGCTTCAAACTTTCAAATAAACTTTCCAAAATGCAATGAATAGAAGAAGGAAAATAATGGATTCTAGTATGCCAGCTTGTTTTCTATTCAACTTGGATTCAAACTATTACAAAATTGGGAGCATTCGACTTCAACCAGAAAGCCCTAAACTAACCCTCAAATTTTAAAACTTCAAAACTTCAGGCTTTAAACTTTAAACATTAAACTTGTAGCTCTAATGGCTGCATACAATAATGCCAGGAGCAATCACTGCTTCAACAGAACGAATGAAAACAATAAGCTATAAACTTACAGAATGACACAAAAGAGCACATGCAACTGCAAGCATGAATAACACTTCCTCCTATCTGTGCACCAATGGATCTGCTGATCACTTTTCTTTCTTTTTTTCTCTGCAACTTCTAAGCTCTTTCTCTATCTCAACTGGTTGAATGAAACTGATCATTCCTTTTGTTATATTTACAAAATATTTTTCCCCCCCATTTCTGAATTTCAAAATTTCACCTACCATGCAATAAATTTCCTGGCTGTTGTGCAATCCGTTAGGGGTGGTAGGTGGGCATTTGGCTCCAGGGGCAAACGTCAATATACATTTAATATTCCAATGCTCCCCCTCTGTCCCGAGCCAAACAAACAAGGATTACTACTGATCCAAATCAACTACACCAATACACTCTCTTAGGTGTACAAAACTTCCAATGTCTAATGGCACTAGTACATTTGACTCAAATTTTCGACCAAAACTTTAGACCATTTGATAATTTGGGGTCAATTTGGTCAAATTGTGATGAGTTTTGTTAAAGATGAACCTGTGTTGGTCGAAATTTTGACCAACACGGGTTCATCTTTAACCAAAAATTGAAATAAGTTATGTTTTCTGCCCTAATCTTATTGTATTGTGCCCAGAAGACTCGTGCACACTGAACCATTTTCTACCACTGCGATTTGTGGCCCGGAGTACGCAGCAAAAGGGTTTAACAACGTTAACACTAGTAGGGTTTGACATCTTGAGTTCTTTGGTGGTTGATTGTAGCAGAGGAGAGCTCGTGAATGTTTCCAAGTTGATCCATTGAAAGAGATTTCAGAAAGAAGGCGGCGTGAAAGGATCAAATAACAACTGGAAATGTTGAAGAGTCTCCTTCCCAACGTTACAAAGGCAAGTTGAAGTTTTGTTTTATAGATTGATATTTCTTGCCTTGTTTTGAATATATTTATATGCACCCTATACAATGTTTTCCTTTTTTTGGACTAGACATTTCTCATTTGCTTTGTTCCCTAACTGGAGTTTTCAAACTAGTGCTTATAACAACCTCCTAAGATATTCATAAATACTAGTAATCCAAAAGCAAGGCAAACAAATTTGATGAGTCAAAAAATAGAACACAAAACTATCGAAATCTAATCAATGGACTCCTGCAGTTCAATCCCTAACACAATCCAAATTAATTTCTTGAAGTTCAATCCACTTCTGCAATGTCCAAGCACATTTCTCTATCAACATTAGCCAGGTTGCTCTAGGGATCAACACACTCATTGCTTGTTATTTCAAGTTTGGCAGAGAAAAGTGAGGCAATCAAATATTACATTACATACTTGAAAGAAACATACCTTCTTATATGTGCACTTATAGCTCATTTCAGGTCATTGTAGAGCTAACAGGCTAGAAGAAGTAGTCAGACTCTTAAACCAACTAATTCTAAATGGTCTGGCTCCAAAAAAGTTTACGTATAATATCATTATTGCTGGACACTGCAGGGTTGCCTGCACAAATGTTGCATTCAAACTATTTGATAATATGGTAAAGAGTGGTATTTTGCCTCATGTGATTACTTATACTACTCTTACAATTGGGTTATGCAAGGAAGGTAATATACAAGAGGCACATTTTCTTTTGAGGGAAATGTTTGGAGAAGGTTTGATTCGTGACAAAACTGTACACAGTGTATTGATTGATGAACATCTCAAGAATGGTAATGTAGAACAAGCTTTTAAACTGTGGGCATAAATGGACAAGAAAGAAATTCCACCGGATGTTATTGCTTACACTCCTTTTATGAATGGGCTTTGCACGATAAGCTACATAAAGCAGGCACATAGATTCCTTACGAAAATGGTAAATCGACACATTTTTCCTGACAATTTCACTTATAGCTCATTGATTGATGGACATTGGGCTAGAAAAGGAAATGATTAAAAATTGGGCTTGCACCTAATGTCATTATTTTTAATACTCTCATTAATGGATTTTGTAAACAAGAAATGGTAAGTACAACAAATCAGCTTTGTACCCTCATGCCAAGCAATGGCTCGTCCCCTGATATGTTATTCCCCAGCTTTATCTCCCTTGGATGCCCTCCTCAAATGAAACCTCTTCTTTATATCTTACAATGTAAGAGTCACTTCTGTTCACCACATGTGCCCCTTGCATTGGTCACAGCCTTTCAGAATTACCACCCTTCAAATAAGGTCAAACTTTTCATCATTGTTGACCAAATGAAGGTACTTCCTTACTATCTTCTCCTCCCTTCTTCCATCAATCCTTCCTTAATTCCTATGCTCCCTTTATGCATATCAGAACTGTCTTATATCTTAGGCTAGAATTTACTATGGTTATCTTATGATTATCCAGTCTTCCATGCCTTCAAAAGAAGTCTTTCCCCGCTGTTTATATCTAAATGAGCCTTTTAGACAATTTAGAAGCATTTTTCTACATTTAGTTTATCCTCATCCTCTTTTTATTAGTATTGTTGCATTTATTTTATGCATCTTCATTAATCTCAGCACTTGTGCAAGTAGCCATTATGAATGACAAATGATTGATCTACATTTAAGTCTCTTAAATGAATTGCTAGTAAACATAAAATTTAAAACTATCCTATGAAATGAATCATAGTTTTGTCCAATTATATATTATTTCCAAGTTTAGCAACCCATAATTATTAAATGCCATGTACTCTTTTGTAGTGGTACAAGCCATCCATAAATCAGATATGATCTTACCCAAGCATTCAACAAAAATATGCATGATCTTCATCATTAGCTTTCTCAGGGCTCCAAACATCTACCAACCAAATTGTGAAAGTTTTCTCACAAAATATATCACCAAGGGATATAGTTGTTACCTTTGTTCTTTTGGAGATCGAGTCAAAATTGACTATTATATTTGACGCTATTCATTCAAAACATTGACATGTGAAGTCACAACTAAGCTGAACTGTTTCAACTTTCATAATGGTTTTCTAGCCTCTATCTAGTGTGTGTTTGTGTAAGCTATCTAAGAATTAATGTGACTAGAAGAAAGATATTAATGTCTTTCTCAAGATTGCTACATACAAAATTCACAATTTTTGAGATCTGTGTGTGTGTGTGTGTGTGTGTGTGTGTGTGTGTGTGTGTGTGTGTGTGTGTGATAGCTATCACAGAGTTAATATGGCCAAAGATATTCATGTCTTTCTCAAGAGTGCCATGTACAAAACACCAACTTTTGAGCTTTCATGTTCATTCTAATGTCTTTTCTCTTTGACACTATCTGTTTAATTGTAAACAATTCATCCCTATATGGCTTGTTTAGATTCTCTCAGTCTAGAGGGTTGTCCCATGGAAATATCTTGGGATCTAGATTATTGATGAAGTTTGGGGATGACATGACATGAATAGTGGATGTATATTATTTTGAATTTTACACGTGCGATTCGATAGATTTTATTACAGGCATTTCTGAATCTCTGTTTTAGCATAAAGAATGGTGAAAAAACTGGCAATGACTCTAACACCCCTCTTTGTTATCTAGTGATGACAAAAATTGGAACCATTCTTAATGAGATTTACAAATTGAGCCAAGAATAGTCCAAGTGTCTATAGGTGGGTGTTGTGAGTAGACTATGCAAATTCAGCTCTGTTTCCTTCCTTTTGGTGGTGTTCGGTGCAGGTTTGCATTAATGTAGAATACTACACAGATAGTGACTGATTGCTATCACTGAGATCCCCTCTCAAGTAATAAAGAACTGCACCAAGTTTTCTAGCATACATGTCCATCTACAAGTCACCTATGCCTCGTATAACTCTCAAAGGTTTTGGCATGTTAATTGTAGCCAATCTCTCTAAAATTTTACTTTAATTTGATCTTTCCATTAAGATTCCTTAACATATATAGTTAAAATGTACAAAATTCCTAACCTCTTAGTTGTAGCTCCCTAGAGACTATCAATTCTTTATTCTACTTTAAAACTTTCCATATGTGATCTTGAATCTTCTATAGTTATAGCATGCCCAAGAAGGTATTCATGTCTACATTTTTACTTTACATTCTTCTTGAAATATAAACATTAATAATTCTTCCTATAAGATAATCTTCAAAAAGACTAAACTTTTGAGCCTAGATAGTAACATACACAACCTAGAAATAATAAACCTTGAGAAAATTGTAATGACATCATTTACTAGTATGTTGTATATCCTTTTTGTTAATAAAAAATGGTAGTGCTAATCACCATAGTTTTTAAATAAGAAAAGTGACTAAATACTCTAGAAGAAGAAACCATTGCATTAGTTGACAATAGGATGGACAAAACCAAAGAGACTGAATTTAACGTGAAAATAAAATATGTAAATGGAAAAAAAATCATCTGCTATAATATGAAACTATCTTAACAATGAGTTTTGAATTTTTGTGTCTCAAAAGTCAAAGCATATGAAAGTGATACTTTAACAATCAAAGGACTCTACCAGTAACACAACTAAATTTTGTATGTTCTCTCTCCCTTCTAGCATGTAGCATGATGGTAGAAGATATTTCTTGTATTTAGAAAATTATAACACTTTCAACTATTTTATGAATTCTAAATTATCACATCAAACTTACCAATGGACAAGATGTGGGGCAATTCCAAGTATAGCGACATTTTATCCATTGGAGCCAAGTTTTAAGTTACAATTACACTTACCAAACTAATCCATTGACAAGAATCATTATAATTTATGAGATGATGTTCTTCAGCAGTTGTAATTAGAAGTTAAATTCATGTATCTCTACGATTCGAATACCAAAGGAGGGAATCGTATTCCTTAGTAACCCCATGATCTAACATGACTTAAGTTCAAGTGGGATAGGATGAGAGGTTAACTTCATAGTTGTGAAATCCTTTGCCTAGGTACACTAGTTCAACTGTTGGACAATCCTAAGATGTTGGATACACCTCTAGTCAAGGGTCACACCAAGTTGACAAGAGTTGTAGGATTTGATTGATAAGGTGTAGGACTCTTACGCTAGTTCCTAGAAGGTTTTCTCTTATTCCCTTGTAGAGGATTGGGCTCACTTTAGTTAGCAATATGCAAGGAAGGATCAAGATTGATCCATGGTTGGGTGGATAAACACTTGATGATACATTTCCCCTACTTGAAGAAAAGTAAAAATTCTCCAATTACCACCATTTTTAACTTCTTAGTAAATTTTTTTTCCAATTATTCATTTTTTTCAATACAACTATTCATATAAAAGAAAATTAATGAAGACTTACATTATTTTAGTTATCATTCTATTATCTTATTGAATTTTTTGTAAACATGCTTAGTTTATATTTGTTCTTTAATTCTCCAGTTCAAAAACTATAATGCAATTAAACTAATTAGAATAATCTCTTGTCTTATATTTAGTAATCCATTCTTTTAAGAATAAATCTACCTTTTCACTCTCCTTTTAGATCTTTTGGTTACAAAGGCAAAGATGGAATACATTTCATCTACATATCCCAAGTGATTTTGTACTAAGTTTATGTATGGAGAATCTAGGATAGAAGACGAGCATATTCATGCTTTTAAAAAAACATGTAATGTCACATGTTACTATAATTTTCAGCACTAATCATGACACACAACCCTACATGCCTGTCTTTTAAATAATATAAATGGAAGATGCAATTTTTTCTTTCATAATAATCATTTTTATTTACTTAAATAAGCTTCCCTAGCAAAGTTAGGGACAATTCTATCCTCATTTTTACACAATGCTGATGTCTTCCCTACTTCTTTCAGATTTGTACTTGCCATCTTTTCTGAACAAAATTATTCTTGGTTTGAGAGAAGATTAATATTGTGCAACATATGGAAGTTTTCATTTTTTTGTCATGTGAGGTTATTTGAGCTTCTTGTTCAACCTTTTTGTTGATCCCTTGCCTTGGTATCCTTATGAATGATAAAAATATCTGCTTTTGGAATCCAAAAAAGATGGGGGAGCTCATTTGAAGGGCTTCCTTCCCTTGCTATTCACTATTTAATGCAAAACATTAGGTTGGGTTGTGAAGTTAGAGGGTGGATAACTTTTTCCATAGAGTCTAAGGACCCTTTTGCCAAGGAGGCAGTTCTTGTCATTTTTTCTGAACAAACTTATTCTAGGTCTGAGGGGAGATTAGTATTGTGCAGCTTATGGAAATTTTCACTTTTTGTCTTCTGAGGTCATTTTAAGCTTCTTGTTCAACCTTTTTGTTAATCCCTTGCCTTGGCATCCTTATGAATGATAAAAAATTCTGCTTTTGGAATCCAAAGATGGGTGAGCACATTTGAAGGGCTTCCTTCCCTTGGTTTCCACTATTTAATGTAAAACATTAGGTTGGATGGTGAAGTTAGAGGGTGGATAACTTTCCCCTAGAGTCTGACCCTTTTTCCAAGTTGGCTATTATGTAGGGGGTTGTACCTTCAAAGTAATAAAAGGTGATAACAACCTTGAGCAAGAGTATCACCCTTATTCCAATATCTTTTAAGAGGGAAAATTTGTCAGCCAACAATATATTGCCAATATCATTGTGTAAAGAATCATTTCCAGAAAAGTGTAAAGAACTAGTATTTCTAGATAGGATTGTAAAGCTGCTACAAAAGATTGCTAACTTGAATCATTATGCCATAACGAAGTGTCTAGATGTATTGAGAATTCACTTGAAATAAGAATCTAGTGAAGACAAAAATTCTTTGTGATTTCTGTTTTGAAATGCTTTATGTTCAATTTTTTGGGAAGAGTAAATGTTATCTGCATCCATGCCTTAGGAGGATGGTACCAAACATGCCTCTACAACTATGGAGAAGCATGAGAATACATAGTTTTACTTTAGCAAAGAACTCTGCTTTGTTGCATGTTAATAAAGGTCTTGATTCCTAGATACTCTAGATACTACTTTAATTCACCATAGCCTCTCCAACCAATAGAAATGGTTAAGTTTATCGTAGTGCCTATGTGGCAATATCATGGTGCCTAAGTGGCATAGTAATTGTAATGTCTGCCAGTCACTTCCAAGAAACTTTACAATGCAGATCTTTACTAACATTTAAGTATACTATAAGTTGATCTCTTATGATTGTAAAGGCTTTTGGTCTTTTTCAAAAGTTCCTCGAAGGATACAAAAATTGTTTTGTAATTGGAACCTTTAAACTTCTAAATCAAGTAATGAAAAAATGAGATTGACTGTTTCTGTCTGTTTATCCATTGTGTAATTTTATATGGAGTATTTGGTTTTCTTCATTGTCTAGCAAGCACCACAAATTTTTTTAATGAATTAATGTCTTTGAATAAATGAGTTAATGATGGTACTTCTGATTCTCCAGCTCTAGCTAAATCAAGTTCTAAAAACTCAAAAAAGGCAAATGGTCATGATGTTGTAGCTATAAGTCTTACATTCAAAATCAACAACAAGGTTTCATACAGAATAGTACTAAAAGGTGTGTGTCTTTGTGGGGTTCAAGTTTCAAACTACAAGTGCACATATTTGTATATTAAATTGGCACCTTCTATGCTCAAATGGTTGTTGATCTTTGTTTCATGGCTTTCTATTCCAGCACATAGTGCAATTATGCTGAAAGTAGAAAGTATAGCAGATAAAACAGAGTGGGTTAGCAAAATTAGGACCTTATTCAACCTTCAAAAGGCGTATCAATAGAAGGACCAGTATTATTGTTGTCTTGATCTTATCCATTATTCTATACTAGGTGTGTTTTTTTGGTAAAAGGGTGGTACTACACATTTTGCAAACATCTACGGCTTCTAAAAATTATAGGATCATTTTAGTTACATTTGAAAACATTAATCAAGAAAAACCATATGTGCAGATATAAACATTAATCACAACATGTCCAATTTATTTGCAGATATATTTTCCTGTGAAGAAAGACCACGCCTGACAATATGAACACTGAACAAAATGAGACAATGGCTGCATTGTGGGCTCAGTTTCAAAGAAAACCTAATAAATGTTATTGTCCTTGCAAGAAGTGTAAAGGCTTAAAGACTCAAATAAATCTAATCACAACAGCCTAGAGTCATTGTAGGCAACATGGTCATGTTGAAGGGGGCCACGATTTTTGTCCATTGCTGAATGTGGATTTCCTACTGGAGGAACATAGAGGTGTGAATATCCAAGCTGAGGATAACACTCTCATGGAAGAAGATGATAATGTGCCAGAGGACATGATTGAAGAAGATGGTATTGGGGCAGGTGATGAAGAGGCTCACAATGATGGTACTAGCGAATTTGATAATGATGATGAAGATGGTCTTGATATACCTTTACTTGAGAAGGCACACGAGCCCTTATACGAAGGCTCCCAAACAACTCTACTCTTGGCTATAGTGTTGTTGGTGAACTTAAAGGTTATGAATGGTATATCTAATGTAGCAATGCCACGTGTGCTAAGGTATGTCATTTTTGTCATCTTCAATGTTAGCATACAATTACTATTCATAATATTAACAATGCATATTTGTTGTTGTAGGTTGATTAGTGAGTTTTTGTTACCACCATCAAACATTTTGCCTCGTTCGTACCGAGAATTATCTAACATTATGGATCAGATTGGAATGAAGTATCAAACAATACATGCATGTCCCAATGATCACATTCTATATCATAAACAATATGAATTTGTAGCAAAATGCCCTGATTGTCATAGTAGTAGATATTGGTCAGATCAAATAACAAAAAAAGTGCCTCACAAGGTTCTTTGCTACATTCTCATTATTCCACATCTTCAACGGTTATTCAGGTGCGCTACCTTGGCACAATTTATGGATTACCATGCATGCAATAGAAGTCAAGATGACATTATGTGAATGCCTACCGATGGTTTTGCATTTAAAGAGATAGAAGAAACATGGTCACACTTTAAAGAAGAACCTCATAATTTGAAGCTTTCATTGGCAGCGGACGGTGTCAATCCATCTGGAGATATGAGATCTGTTTACTTAGTGTGGACTATTTTTGTTATTAATAATAACATTCCTCCTTGGATGTCCATAAAGAGGGAGCACATAATGTTGTCAATGATTGTGCTAGGTATTTTTATCATTTTATAGTTATCTAAATTAATTTATAAATAGTACATGAAAATGGTCATAATAATAATGTAATGTTTATGTTCATTCAATTGCTAGGTAAATACCAAGTGAAAGATATGAACGTGTATATTGAGCCCTTGATTGACGAGTTGTTGAGGTTATGGAATGGCATCACTATGTATGACATCTCTAGATCGATAGAACATTGACAATTTCAATTCCATGCAATGCTTGTATGGACAATACATGATGCCCCTGGGTTAACTCATTTTTGTGGTATGTTATATTGTTAATATCACATATTTTTGGTTTGTTATAGTGCTTACACATTACTATCAAATGTTTAAGTTGCGCATGATAATTGTACATGATCCACTTCTACATGATCTTGTAGGTCTTTAGACAAAGGGAAAATTCGCATGTCCAGTTTGTGGTCCGAAGATGAAAT
The DNA here is from genome assembly GCA_028749045.1 of Cupressus sempervirens. Taxonomy (NCBI): domain Eukaryota; kingdom Viridiplantae; phylum Streptophyta; class Pinopsida; order Cupressales; family Cupressaceae; genus Cupressus; species Cupressus sempervirens. Next base: position 199,993,966 of record CM053791.1, on the reverse strand, counting down.
CTCGTCATTCAAGAACTTTAAGAAAGCAGGTGTTTGATGAGTTTAGAAATTTTCTCCACAATAATCATAGGTATCGAATTACCAAAAAATATCTTTTCAATGGGAAAGAAGAGACATCATCAAGGTCACGAAGAATGACACCTCATTTATGGAAGTTGGAATATGATCGACTAAATTGTCAAGGTAATATCCAATTTTTCGTCTGAAGTTTAAAATTTGTATTTTGATATTGTCTTATATTTACTAACGTTGTAATTGATGCTTGTGAAGGTCGTCAAGGAATCAATGACCAACTTCCTAGAGGAATGAAAAGTTATCCTACTCAATTTAGTAGGTTACCGTACTACAAGGATCTCTCAATTGTGCATTTGTTTGATGCTATGCATATTGGAAAGAATGTAATAGAGACACTATGGAAAATGTTAAATGGAAGGCATGATAGAGAACAAATTTCCAAAATTTTTACCGACATTCATGAATCCAATCATGCACTAAAAGCATCCATTGAATCAAATAGCAATAGAGACTACATAAATACAAGCACCCTTCCTTGGTTATTAACAGAGCAACAAAGTGATGCATTAAAAGAAGTCATAAGAAAAAAAAATTTCCAATAGGGTTTGCTATAAATATAAGCACTCTTCTATCAAAGAAAGGTGATTTTGGGCCTAGGTTGAAAACACATGATTGGCATACCTTCGTCAAGGTAAGTCATGTTCTCCATTTACAGTATATTTGTAAGATTGAATGTACTACCTATTGCATTATTTAATAATATATTGAAATGATCATTTTTAATGATTGCAGTTCGTCCTACCTCTATCCCTTCCACAATAGTTTGACAACAGTATTCAACAAGTTATATATGATCTTGGAAAATACACGAGGTTAGAAGTGTTTTTTCTTAGATTTGTAGCTTTCTCTTAAATCTATTGTATAATTTTATTTGAAATCTCGTTTATGTGGTTTCGTGTGTTGAATCTCTTTTAGGTGGTTATCATCTAAAGAAATTGACAAAAAAGATATAAAATACTGGAAGAGAAAAATTCCACAGCTTATGTGTGAAATGCAAAATTGTTTACCTCCAACCTTTTTCAATGCTCAGGAAGACTACCTCATACATCAAGTTAGGAGATTGAATTGTGTGGACCTGTACAAGCTAGATCAATGTGGATGGTTGAGAGGCACTTGAAATTTATGAAGGGCTTGGTTCGACAAAGAGCATGTCCTGAGGGTTCTATGATAGAGGGATATATGATATACTAGACCATGGTGTACATTACAAAATATCTTCCAAAGTTTGTAGTAGATATCCATGTAGATCGCATTTGGGATCCCAACTCTAATGACAAATTCAAAGGGGAGTACCTGAAGGGGAAAGGTAGATTGAGGAGGGTGATAGGTAATTATAAGCTTTTTTTTTGTAGTTTAATTATTATTATTCATCATCAATATATATAAGTTGTTTCTAACTAGTGTAATTGTCTTCTTTATAGTTGGTCGTGAGTGGGATGCACTACACTTGTATATTGCAAACAATCTTGATTGGATGACAGTATGGATTGAGCAGTCTCAAGAAAATGGTCACTCATTAACATGGGATGGTGTTGTATCATTGGTTAAAGAAGCTCATTGTAATGGAGATCCCAATGTTACACAAATGGTACTTGATCTAATATATGGCTTAAGAGATACAAAGGTACACATAAGATTACTAATCATCACACATAAGTTTAATATCAACTCATAGATCGATGCAAATAATCTTGACATGTTTGAATAATTGCAGGTCAAACACCACAAAGCTATGTACTACCATGGCTATAAATTTCGCACCAAAAATTCAGATGAAATGAAGAAATCGTGTGATTTTGGGATAAGTGTTGTTGTCACGGTCACCAATATTTCATCTAGAACTCACATACATCCTCAACGATCTAAAAATTGATACTATGGCAGTTTGGATGATATAATTGAGTGTGACTTTAATTCATTCAAAATAGTTCTATTTTTTGTCAAATGGTTTAGGTTACGACTGAATCAAAATGATCCTGATAGGATTATTATTGAACATGATAGTGGATTTACTATGATTAATACAAGGTCATTTGATACAGTCGAAGATGAGCCCTATGTTCTTCCAAGCCAGTGTGAGCAAGTGTTTTATTTTGGTGTTCCACAAAAACCAGGTTGGTCATTTGTTGTTAGACATGACCCAAGAGGAAGGCCGATAAAGTATAATGTGATCGAAAAAGAAGAAATTGAAGAAGCAAAAGAGGAAGTAAATGATTATCAGGAACAACAGTTACCCAGTGGTGAAGATGAAGAAGATGGTGATGATTTTGGTCATGCTAATGATAATGGTGATAATGATGATGATGATGTTGATGATGATCATGATCATGGCGATGATGGTCATTATGATGATGGTGATGAAGATGATGATGATGGCGATGAAGATTGTGATGATGGCGAAGAAGATGGTGGTGGTGACGACAATGATCAAAGTGACAAGTACGATGATGGTGATGATGATGATGATGATGACATGGATGAAGATCATGATGATCAATGCAATGTCCAGCTAGGATCAATGTCAATTATGATGGGGTCGTGTACGACCAAACTTTTCTTTCTAAACCATATGTGCACATATAAACATTAAGTAGAACATGTGAATTTTTTTTTAGATATACACATTAGTTACACTAAATTTTTAACTTAAGACAAATGATTTACATATACAATCTAATTTATTATTAATATTTTTTTTTGGTAAGTCTATTACTTTAATTTCGTTGTTGATTTCTAAGACTTACTAATTTTTTTCACAGGGCGATATGGATGCACCATCTCAGACACCTTTAGTAGAGGTAAACATTAAATATTGTAAATTTTAATGTTAATATAGAAACAAATGTCATATTATTATGTTCTTTTCTTTATGGCTTTGGAGTTGTTTTGATGAAATTTTACTGATATTTAATGTAACAAATGATAGGAAAAAGCTAGAATGACCGCTGATCAAATGCGATATGAAATACAGGCTTCATATCTACATAACATCGCCCTTAGTACTGGCCCTGTGTTCATCACCCAGAAAATCAAGCAAAGATACACTGATGAACTTGTTAACATTATCATCGAGGGTGACAAAAGTGAGGAGAAAGAGGCACTAAGAACAAAATTGGGCCGTAGAATCCAATCTTTGCAGGTAAGCAGTAATTCGACTAAAGTAATAATAGAAGTTCAATAGATATGAATATTTTATACTATCTTATGGATCTTGATCTCTAATTTTATGTGTACTTGTATAGACATTTGTGCCATTTTTGACATCACATGGTGAACATGGTGATGGTTGTTGTGCACAACCTTCATGTAAGTAGCACTTTATTTGTTTTCATCAACATTATAACACTTACTTTTTTTTGTGGAAATTTCTAGCTAGTATCCCATTTGATCTTTATCCATTGCAAATGTCTTTGCTAACAATATTGTATTCCTCAGCTCATGATGACGTGCGAACTCCTCCTTCGGTTGTCGGTCCACTATTGCCTAGTGCATTGTCAGCAACAAGGGCCATGCAAACATCCTCATCTATGCCCACTAGAATTGGTAAAACCTTGTTTTTCTATATTTTGTAATGTATTTGTACAAGTTGATGAAAAATGAAGTAGCATATCAGTGCTTAAATGATGTCTACAGAAGCCTGCATACACACAAACACATGCATACACACACCATGCATACATACATACATACATATATTGTACTACATAGGCAAGATTTTGTGCTACTTTCTAAATTAATGTTTCAGATTCACATGGAAAAAATAGTCTAACCTTTGAATCCAAAAGTAAACTGAAACATCATTTAAAAAATATATTTTAATTTTGTCTTTTATGTTTCTCTACGATGTATGTGCATAGATACTTTTATATTCTTGAACTCTCACTGTGATAACAAACCATAGACCATTGAAAGCTATCCTAAACATAGATGATTAAAAATCACACATTATCTTATCATAAACATAAACATTATCATAAACATAAACAACAATATATCATGAATTCTAAAAATATGGTATCTTTAATACACTATTTGATTATCCTGAATTAAATCCTTAATGGAATGCGAGGAAAAAACATTTTTGCTAGTCAATTTCTTCAATTTGATTATATCCATAAGTATGCTTTAATTCATTTGGTGTCTACTTTAATTGTCACGATGTTTCAGTTGATAGACCAGTAGAGAGCAGTACTGCTAAAGTTGATCCATTTCTTGGAGCAATTCGTGTGATTAGTACTGGTTCATATGAAGGGACATTATTGTTGAATAAGAAAACTATGTTTCCGTTAAAAGAACAAAAGCTTCCAGGTGCTTTAAAATTGTTTTTATTTAAAGTGTAAATTTAATTAATTTTTATATTACTCATTTTGGACTGATAAATCCTTTATGTTTTTTTAGGTAATAATGTTTTCTTTGAACATCTTTTTCATATGACATTGAGACTATTCGGACCCACCATACGTAAAATGTACGTAGTTTCATATCATTTCTACATAATTTTTCTTTTCTTTCATTTACCGTAATATATTAAAGCTATTGATCTAACAATCTATTTATTTTTAAAAAGGTGGAATTTACAAACCATTGAATTAAAAAATCAGCTCATTGCATCTTTTGATGAGAAATTTGGAAAAGAGCAGCAAAGCATATAAAGACTGTGACGGATCAATATAGAAGGGCTCTTAAGGATAACGCAAAGTATGACCGTCCAGCTATGATTCCACCAATGGAGTGGAATGAAATAGTAGAAGATGTAAAGGAGAAAAAGCTATGTGAAGATAGAGGTAATGAAGCAGCACAGGGCAAAAAGAGGTATGTCATGATAGTATTAAGTACATTGTAATCATGCACTAATTATTCATATTTGTAAATATATAAACTAAGATGTTTTAAATTGTTCATAGATTGCAGGACACATCCGTGGCTATAAAAGCAAGACTAGAAAAGTTTGGCCAACACAAACTTGGCTCTGGTGGCTATATGAATCTCCAGTCTCGAGTTGTAAGTAGGAGCAATGATATGAAATAAATTTTTTTAATATAATGTTGCAAACAATTTTGTTTAGTGAAACCATACATACAAAACTAATGATATTAAGCAAAAAATATAGGGCACAGAATTCAATGTGGAGGTCATAGATGAAGATAGAAAACTTGCCTTGAAGGAAGGCTATAAATTCATGGCTGCACACCTACACGAAGAATCTATAAGTCTTGCTCAAGAATCCAGTTCACCAAATGATATCTCATAGGGAAATTGGTTAGATGAAAAGTAAATGAAATTGAATAGTTGATCCTTTTCTTTTTTGGTATTAGTTTTGAACGTAAATTGACTACATAACAATGTGCATAACATTTTATTGCAGCCTTCATAGCCTACCACAAAACCTGCTCATGACGAAGGCCATAATGTGCATTATAGTGGTGGAGGTATTAATTTTCTATTGGAAATTAATTATGCAATCAGAAATATGAAATATTCTCCTTCCATTTATTGTCCAAGCATGCTCTTATCCAAACATATATTCTATGCTCATTGTGCAGATCTTTTAGAAAATGTACTATTTAAAGACTACAACCTCTTCAAAATTTTCTCCAAGTGAGGTTTCCATGCTAATAAAAATATAATAAAAGACCACTTATTAGCATCCTCAAGAATATGCATCTCAAATGACATGAGAGACTTGACTTCCTAGTCTTTAAGATGTGTGTATCTTTATACTTTATAGTCGTTGAGAGTCTTTTTGAATATACACCATCTAAGTTCAAATATTGGTCATAGTTGAAAGAGGATTACAGACTGTAATCACTATGAAGCAAGAGTTATGGTCCTATACATTATATGACAATACCCTGCCAGGAGAAGGCCAAAAATATTTTGATTGATTGTGGTTGTAGATTAAATTATTGCATATCAAACACAAAGTATTGATATTAGTTTGTGAGCCATTACCACTAGGTCTTCAGATTGTTGAGGCTATTTTAATGTATGATTTGAAAATCCATAACTATAGTTTTCATCACTGGAAGGTGTCTCTGTGTTGCTGCTCAATTCCATTGCAGTGTACATGAGATTTTGTTTGTTTGAGCTGAGACTTTTCTCTTGGCTATTTGTTGTTTATTAAATCATAGTAGTTTTCATTTCTTGTCTTATGTATTTAGGGCATTCTTGAGCAATGAGAACCAAGTTTATAGATTGGCAAGGCAATTTATTATATGATTTGGATCATTCACATAGTTTTGTTCTTATTTCTTTAACACTACTTTAAAGATTATCTCTGGTTGCTGAAACATATTCATTATTTTAAAATAAGGATCTTTAAGCTTTTGATCAGTAGTTGATAATGATTTCCAACTCTGTACTTTGATAAATCATTTGTTCTAACAAATCTCATAGAGTAAATATTGTGAAATTGCTATCATGATTTAATTGTGTAGTATTTGAGTCAAATTTATTGACTCATATTTCATGTGAAGTGCTCAAAATGAATCCATCACTCATGATAATATTTTTAAAAATATTTTAGAGCATGTTGAACATCATGTCGAAGGAGTGGAACATGTTCCAAGTGTTCAACATGTTGACGTGGCGGTGGATCAAAATGTTAATGTACATGATGTGGCATTGTCAGGTAAGAAAAATGCATGTTATGTTGTACTAGTACTTAATTATAGACTAGTAACAGTTAAAAAAAGAAAAAGAGTATGCCAATTTATCCCATTCACTTGTTCTTGCAACAGAGCTCCCTTTAGTGCAGCAGCCTTGTTGATCACACACTTGTTGATTCTTCTATCTATTTTGATGATGAAGTCCATATTCGATCAATTTGATGATATTGACAAGTTCATCATTCACAATGATAAATAGTGGCATCTCTTTGCTTTCCACTACCCAAGAATTTTTATCAACTTTAACAAATCTAACATTCTTGAGCACCATGTTTTCCTATTTATATTGTACATTCTTGAGCACCATGTTGACACTTTTGTTAGATGGGAAAACTTTTGTCAGAGACAAGGGTAGATTCGTTTTCCCCTTTAATAGGTATCTGCTTTTCTAATTTTTTAGTCTAATTAGTATAATAAATTTATTAACAAGGTAATGCATTATACTAACAATTAACAATTAGAAGTAAGTGGTGAGAAATATCTGTAATTAAAATATGTATGTTCTTTCTCAAAATTCTAATCTTTTATATAGATAGTTTCTGCATACATAGTTTGAAGATGCAAATGATGCTGCTACAATACTCTTCTTCTACAATATTGAATGTGATTTGCCACTAGTTTTGCAAGGTCTTCCTACTATTACAAAATCTAGATTTAGAAATGCATCTCCTATTTTATTGTTCATGAAGTAGAAGCACTATCTTGAGCTGAAATCTATGATTTGGCTTTGGGTAACCTTTTAACTCCTTGAAAACAAATCACAAAAGCTAACAGCAGCTTCATCCACCATGTTGACATATCTTCTTCACCACGCTTTCCTTGCACAAACAAGGGCAAACAATCCCCAAAATCCAATAGCAAAGGAAGCCAAATAGCTAACATACCAATACCAGGGATCTTCTGTTCCCTCTTCACCTTCATCATTCTCATTTATTTTAGACATGTAGAAAATTTGTTAGATGGGAATGAAGGGTTTTGGAGTGGGAGTTTAATATGTCCAATGAATGCAGTAGAGGAAGGGAGCTAGGTTCACCAACATCTATCTTAATATCCGCTGCTAAAATGCTAGTGGGGGGGAGGCCGTAAGTATGAGGATCAGTATAAGAGGATTTTGTTTATGGAACAATTCTCTATGCTTTGTTTGTGGAAAATACATGCCACATATTACTTTTGTTTTAACTATATTTTGTGTCCATGGTTGTTTGAAATTAATCAAATGCATGTCCAGTTATCTTTTTTACTTTTTTATGACTGAGAACTAGGAGTTGCAAAGATATTATCTGCATCTGTTTTAGTATCAAAACAATTTGTGATGAACTAGAGGGGAGGCCATGTCAGTTGAGAGAAGGGCAAGAGGAATGCATGCCCTTGAAGGAACACTGGTGAATTGATTCAAAGAGTAGACTGCCTTGAGGAGAGATAAAAAGTGGATGAGTCTGAAGAGGAACCAGAGAGCTTAGTGAAAGGTGCTAGGATATAAAATCCCATGGAGAGGCTTCTCAAGGCATTGACATAATAGAATAATAAGATAAAGGTTGATATTTTTGACTTTAAAAGATGAGCTAAACTCAAATGCATTTTTAAATTGGGTCCAAGAGTTGGAAAAGTACTTAGAGATGGAAGACATGGACAACAATGATCCAAAAAGAATAAAATGTGCTGCTTCTAAGAGGAAATTGCATGCAGCCCTATGGTGGGAAAATGTGCAGAGTTCAAGAAGAAAGGGAAAAGACAACATTTGACTTTGGCTTCAGATGCTGAAACATCTGAAAACTCAATTTTTTCCCTCGAATCATCAAGATAACTTGTTTAAATAATTTCAAATTTTAAAATAAATCAATTAGTGGAAACTTATGCTGATAGTTTATGAGATTTCAAATTCAAACAGGTAAAGTGAAGCACAAGTGGCTACCCAGTATGGAATGGACTCAAATGTCAACATCAAGAGGAGCTGGCATTGGTTAAAGTTCATATTGTAGATAAGACATATGAATATGCCTTGAAGACCAAGGAGATACTAAACCAGAAAAACTAAATAATGGGTAAAGTATTAAAGCTATCCAAGCAAAGGGAAAGAGGTTCCTTAGAACCTACCGTGAGTGAAGAGCTTGAAGAAAGTATGAATGTGAAGGTTGACTTTGATTAAGGGGAAGTTTTAGAGGTAGAGGGAACAAAAGCCACTGTGTAAAGAGCAAAAGCTCTTGAAGTGTTTTATTTGTGATGAGGGCCATAATACTATAGATTTCCCTCAAAACCCTGAAAGGGTTATGGTAGCCCAAGAAGAATAAAAACCTTGGTCAGCAAAAGTTGAGGCTGAATCAAGAGAGAACCTAATGCTGGGAAGAAACTTAATATCTTGAGACAAGAAAACTCCTAAAATTAGTTGGAAAATAAAAAGTGTCTTGAAGTCTTCCAAATGTAATGCAAATATAAGGATGTGGTATATAAGGTGATCATAAATGGTGGATGTACTGATAATTTGATGAGCACATTCCACGAATCAATTCCTGCAAGATTTTTTGGTTAAATAAGAGTCATAGTGCACTTGCGGATAAGTTTTGTCTTGTTGCTCTCAAAACTGATCCATATGAGGTTGAAGTGCTCTGATGTCATACTGATGGATCCATGTCATTTATTTTTTGGTAGGCCTTGGCAATATGAAGAAAAAATGTGAGATTCAGCATGAAGGAAAACCATCTTAAAACCACGGAAAGAGGAAGAAGTAGCTGAAGTGGTAGCTTTATCTCTTTTAATAAAAGCTAAAAATGAGCTTGAAGTGAAAAGTAAAGTTCTAGATCAGCCGAGAAGGAAGTTGTAAATATTTCAAAGAAAAAGAGAAAAATGATTATAAAAGTGAAATTCAACTGAAATATGAGGCGGAGCTGCAACAAGATTCAGCTTACAGTTATTGGTGAACCCGAAAAGGTAGATGATGATATTTCAATTGATTGTAATGTAATTGAAAGGAATAGTGAATTGCATGCAAAATCTACCTTGGATGTTATCATAAATTTAGCGAAAAGTGACTTAAACTCAATATAACAACTGTTGCGTGAAGGGTGATTAAATTGACAAAAAATATTTCAGGTCTTAGTGATTTTTCTGAGTATTCTACTTTAGAGGCTTTGTATAATTGTATTGATCCAACTAAATGATGGAATAAAATGCTGGATTCCTCCCCATAAGAAGACTGAGATTGGAAACTTATGAAATGACCCAAAATTGTGTCAAGGGATTCCTAGTGAAAATCTTGATGACAGATCTACTGAAAGTTTTTCACTCTCATGTTGAAGGAAATAGTGTCTGATCCTTCTGAACTAGGATGTTCAAAAATATTGAAAGATGGATAAAACAATGCAACAGATGACTTCAACCCAATGAAATGTTGGCAACTTCTTTACAGAAATGTTGGTGGCTTTTGCAAACCATATATTCTTATGTGTTCTATATTGTGCTTTTCTTTATTGACACTTTTTTACTTCTATAATTTTGCAATGTGGTGGGGAAGAGCCATTGATTTTAGTTTTTCTTGTTTAAGGTATAATAATAATCTCAAGTAGGCTTGGCAACTGGGATTTCTTCAACTGTGTGGAGATCTCCATCGAGACAAGCAGCACAAGTTTTTTCCATCCACCCAACACAGTCATATTTTGTGTTTGCACTTAACAAATAGGCAACACAGATCCTGCTAGCCACACATGCAAGAACTCCCAAGATTGTTATGAATACATAGATGCACACCTTTGAATAACATCCTTATGTACAAGTCAATGATTATCATAAAGATTATGTTCAATAGATCAATGGCTAATACTTCATGCGTATATATTATGATCCAAATATAACCTTAAACTCCATTTACAAATCCTTTTTACTATCCATAAATCATATTTGTATATTGTTCTCCAAATCTATCCTAGAACTTTATTGACAGGTTGTCCTTCTATCCATAAATTGGAAGTTAACATTCCCTTGCATTTTTACTCTTAGAAATAAGATTGAAATTATATGACCCAGTCACATACTCATTGTCAATAGATGTCTCAATGCTAAGACAACTGAAAAGAGCACTAGGATCTCTATTTAATTTTCACAGTATATGTTTCATTTTTCTAAATGGATGTATTGTATCATATTTAATTTTCACTATTTTAAGAAATATTTTAATCCATTCCATGTGGGTGTTGCAGGAAGCATATATTCTGAAAGTTGGTGAAGGTGTTGCTGCTAGGTGCCTAAGCGGATTTGTGGGCATGGATGTTCCTCCACCAATTGGGTCTGACATGGTATGTTGTGCCATGTAATTTTTCCTTTTCTATTTGCAAACATAGATTTAGAATAAGTTTTTGTAAACACTGATTTTTTTTAGGATTCTCGGAGATATTTTCATGAGTGCATACCATACAGTTTTTGATTATGGGAACTTAAGAGTAGGCTTTGTTAGGCAGAAGCTGCCTAACAATGCACACATATTTTTTCTACTGTGAACAATTAGTGCAATATTGCGTGTAGGAAAACCATGCACATTAACTCATCATTGTGAACCTCTCTAAATTGTCTTTTATTGCTTTTGATGCCTTCTTGTGTGGACTATTTAAGTATCTGGTGTCTTATTAGACGCAATTTGTTCTATGATGTTACTATTGTAATCTAATATATGTATAGCAAACAACGTCAATGTAAACTCTGTTGAGAAAAATGTCAAGATGTATTAGATTGGATATGCAATAGGTGTCAAGAAAAGAAAGGAAGAAGAGGCCAGATTTTAGAATTTCTATGACAATAGGTGTCTTGTTCTTCAAACTTATACATAGGCTCTTTTAAATTTTTGCTTCTTTCTCTACTATTTTTCTTCTCTTACTTGCAACGTATATGAAGTTGATTGAGCTCTTCTTCTCTATTGCTCTATTGGATTACATTGTCTACTCTTCTATTTCTATCTATCTAGTTTCTCTTTATCTTCCTTCTATAATTGCAGTCCAACATAAATCAGCTTATTTTTATGAAAATCACGAGAAGAGTCTCCCTTGATTTGACTCTTCTTTTTAGGCCATCACAAAGTAACTCTACCAATTAGATCCATCAAAATTGGTGATATAGATCATTCATTGAGATCTGATAGCTACAATCATTATGATTTGGTTAAGGTGTTGCCATAGAAATACTTAGGAAGAGAAAACATCATTCATGTTTCACAATTGTCTACTAAAGATCCATAACATTGTTTAGTTCTTTGCCTGGACCTCATCATATTGTAATTTAAGGAACCATTAGTGTGAGCTTTAATCAATGTTGCTTCTTAAAGTTGTATCATTCTTTGTCGATTTGGAGTTTACCCATGCATGGTAATTTTCAAAAATGGATGTCTGTCCACTGTTCGATTTAACTAAAGCACACAGTCACTTTATGGTTATTCATGAGGGCAAGCATCATTTTAAGAAGGCCCACTGCATTGATTGTTGGAGTAAGATGAGAATCTTAGAGAAGCCTGAGAAACAAAGATGTCAAGAAATGAACATACATGAATAGACATGAACATACTGTGCCACACATCATCATACTGTACCTTTTAATCAACTTTGTCATGATACTGTTATTACTGCTAGGCAGACTTAACTGGTAAACAGTAACATCCAACATTGTAGTTTGTAGAAATTATAAGTAATAAAGAATCTCAAGGTAATTGAAATTGTAACCCAAAGTTTGCAAGAAAAACATGCCATTAGAAAACTAGCAAAAAGTCAAGCTAGATGACTAAAATTATTAAGATAAAAAAGACTAGAAGCAACTACAAGCAGGAGATGCAGAAGAGGTACCAAAAGCCTTAGCACTAAATATCCACAGAAATGAAGTGCTACATCAAGATGATTGAACAATAAAAGGCAGTTATGTAGTATTTGATCTCTATTACTATAAGTCTATTTAGCTTGCTTCGTGGGTACACAATGGAAGCTTCAACACCTTTTTAAATTGTGGATTTATAGTGATATTTACTATGCATTTTACTTTCCAAGAATTGTTCATTGATAAGTTCCAAAGATGGTAGTTTAATTTTACCATTTGGAAAATATCTTGATAGTGAGCAAAACAATCAAGGAACCACCATTTCATATAAAAGGCTTTGAAATAACAAAAATAAAAAATTCCTCCCATACAACATATAAAGTGAATATTATTTCACTATTTAAACACCCATGGAAAACATACATTTAAGGTAGTATATTTTAATGTTGTATTTAATATATTTATTCAAAATCATACATCAAAAGCATCAAAGTAGGCGAAGGCCTTGAAATTCCATTATAACAAGAAACACATCCAATCTTGAATAAGGGCTGATTGTTTGATATCCTATAACAAAAAATTGGATAGAACAACATTTATAGGAAATTATCATCAACTTAGACTCAGATTTTCACATTGGTCCCCACTCTTATGGTAGATCTCAAATGTATGTCTTATTGTAAGAGGAAGATCAAGGATCATTCCTCAAAATTTGTAGATACAAAAATTGTGAAGGATACACTAGCAAAACTGCACCCTTATTGACAAAGAGATTGGCTCAGTTGCTTCCTTAGTACAAGACTTAAAGTTTTCTTTCGTGCCAAACAGATAAGCCTTACTCAGCACTTAGCACAAACACTCAGCATTCATTACATATCATTTGAGATCAAATGGGTGTGTGGGATTATACACACAGTAAATAATAAAGGAGGGAATTGAACCCTCCCTAACGCTTGCACTTGTTGAGGTCCACTTCAGTAATGGCCCTTCCTGTGAAATTGCTATCTAAAAATTTTCTAATAAGATAATGTGTTATGAGCTCTTCATCAGTGGGATGGAACGTGAATATAGGAGGCAGTTGTGCATTACCCATATCATGACTATATATAACTAAAGTTAAAAGCCTCTATTATTGAATTCTCTTCCCTATCACCCATATTCATTTCCTTTTCTATTCATTCTTCACACGGGAGTCTTTTTATATGATGATTTATTGTCAATCATGTCCATTCACTACGAAACAATTCTTATTTTACAAATTCGAGATACTAGAATTTTTGTGGATGTGCAGGCCATCAGAACATACTGTAGAGAGGATGACGAACTTAATCTCAACTGTCAGACTTAGGCAAGTGATGTTTTATTGTAGAATCTTAACATATGGTTGTTCAAATTTTGTATCTCCTAAATGATTTATTTTTAGCGTATAAGTTGTTGTGGATAGTTGCCAACTTTGGTTATTGTATCGGGCATATTAATGAAGAAGCATATTAGTTACTGTCCGTGATTACGACAATTTGATTAGTTATTGTCAATATTTTTCAGGCATTCTATAAAACAGTTCACATGCTTTCCCTATGATATGACATTTTGCATGCATCCTGCAGTGTCTCATCCGGTTGATGATGGATTACGGAGAGTGATTTGAAACGATGACGCTAAAAAACATCACAATCAAATCCAAAATGAACTTGCATTACAAATGGATTGTGGAAATCTCATATTGTTGATTTTGCATGCATGTCTACCAGGACAATCACAACTTAAACATAGTTGTGATTGTCCTGGTAGACATGCATGCAAAATCAACAATATAAGATTTCCACAATCCATTTGTAATGCAAGTTCATTTTGGATTTGATTGTGATGTTTTTTAGCGTCATCGCTTCAGATCACTCTCCGTAATCCATCATCAGCCAGATGAGACACTGCAGGATGCATGCAAAATGTCATATCATAGGGAAAGCACGTGAACTATTTTATAGAATGCCTGAAAAAAAATTTACACACAAGCGTTGGTAGAACTTTCTACCTTCATTGGTCAAAATTTCTACCTTCAGATGTCATAATTGTCGACCTTCATTGGTTGAAAGTTCTACCTTCTTGGTCAATATTTCCGACCTTCAATGGTCAAACTTTTCTACCATCACTGGTCAAAATTTCTACCTTTATTGGTCAACATTATCCACCTTCATTGGTCAAACTTTTCAACCATCATTGGTCAAAATTTCTACCTTTCCTGGTCAACATTCCCACCTTTGTTGGTCTAACTTTTCGACCTTTATTGGTTAAAATTTCTACCTATAATGGTAAAAAGTTCTACCTTCATTGGTTGAACTATTCAGTTTTCATGGCCAAAACTTTCTACCATTGTTGGTCAAAATTTCTACTTATATTGGTCGAAATGGAAATCTTCAATGGTCAAAATTTTGACCAATTCTAGGCAAACTTGCACTTTGGTTATAAAGGTTTTTCAACCAATGTATTGGTCAAAATTTTGACCAACCATAATGTTGGTCGAAATTTCGACCGAAATTTTTTTGACCAATGACTTGGTCGACGTTGGTCGAAGTTTGGTCGAAATGTAAGTCAAAATTTCAACCAATAATGGTCAAAAAGTGGCCTCAGATGTAGTAGTGTGGCTTGGTAAAAATGTCTACTAGCTGCTGCTCAGACTTGCAATATTCAATTTTGATATCCCCATTCTCCACCAACTCTCTGATGAAGTGATATCTGATTTCTATGTGTTTGCTTCTCGCATGGAAGATTGGATTCTTGGACAATGCAATAGATGAGATGTTGTCACAATAAATTGTGGTTCCATCCTCTTGCCTTTTATTTAAATCTGTCAAGATCCTTCTTAGCAAATAACCTAACATGCTATTGTATTTGCTGCTATGTATTCAGCCTCTGCTGTAGATTGAGCAACAATAGGTTGCTTCTTGGATGCCCATGAAATTGCACCCGATCCCATATGGAACATATATCCAGAAGTGCTCTTCCTATCATCTATACTTTTAGCCCAATCACTATCTGTGTATCCCACCAACTTGAAATCATTATTTGCAGTATACAAAATCCCAAATCCCTTGGTAACTTTCACATACCTTAGGATCCTCTTTCTTGCTTGCCAATTGGAATCCTTTGGCATTTCCATAAATCTGAAAATCAGACTTACTGCATGCATTAGGTCTAGCCGAGTTGTAGTCAAATACATTAAGCTTCCAACCATACTCTTGTATAGTGTTGGATCCACTCTTTTGCTAGAGTCTTCCTTGCTCAATTTTAGACGTACTACTATTGGTGTGGGGGCTCCCTTATTGTTCTACATTTTAAATCGCTCCAAGATCTGCCCTGCATACTTTTCTTGAGAGATGAAGATGCCATCATGCATTTGTTTTACTTCTATTCCTAGAAAGTATTTCAAGAGATCAAGTTCTGTCATTTCAAATTCACTTTTCATGACCTTTTTGAACTCACCAATTAGAGCCTTGTCATTTCCAGTAAAAATCAAATCATCTACATACAAAACAACAATCAAAACATTTCCATTTTCTGCCTTGATGTAGAGAGTGGGCTCACAATTGCTTTTGCTAAAGCCATTGCTCATCAAATATGAGTCAATCCTACTATACCATGCACGTGGAGCTTGCTTGAGCCCATAAGGAGCTCTGTTCAATCTATATACTTTATTTTCTTCACTTGCAACTTCATAACCAGGTGGCTGCTCCACATACACTTCTTCCTTCAATACACCATTTAGGAAGGCGGACTTCACATCCATTTGATATACCTTCCATTTGTGCTGAGCTACAATTGCTATGACAACATGCACGGTTTCCATTCTTGCAACTGGGGCATAGGTCTCATCATAATCTCTGCCATACTGCTGTTTGTAGCCCTTGACTACCAGCCTTGTCTTATGCCTATCAATCTTACCTTTAGCATTGCATTTAGTCTTGTAGACCCATTTCACTACAATCACTTGCTTCTTTGGAGGCAATTCAGTTAGCTCCCATGTCTCATTCCTTTCTATAGCATCTATTTCCTCATCCATGGCTTTACACCATTTCTTCTTCTTAATAGCTTCCTCAAAATATATTGGATCACTATGAGAAAATAATGCAAAATTAACACTCTCATCATAATATTCATACCTTTCATCTTGGTATATCTCCCTAAGACTCTTGGTCTTTCTTGGTAATAGGGAGGAGAGTGTGGGATTAGAATCTTTGTTGTTGCTACTTGGCCCTGACACTCGATCATGCCTAGAGGAGCTCGGTAATGACTGAGGCTGCTTGCCTTTCCTTCTATCTACTCCTTCTTCTTATTTTTCATCAGCATCCTCTTCATTCATAAATGGAACTCTACTAGAAGTGCTTGGTGACTCATCAATTGAACCATACCAAGACTGATTTTCAAGAAATTTCACATCTCTTGAAAGCATCATCTTGTTGTTCAATGGGTCATACAATCTGTATGCCTTTGATTCTGGGCTATACCCTATGAAAATAAATTTCACACCTTTGTCATCAAATTTTTTCCTTTGCTCTTTAGGCACATGTGCATATGCAACACATCCAAATACTCTTAGGTGTTCAACTGTCCATCTTATTCGTGACCAAGCTTCCATTGGAATTCTGTCATGGACTGCCTTTGTTAATTAGGTAAACTGTTGTTGCCATAGCCACTCCCCAAAATTCAGTTGGGAGACCTTTTTCTTTCATCATGCTCCTTGCCATTTCAACAATGGCCTATTCTTTCTTTCAGCTACTCCATTCTATTGTGGTGTATAGCTAGCTGTGAGCTCTTTCTTTATGCCATGTTTCTCACAAAAAATTACAAGAGAATTGGAGGTATACTCCCCTCCTCTATCTGATCTAAGGACCTTGATATAATGTCCACATTCTCTTTCAGCCTGGGCTTTAAATTCTACAAATTTATCAAATGCTTCAGATTTATTCTTTAAGAAATACACCCATGTCCTATGACTGAAATCATCAATGAATGTCATAAAATAAGTACTCCCCACAATGGAAGTAACTTGCATAGGACCGACTAGGTCAGTATGCACTAACTCTAATGGATATCTAGCTCTTCTAGAATTTCTAGAATTAAAGGGAAGCCTATGTTGCTTACCCAAAATACAAGCCTCACACTTGCCACATGAATTTCCTATTCGTGGCAAACCTTCTACCATTCTTTTATTTGACAATAAATTTAAACCAGCATAGCCAAGATAACCATACCTGAGGTGCCATAGCCATGAGGGGTCTTCAATCACACTCCTTAGAGGTAATTGTGTGGGAGGTGCAACACTGACTTGAGATGAGAAACATGTCTCAATCCTCAAGGGAAACATTCTGTTCTTGGTCATTTGAACTGCTACAAGTAAATTCTTTCTCCCATCCTTTTCTTGAATGACACACATGTCATTCTCCATCACCACTTTGTATCCATTTTGAATGAGCTGACAAATGCTCATCAAATTGTGCTTCATACCAGGGGTGAAATACACATTTTGTATTTCCCTCTTCTCACCTTTCTTGGTGCGGACCATAATAGATCCTTTGCTCACAACTGGTAGGGTTCAATTGTTACCCATCTTAATTTCTGATTTGAAACTCTTGTCAATGAGTGAAAACAAGGTTTCATTACCACTCATGTGGTTGCTACATCCACTGTTGAGGTACCAAACCTCAAGGATTCCTTCTTCACCAACATTACACATGATGAAGGCAACAACATTGGGTCCACTTCCCATGTTCACATCAACCACATTTGCTTATCCTGACTGATCATTCTGTTTCTTCCAGCATTCATTTGCATAATGCCCATATTTATGAAAGTAGTAGCATTCTGCATTACTCTTATTTGAGTTGTAGTTTTTCTTACCTCCTCTTGAAGTATTTTGTGAGCTACTTGCTCCATCAGCTCTTCCTGAGCTTTCAACTGCAACATTCTTTTGTCCTCCATTACCTTAGCCTCTACCTCTGGAGTTCCTGCCTGAGCCATTTCTTCCTCTCCCCCTTCCTCTTGGATTTGATTGAACCTTGAATGCTTGCTCTTGGTTAGAAGAAGATGTGGATTTGTTGATCCTATGCTCATGGGTTTGAAGTGTACCCATCAACTCATCCATTGTCAAGATAGTGAGGTCTTTTGCCTCTTCTATGGTCATGACCAAGTTGTCATATTTATGAGGTAAACTCCTCAATATCTTTTCCACTATCCTCTGCTCTTGATAGTCTTCTCCATTTGAATTTAGCTGGTTAATCACATTGGAGGTCCTTGAATTGAAGTCTGCAACTAATTCATTTTCCTTCATCTAAAGGTTCTCAAACTCCCTCCTTATGTTTTGTAGCTTTACTGTACAGACTTTATAAGTCCCCTTGAAGTTCGTCTCAAGGATATTCCATGCTTCCTTTGCATAATTTGCTGCTGCAATCTTAGGGAATATAATCTCTGTTATTGCTACTTGAATAAGACTTAATGCCTTTGCATCTTTCCTCCTTGACTCCTTCAAATGAGTCTTCTGTGCATTTGTGAGGGTAGCATACTGAGTTGGATCAGTCACATCATTGAATCCATTAACCGCAAACTCCCACAAATCATTTGCAACCATAATGGTCTTCATCTTCTTTGCAAATGTATTATAATTATGTCCATTGAATGATGGTGGCTGTTGCCAAACCTTTCTTGCATCTCCTGTCATGATAAATATCTCAGAAAAAAAAAATGCCCTAACTCACTGTGGATGTGGGGCCTCAAAGCTCTAATACCATGTGAGAAATATTAAAACAAAATCAAACTCACAACCTAACCCTTAAAATCTGCTCGGCAAAAACTATTACCGAGAGGCAGATTTTGCTCTGTAACCAAAGGAAAAAATAGGTTGCAGGAGAGTTTACCAAGTTAGCTCGGTAAATGAAAGGACACACAACTCAAAAACCAAAGGATACCGAGTGAGCTCGGTAGTGTGATTACCGAGTGAACTCGGTAACCACAGGAAAGGTGGAGGTCGGTAGTGTGATTACCAAGTGAACTCGATAACCACAGGAAAGGCGGAGCTCAGTAGATGAAGGTACTGATTGAACTCGGTAACCACAGGAGAAAGAAGCTTAGTAGAAGAAGGCACCGACTGAACTTGGTAACCATTGCAGAGAAAGACTTCTACCAAAAGACAATACCGAGTGCAAGCTTATAACGTGAATATTTCCACCATTAAAACCAGAGACTCAAAGCTTCAAACTTTCAAATAAACTTTCCAAAATACAATGAATAGAAGAAGGACAATAATGGATTCAAGTATGCCAGCTTGTTTTCTATTCAACTTGGATTCAAACTATTACAAAACTAGGAGCATTCGGCTTCAACCAAAAAACTCTAAACTAACCCTAAAATTTTAAAACTTCAAAACTTCAGGCTTCAAACTTTAAACATTAAACTTGTAGCTCTAATGGCTGCATACAATAATGCCTGGAGAAATCACTGCTTCAACAGGATGAATGAAAACAATAAGCTATAAACTTACAAAATGACACAAAAGAGCACGTGCAACTGCAGGCATGAATAACACTTCCTCTTGTCTCTGCACCAATGTATCTGCTCATCACTTTTCTTTCTTTTTTTCTTTGCAACTTCTGAGCTCTTTCTCTGTCTCAACTGGTCGAAGGAAACTGATCATTCCTTTTGTTATATTGGCAAAATGTTTTTCCCCCCCCATTTCTGAATGTGAAAATTTCACCTACCATGCAATAAATTTTTTGGCTGCTGTGCAATCCGTCAGGGGTGGTAGGTGGGCGTTTGGCTCCAGGGGTAAACGTCAATATGCATTTAATATTCCAACATGTACAAGGCTTGTTGGCTGGATGGTTGTACTGATCATGAAGCAGACATTCTTGCAGCATTTGATGATGCCATATTTGATGGTGTAGACATCCTTTCTGTTTCGCTTGGCATAGATATTCCTCGTGACTACTTTAATGATAGTATTTCCATTGAAGCATTTCATGCAATGAAGAGGGGAATTTTGGTATCAAATTCAGTTGGAAATTCAGGACCTTATAGGTCTACTGTTTTGAATTACTCTCCATGGTCTCTAACTGTGGCTGCAAGTATAGTGGATCGCAAAATGGATGCTGGTCTTCTTTTAGGAAACCACTTGTTTATAGAAGTAAATATCTCTCCTCCATGAAAATTTTCTCCTTGTGTTTTGAAAAAAAAACAAGTTTCTTAATGCTTAATTTCAATTGTCTTTAATCTCTATAGGGAATTTCTGTAAACACATACTATGGATCAACCATTGTATCCTTTAGTATATGGAGGAGATGTTGCTAATGTAGCCGGAGGCTTTAGATCTGACAACTCTAGGTAATAAAAAAGTTTAATATACAAATTCTGAAAGATAAATTAAAATAAAGAATGGTATAGGAAAATATTTTTTTTGAAACCTTTCATTATAAATAATTTATATTTTGATAAGGAATTATAAATATTGTTTTGTAATTTTGAAATTTCAGTACCTGTGCATTAAATTCTCTGGATAGCACCATAGTGGAGGGAAAGATTGTGCTTTGCAACTACACTAGTGACCCACCAGATTATTTAGTTTTTATTGCTGGTGGAATTGGTACTATTATTGTCTTAGACCATTTTAATGACACGGCTTTTGTTTGGTTCAACCCTGCAACTGTTATAACGAATAAACAAGCAGAACTTGTATTGTCTTACATCAATTCTACAAGGTAACTATTTCCAATGGATACTTTATACTTTATACTAATCAAATAGATATATTGGTAACCAAGGTAATTAATAATTTTGTTTTATTTTTTTTATTAGCTCTCCTATTGCAAATTTTGTAGCTTTTTTTTCATCTCATGGCCTCAATCCAATTACTTTTGACATTCTCAAGGTAAATTTTTTTTATGATATTAGACTGAGTTTCAAATTTCACATTTTATCAAATATAATTTGTTTAAAAAATAATGTAAAGTCTAATTAGAAAAATGAGATACAATTATAAGGTAAATATAATTATTCTGAATCAAAGAACATAATACAATGATATTTGTTTCTTATAATATGGAATCAAATTATCAAATTCATAATATTTAGTATGGAAAAAGATTCAAAAAAGAATTGTAAATTAATAAAATGATTTATAATTCTAATAGAAGAATGTAATTGTTTCAATAATATTCAATTATCATATATCAATTTTTACTATAAGGATCTATAAATATTGTCTAATGTATAAATTGTTGAAAAATAATTTAAATTATATAACTTAATTGTAAAATTTTACTAGAAAATCTCACCATACCATGTATTTTTCTACTGTTAGCCTGATATTACAGCACCAGGAGTGGCCATTCTTGCATCATGGGCCAGAAATTCTCCACTTAGTGAAAATGGAGATACAAGGATCTCCGACTTTAATATAATATCTGGAACCTCCATGTCATCTCCACACACAGCAGGAGCTGCAGGATTTGTTAAGTCATATCATCAAGATTGGTCTGCAGCTGCTATTAAATCAGCACTAATGAATACAGGTAATATATATTATTCACCGCTTATTATACATCTTCATTGTTCATAACATATTAATTATTTCTATATTTTTTCAATTTTGTGCAAAATATCATATTTAAAAGTTTTGAAATCTACCTTTAAATATGTATTATCATCCCAAAAGATTTTTAAAAATGGAGAAAGAAAATTCCTATATTTAAAATAATAAATTAAAATACTAATACATATACTTAATTTTTTAACTTGTAATGCAGCATTTGTAATGGATCCAACAGGAGATGGAGAATTTGGGTATGTGGCCGGGCAAATAAATCCAATGAAGGCCATCGATCCAGGGCTTATCTATGATGCGGGAGTAGATGATTATGTCAATTTTCTTTGCAAGGAAGGTTACAATGATACCACTTCACGTTTGATTACAGGAGATTTCAGTACTTGTGATTCTATAGAGCCATCTACAAATGGAGCAAGAGAACTAAACTGTCCTTCAATAATGGTTGCTACTAGTCCAGGCCAAGCTTTCAAAGCTGAAATACCTAGAACTGTTACCAATGTAGGAGACACCGTAAGTACATACAAGGCTATTATATCTACACTCTCTGGAATAACTGTGACAGTTGTACCAGATACACTTTCATTTTCACTCCTAAGTAATAAGTTGTCATATAATGTCAATTCAGTTGTACCAGATACACTTTCATTTTCACTCCTAAGTAATAAGTTGTCATATAATGTCACAATTGAAGGTGGATCTATGACTGCTGACACATTAGTTTCAGGTGGCCTAACTTGGAGTTATGGGAATTACAGTGTCAGAAGCCCAATCACTGTTTATGCTCTTCCTGATTACCCACGTAAATAGCTGAACACGTTCTTTTGTTTGTCAGGCAAAACTAGGTTAAAACTGATTTATGTGCTCTTGCACAGATTATTTGCATTTTGGATATTAATTTCAAGAGTTGAATTGACAACTCAGAGCTAGATGAGCTCTTTTGATATATATTTTTACTTAAGTGACAGCTGTTTGCATTTCATGAATGGTTAACTTTTTTTTTTCTACTCAAAGATTGCATTATAAACTTGGTTCTATTAATTTTATAGATATATTTTTATAAGTGATATATTATTAAGAGAGAAAAAAAATAATTTATTAAAGTGATATAATAAAGATTCAAAATAGGAAGATTGTTCATTTCTAATCTTCATTCAGTTTAATCTTCCTTTTAAATATATTCTTCTTTGTTAAGATTTTACAATTATATCAAAATTAAGTTTTAGTATGAGATTATATTAAGTCATTCATGAACTTTTAGTTCAAGTGACACTCTATGATACTATGATATCTTGCCTAAGCTTAAATCTGTTTTCATATTGTTGCCATGGTTCTTGTGCCTGCCAAATTGTGAAAAATCCATCTCTATTTTGAGTCAAAATAAGTTTGAATGTATCAAACCTCATGCTTTGAAAGGACCAATTATCCATTGTATTTTTAATGATTTTCTCATTTTGACGCACCTGTTTTGTCTCCGGCTCTGTCCAGTACTTCAAATTATTGGAATCTAGTTCCTCCGTCAAAAGTTCTCTCAGGTCAATGGAAGGAACTAAATCATAAACCATTAACCTTTAAAAAGGTTAAGGTTTGGAGTCAAAAACACATATTTCAAACCATTAACCTTAACCTCTTAACATTTAAAAAAGGTTTGGAGTCCAAAACACATGTTTCACTTCGAAATCTTAACCTCTCCATCAGAAAAAAAGGGTTAAGATAAACTTCTAGAAAACATATTTTTGAGATGTTATTGACCTTTCACTTGATAAAAGTAAAGGAAATGAAAGCTAGAGACAATGGGCATAATGCAGAGTCAAAGAAAAGGTGTCCAAACTTTTGCAAAGCTCTCAAATCACTAATTGCAAATATATTGAAGAGATCCCACTCTGTAATGGTGCTTTGGCAAGAGACATAAGATAAATAGATCAAGCATGATAATTATCAAACAAAGGAACTCAACTTCCAGCCTGCAACACATTGGATGGTATTAGTAAATTACTTTCAAATGAATTGAATTCACTATCTAAAGAAAGTTTGGAGTTTGTAGCATCTTGATCAAAAAATGAAGAAGAAGACATGATAATTGCTTCATAAAATGACTATTGATTGACCAATCATAAACAGAATGTGTGGACTATCAGACCAGTGATTCATCCAAGCTTTCCAACTCATGTGCAAAGGTCACAGACGACACATGGGAAATTTTTGGTAAAGGGCTGCACAATGGTAGTCAATGTGGAGATTTTGAAAAGGTAGAAGATGATGCGGGAACCACTAGTTCAGTTTCCAGCCTGCGCACTTGGAGATCAAAGACTTCATACATTGCAAATAACACCTCTTAACAAAGAATAACTTGTAAGGAACACATAGGCATGAAACGTCATTGGCCCGACAGATATTAACCTTCGTGTTTTCCACAATCCATGTCGAGCATCATTCTGTTCATGCAAACATCAACACAATATGCTAGCCTCCAAAATAAGTCAAAGCATGTGAATTGTGTGATGAAAGGGCGCCAACCTGGAGCATGAAAACATGGGCACTACACGTTACTTGTTTAACAAAATGCCTAGAATTACTGGAGTGATGAATAGTGAATCCGAACCATATCCTGTTACAAATTACGAAGGCATAGAAAGACACAAAATTGATCTAATAGAATCGCTGATAGAGGTGGTTATTAATGGTCAACCAAGTCACCTGTTGCTGGTCATTCTTCATGACACCTTCGGTTCTGTAGATTGTGAAAGATGATGGAATAAACATGGTCAACACATGGCTTTCAAAGGCCACACCACTCTGCACCATTATTGAGAAAGGAGAATTGTGCTACTATATTTGATCTTGGACCCAATTGCCCCAGCACAATTGATTACAATGCAAGTCTTAAGTTGTGGAGCGTCTCCTTGAAACAGCTACTAGCTTGGAATCCCTTTAGAAAACACCACACATTGGAAGTGGTTGATGTTTGTGCACAAGACACTGCTCTTTATAATATGCTTCTTACATGTCCAATGTTGAAGAACCTGGCTCTACTTGGTTGTGATGGTGCCAAGGTAGTGGACATTGATTTGAAGCATTTAGAACAATGCATGCTTGATTGCTTTCTCAACATAACTGCTCCTAAACTTCAAGTTTTTGAGGTTCAAGAGGTTTCTTGGATACGATTAGGTGGGATCATTGCTTACAGTAGTTGTCAATAGTGAATAATGTTGATCAAAGTGGGGAAATGTGATTGACTATATTGATCTATTTTATCAAATTTCTACATAGAGTGTGCAATGGAAATCATCAAAGTTCAGAGGGAAGTCTAGAGTGAGATATCAACATATAGTTAAGGCATAAAGGAATTATGTAACAATACGGCCATATAAAGTGAAATGTTAAAATTGAGAACAAAAGATCATGCTAAATTTGGTTCTTCTTTAGACTTCCAAGATCGAAAGGAGAAAATCCGATGGCTACCATTAAGATCAACCATTCAAAGTTCTTTTCAAAATGTTTATCTCTAGAATCACTTTGGTTAATTTTTAGTGAGGTTAATTAACCTCTCTAAAATTATATATTTTGGAGATAGTTATTAATTGTGAAGGGGTAGTTCTTCACCTCTATGTCTATATAAGGAGTTGGCTTTGTAAAGGGACCTTTTGGACATTTAGAAAAAGGGAACACTATTCTAAAATTTTGATCAGAAGAAAATATTTGGAAAGTATGTACAAGTTTTGTTTTTGTAATAAAAAATTCCTCTTAGGTTCTTCGTGGAAGAAAATAAATGAATGTGCAATTTGAGTTCTCTTCTTCCAAATCTAAATTTTTAGAAATATTGATTCTCTTTGTAGTGAGCATTCTCACGGTATTGTGTGCAGATGTTGATGAATCTTTGGACCAGCATTGCATTAGTAATAGTTCTCAAGTGTAGATCTTGATTGTTGTTATTAGCGGTTTTAAGTTAGTCCAGTAAAGCTTTGGAGTCATGTGGTGCATTCATCATCAATGGTTTTCTTTTGATCTTTTAAAGTTTAATTTTATTTTTCTTATTTGAAAAACTTCAAAATTATATCATACGAGGGAGCTTCAAAATTATATCATATAAGGGAGCTACCCCTCTAAACATAGAGCAAGGCCACATATCAAGGGCCTATCCAACTGTTGTGAACAATTTGCCATATACATTCCATTGGGCCATTTTCAAGTGACAAATCTATTTACCAACACATATGTATCTTTATTTCTTTACATAGTGGTTCCCAAGACATTTATGTTAATTAACTTTACTTTTGATGATTATTTAGATTTAATTAGACTTTATCTAACATCACATCTATCTTTCCCTTGTTCTATCATAGCATGTCCTTTTTGAATCCAAAATGACATTTTGACTAGATTCAATTGTTTGCACTTAGTTAGATGGCTATGTTTTAGAATTTACTTTTTTGATACAAGATAGAAATGATCTGTATTGTGCATCTTAAGAAAATATCAAAATGACTAAAACATCTAATCTAAAATCTTTTAGAAGATTATTGATTTCTATGATTGTTTTCCTACAAATATATATATATATATATATATATATATATATATATAAATTATACTTACAAAAGCATATGCCAATGATAAATTAATGTACTTACTCTTTTATTTTGAATTGGGATATTTTTCTATTATTTGCACCAATGAAAACATGTCAAGGCCAAAAAAACATCCTTAGAAAATATTATCAATCATTAATATTAAATATTAAAAATTATAAAACATCTTTTAATTTATTAGATAATATCTTTCACTTATTGCAATAAATCATGTAACAAAGCTATCATTTGAATAAGTGTAAGACAAAAGTTGTTGGAAACTTATTTATATTTATTAATAATATACCCCAAAACTAATCATTTCATGCATGCACATCATATAAAAAATATAATTTAATAAATTACCTAATGTAAAAAGTTGAGGTTTAAACTTAAAAAATTTCAACATTTAATAGTATTCACAAATCAACCAATTATAATGAAGTATTTTTTCACCTTATTGTAATATTTCTAATGTTTACATATTTTGTATCAATTAAATATATTATTTTAAAATTTTAATCCTAATAAATCTTCATATATCAAAAAACCTAATTGTTTTATTCAAATTGAAAGAGAAATGAAAAAGAATGGATTAAAAAAGAGAAATTAGTAATACCTTGAGAACTTTTTAAAATAGGGTTAAGATGAGTTACAATCCTTCAATTGTTTATCTTTAAAAATTTACCTTCATGTCAAATGGCTCTCTGTGTTGGTGAGGTTGAAAGGCTCACAAAGAGCTTGCTAGAGATCAAGTGTTGTGAACATGTGGTGTATTTTTTCATATGAGATCTATTAATATTTTTAAATATATTTTTATTTGATTTTTATATAATTTAAAATAGACGAAAACTATCATGGTTTAGTTAACTTTCTCAAATATAAATTTAATAACATTTTATAATTACATATAATACATATTCATTTTATTATCTATATAATCACATGTACATGCCACTATCTAACAAAAAATTAAAATAATACTTCAAGATAATGTCTATTGTAAAAATGGAAAAAAAAAAAATTAAAACTAGTTTTGACATTGCACAAAAAAAAACCCCAACCCAAATTGGGTTAAGTTAAAATTTGACAAGTCTTTCATGGGTAACTTTGGTCAAGCAGGCAAATGTGCAATATTTTGTGAGATTTAAAAGGGGATATGTTGGTTTCCTTTTTAGTTAACCTAGTAGTTTAAATTGCCTATGTGGTAGAGCTACTTTCCCTTTATCATGGGGTTATCTTGTTGATGAGGACAAATTATAAAAAGGCGGTCATTGAGGGAGACACCCTTAACATAATCAACATTTTAAAAAATGTGGAAAAAGTTGGGTGGAATGGAAGAGATTTTATTAAGATGATTAGACACATGTTAAGTAGCATTGATGAGGTGTTATTCTACCACAACTATTGAGAAAGAAATTATGCTCTAGACAACTTGTCAAGCACGAGAAGGTTTACAAAAGGTTTCAAAATTTGGAAAAATAATTGTCTATCTTGATGGTGGCATATGAAGCAATCTAGCATGATCAGAGAGAGATTGTGCATTAATGATTATGCATTTATTTCCTTTTATGGCATATATTAGTTGCAGTATTTTGTTAAATTGGGCTGTCTATTGGTTTTTTATTTTTAGCTCAAGCATAAGAACCTAAAAACCTAGTGTCTTTTTTTCTTTTCTCTATTTTTGGAAAGTTAAAGTCTATAAGTGTTGCAGGTAGTTGCATCATAAGAAGGTCACGTGGGGAGATTTGTTTTAAGAAGAGTCTAATGAATGGGGAAAATATTAAAATGAAATGGAGTTAGGGGAAACTATAATGCCCCACTAAGGAACCCAAAAGAAATTAACCTAAAGTTTCACTAAGTTTTTCAAAACATTCTTTTAAGAGATAACAACAACAAAAGATAAAATAGCACAAGCAATAACTCACATATATACAATCATCATAAATAGATTACATCTCTTAAGGGTTCCATGATGTTGAATCGCATATATAAATAAGTCTTATTAATACTAAATTTGATACACAAAATATCCACATCAAATAATTCATACAAGTAAAAATCTAATTAAATAATATACAATTACATATGATGCCACTTGGCATAACCATAATGCATAATCATCCATTGTTCAAGTCATTAGGTATGAAAAGCTCAAAGAATATACATCATGAATAAAATCCATCATCTTATAAGATCTTTGATAATCAAACCTAGTACAATAGAATACAATCATCCAATAAAAATAAAAGATTAGAAAGAAATGAACAATTGCACAAGTACATCTAGCAATGAAATCCAATTGTCGGATCTCAATGGTATAAAAAATAATACAACCTGACCTCATGGAACCTAAATGACTCACTCCCACCGTGCTAAGGAGATAGTCTCAAGTCCCAAATGAATATCAATCCACAAGTCATAACCAACATCTAGGTCAAGGAAATCCTAATAGAAATTTATCTCAAAGGTGCAGACACAAGTAACATATAAACCCAGAGGAAACAAAGACACATAGGAAATCTACTATGCAAGTGGGCAAGTGTCGTCATAGGAGCCAACTCTAAGGTTGCCCTAACAGCCTCTCTAGACTTTTCTCCCCTAGTGCCTTGATGCAATGTTATTATCCTTTCATACAGATAAGGCATACTAACAAGACAAGTTTGCAAAAAAACATCCTCTCTACTCCCATCCTAACCTATACTTAAACTCAAGGCATGGGCAAGGAAAACACCAACTCTTATTAATTCATTTTACTCTCATTTAATGAAATTTTAGTAATTATTAAAACAACTTATAATGGGTTACCCAGGCAACCACTTTAGGTCTTCGAACTCCATTGCTAGCCACTTCCCAATGTACACACAAATTACCTACCCTAGGCTCATAAACTTGTACAACTTATAAAATCACCTAGAAAGCAACTAGAAAGCACTTGTAGATACAACACAATATTCACCTTAGTCCTTTACAAAGAACTTGAATGCACATAAAGATAAAACACAATAATCATCTCAGTCCTATACAAGCAATTAGAAAGCATCAAAAGAGAATTACTTGAAGACTCAAAGGTTACACCAGAAAAATCACACCATTCACCTTAGTTCTATACAAGCAACTAGAAAGCACTACAAGAAACTTATCAAAACTTATCATAGACATACATGAGTACATCACCATGGTCGAGTATAAAAGATCATGGCTAAAAATATAACCTTAACATCATCATAAAACAAAACCCCCAAGGCTCTGGTAAACATTCCAATTGGTTAAAGTACTAAGTCAAAGCCTGAATCCCAAACACAAAAAACAACATACATCTCTACAAGTGTGATTTCATGGTTTTGTTTGGTTTTGAAAACATAACAGTTTGATTCAAAACACAATTCTAGTTTTTGTTTTCACAATATAATATCCAACAAAATTTACAAGTCCACATGAACCTCAAGAGACATAATGATCCATTAAAAGTCATTTAAATATCAAACCCCACTTTTTTAATATAAAAATGAATAATCAATTTAATAACACCATTATCCATTAAAATTCTCTAAATTAAAAGAAAAAATTATATTTTTGAATTTCAAGGATAAACTTATATCCAAATCTTTTAATATTTATTATTAAAATAAATAACAACTATTTAATTATTAAAATAATAAATTATTAATTTTTTAATAAAATAACACTAATTTCTTAATAACCATACTTACTAAATTTAATAATATAATAAAATTTATTAAAAACTATTAATAACATTTTAATTTTTTAAAAATATTTAATAATAATGAACAAACTATATTATAAAACAGTATTTTTGTTACCTTCATTTTATTTTAAAGCCTGTAGGCTTGTTGTCACTATAGCTCTGCTGACATAGCAGTAGGGTACTATCATCGATAGTACTTGTTGCTACGTCAACAAAGTTTGCAGTGCGGCAAGCTTTAAAAGCCCATTGGTAGCCTATGACCATAGGAGAGGAGAAGAATAAAAAAAGATAAAATCTCCTATAGAAATAATGATTTGACAAATTTTTTTTTTTTAATATATATTTATAATTATCACAGTAATTACCAATTACTGTAGTGTGTCTATATATATAAAATTTTCCAACATAGATCTGATATAGGAACCTAGAGTAAATAATAGGAAATAATTAACAAATCTAGTTTTCTTTTCTAAACCCCCATCTCGATCTTAATCCAACCAATTACAAATCTCTAAAATTTACCAAACAAGGGTTCCAATCTTCAATTCATTTACAGATGTTTTCAAAATGAAGAATAATAAATTCACAAACAAGAGTTTCAACCCAATTAAATTTTTAATACAGATCCACAAACATAGAGAAGAAAAATATTTTAAAATAAGAATTACTATGCAAAACTTCAACAAGATTCTACCTGGATCTGATGCTAAACAATCAACTACACAGAGATCGCAAGCAAAATCGCTTTCTTTCAAAAAACCCTCTTCCTAGATATTGTCTCCTGCAAATCTATTTGTAGAGAAATGAGCTTGAATTTCTTAATAAAGAACTTTCTCTAATTAGATTTTCAATTTCGCAATAATGTGAAACCTTTTTGTTATTATTTTGTTATATTTTAATTTCATGTGCAAACTTTTGCATTTTAATTAAAATAAATTTTATTAAATTTATTCTTTCTCTCTTTTATTAAGTTATAAGGTGTCCTTAAATAAAATATTAATTAATTTAACTAATAATAATATTTAGAGTTTATTATAAAAATGAAATGCCTAAATAAATCATTATTAAATTAAATATTTTTCTTTATAAAATTTTCATTAAATTAAATCATCTAATAATATTTAATTTGATTTAATTATAACTGAAAATCACAACAGACCCACAAATCCACAGAACAACATTTGGGGTCAAATTGCGACAATGGTGTAATTTGTGGTAATTTTCAAAAAAAAAATTTCAATTATCCACAACGTCATAGCAATACTAACATTTAGGTTGTGATTGTGACACCCTCATGAGCATAAAAAATAAGAAAACATGACAATCATTTCCTATTTTTTTTAATTTTGGAGAGTTGCGCATGAAAGAAGTGGAGAGCTCCAAACAAGGATGGAGAGATACGAATGTTTTCGTGACCCTTGTGATCAGTGCATTTGGTTTCTATGCTCTTGTGATATTTTCATTTCATTGTCATGCCCTTGCTCTACAATTTCATTGTTGTATTGTGTCCTTTCTCTATGATTTCATTGTTGTGTTGTGCCCTTGCTCTATAGTTTCATTGCCATGATGTGCCGTTGCTCTGTGATTGTCTTCACGAGTGAGAAGAGGTACATATGTAAATGCTTCTTTCTTTTCCTTGTAAATATGTATGTCTTTATATTTTCTTCTAAACATATATCTCTTTATATATTCAGACATTTTTTTTTAAGGTGCTTCTTACATATATGATCCAACCACATACATATTTAAAAATCCAAATAATAAAATAATAAAACTCACTCAACCCTTGCTAAGTTACTTAGACCAATATCCTACACAAAAATAATGTAGACCATGAAAAATAGGCCATGTTCACAAGAAATTTTACAAAAACATATCATAGAAGATATTTATAGAAAGAAACAAGCCATAACCAGTTATATGGGTCTAGTTGCTAATTACCTGGGTTGATATATACATATATTTAACTAGATTATGACTTCTAAAAGGAAACGAGCCTCATGATTATGCATATGTAGTTGGTGCATTTTGTTCCTATGATATATCTCTACATTTTGTTGTTGTGCCCTTGTAATCTCTTTGTTTCGTTGTCGTGCCCTTTCTCTATGATTTTGTTGTCATGCCCTTGCTCTACAATTTTTTTGCCATTCCATGACCTTACTCTACAATTTCATTGCCATATTGTGCCCTTGCCCTACAATTTCATTTCCATCCCCTAGCTCTATAGTTTTCTTCAAGGGTATGTAAATGTTGGTTTCTTTTCCTTCTAAATAGGTATCTCTTTATATCTCCTTTTGAACATGTATATTTAGAGATTTTTTTAAAGGTTCTTATTAGATCTTAGCTACACAATAGAAAAATTGATCCAAGTACATACATATTCCAAAATTTAAATAATAAAATTATTAAAACTTACTCAACCCGTGCTAAGTGACTTACCTCAAGATCCTCCACAAAAATAATGTAGACTAGGAAAAATGGATAGAATTTGCAATAAATTTTACAAAACCATATCATAGCCAATATTTTAAGAAAGAAACTAGCCATAACTAGTTAAATAAATCTAGTTACTAATTAGTTGGGTTTATTAAAAATTCCTATAGAACTATCATCAAATTAGGTACAATAAAATGAACAATTAGTTGTTCCCAGCTAGTATGATCAAATACAGTTTTCTAAGGTGATAAAATTGCATATGCAAGGAATTGACGAATAACTTTAATGAAGAGTTTAGTGTAAGGAGATGAAGAAGCAAGTTCTACTTCTATGTAAATGCCATAATCACAATGCTCATTCTCTTGTAGAAGCCTAGATGCCATAATGATATTACTTCTAAACCATGCAAAGGATGTTGAAGTGGTTCCCAACCTTGAAACACTCTTATAAGCATTTGATGCTTGGGATCATTGCAAGGAGATTGGGCCAATACTTGAAACACTCTTATAAGCATTTGATATTTGGTCTATAAATTCTCAAAGGCACTTGCAAGTGATTCAATGTCATAGTACCTACCACAACACTTTCTTGGATTCTATCTAGTGGCACCCATAATATCCTCTATGTTGTCTAGCTATTGTTTCTGTCATATAGTCTCTTTCTAAAGCTACTCCTCCTTTGCTCTCATGCCTTAAATTTTGATTATCAAAATTTTGAATATCTACCTCTACCTTATCTAAAATCAACTTCACAGTGTATTATCAAGGACTTTTTGCACTATTTCAACACCATGTTCTTGCTTCCAAGCTAATAGTTCTTTAGACACATTTTCTTGTAAAATATTAGTTTTGTTGAACAATTGTAAACTCTTAGAAAGTGCATTGTTGTTTTCATGTATGTATGCACATATATGTATGCATGCATATGTATGTATGTATGTATATATGTATATGTATGTATAAGGCTCTATATGGATTAAAGCAAGCACCTAGAGCTTGGTATGAGAGACTTCACAAGTATCTAGTGCAAATAGGATTTGACAAAATTGATGATAACATCAACATGTACATCAAATCAGAAGAAGGTAAGGATATCCTTGTATCTATAATCTTTGTGAATGACATAATTTTTGGAGGAAAGGAAGCACTTTGCAAAAAGTTTTGGTTACAAAATGAAACATGAGTTTGAGATGTCTATGTTTGGAGAAATCAAGTTCTTTGTTAGATTGCAAGTACATCAACTAAAACATGGTATATTCTTGACACAATCAAAGTACATCAAAGAGATACTCAAGATGTTTGGATTGGAAGACTCCAAACTTGTCAGCACACCAATGGAAACAAGACATATGCTATTCAAAAATGATGAATCAACTGAAGTCAATCAAACAATGTACAGATCCATGATTGAAAAACTACAATATGTTGTACATAGTAGACCAGACATATCATTAGCAGTTGGAATAGTGGCTAGATGCTCTGCTAATCCTAGAGAAAATCATCTCATGGTAGTAAAAAGGATAATGAGGTATCTCAAAGGAACTGATGATTTTGGCCTCTATTACAAAAATAATGAAAAGTTTGAGCTAAATACCTACACAGATACAGATTGGGGAGGCAACATTGATGATAGGAAAAACACAAGTGGAGAAGCATTATTCTTAGGTAAAAGGCTAGTTACTTGGACTACCAAGAAACAAACATGCACATCTCAGTCAACTGTAGAAGCAGAATATGTGACAGTAGCAGTCAATGGCACAAACATTTTGTGGCTCAAACATCTATTGAAAGGAATGAAAGAAGAGGTAACCAAACCTATGTTACTACATTGTGATAATACAAGTGCTATAAACATATCCAAGAATCCAATATGGCATGCAAAAACCAAGCATATTACAATCAAGTATCACTATGTCAGAGAATCGGTGGAAGACAAACAAGTGAAAATGGAGTACATTCACACAAAGGAACAAATTGTAGATATCTTCACCAAACCATTGCCCAAAGATGCTCATGAATATCTTAGAGGCAAGTTGGGGGTAAAGCCCCTAACTCAAGCAGTCTAAAGCAACAAAAAAGCTGCCCTACATCAATAAGAGTAGATCATTGCAATATCAGAAGAATGATGCAGAGGATGACAACATGAATAGAAATTCCAGATTAGTCACAAGCGTAGTGACAGAGGAAAAAGACATGAGATGCAAAGCTTACACCAAGCATGTTGAAGATGCTACACCTTTGGCATTTATGTCAAAGAGGGAGATTTATGAGAAACTGATCAATAAAAGGTAAGAAGGAGATTCAGAAGAATCAACAAGTAGCTATGAAAGATCAGGAATATAGGGTAATGATACAAACAATCAAGAGGGAGAAGTAGAACAAAGGATTTAGTTTGTATTAGTAAAAGAGGGGGACATGATACAAAAAGAAAGATATGTAATGACAACAAGTTTTCTGTTTGGTATATAATTTTGGTGGTAACTAAGTTGGTCAATTGATCAATTTGGTTTGCCATCAATGCCAAAGAGGGAGATTGTTGGAAATGATTGAAAATATCATGAATGAAGAATGATGTAATTGATAAAGAATTCTTTTAATCATTGTTTTTTAATTGATGTCAAACTTTCTACTTGTAGGAACGACAATTGCTTAAGTGATCCAAATACTATCACTTGGTTGATTGACAAGGAGGAGTTAATCAACAAGATGTAACTAGAACACCTAGAGAAAGGTTGAAGTTATGATGTTTTAATGAAGTATAAGGATCAGCTAAGCCATT
The DNA here is from genome assembly GCA_028749045.1 of Cupressus sempervirens. NCBI lineage: Eukaryota > Viridiplantae > Streptophyta > Pinopsida > Cupressales > Cupressaceae > Cupressus > Cupressus sempervirens. The sequence goes on along the minus strand of CM053791.1, from coordinate 199,958,359 downwards.
GATGAAATAGTGTATTGATGGCATACTCTAAGACATAGGGAATGGACACACTAAGACACATCAAAGATGCAAGGTTTAACTAAGTCATTTGTAAAGTATAATTAAGTTCATTTGTGAGTGCCGAGAAAATTCTCAGTAGAAGCCAAGAAAGTTCAACTTCAGTGTGTATCAAGAAATTCTTCAAGTGCCAAGTGATTCAAGAAAATAGTAGAAGCCAACCAATACAGGAAAGCTTCAGGTGCGAGTAAAGCAAAAACCAAAGTGGATGCCGAGCATCAGTAAATAGTAGTAGAAGCTAAGTAACATAGAAGGTGCCAAGCATCAACAAATGTAGTAGAATCTGAGTAACACAGAAGGTGCCAAGCATCAATAAACCAATGATGTCAAGTTGCTGCATTATTTGTCAAGTCAAAAATTTGCCAGATCAGTGGTGATAAGTTTGTTACATTGAATTTTGTGAATTAGTTGGATGATAAGGATGATGAGTAGATGTCATAGAATTTTATGTAAACCATGCAAACCAATTCAAGGCGAATACTGATGAATTTTCTAGAAGAAACATTTAGGAGAGGAAATAATATCATTTTCTCAGATCAATTCAAATTGATGAGCGAGAAGACTTGAGCAGGAAATGAAGAACATAACTTCTTTATAAGGAGTCACAGGTTAGAGACCAAGAGAAAGAGAGAGTAGAGGGAGTTGGTCATAAGTGTGTTCATGTGAAGAAGCCAAGAGAAGGCTAGTGTGAAGTGTTAAGAAGAGGACACAATGAGAAGTAAGCACAGAGCATCAAGACTCTAAGTTGATCGAGTGACCATAGAGTGCATCGGAATAACGAGTGGAAGAAATAAAGGAGATAGATTTTGAAGGGTGAACAAGCTATTAGCACTGCAAGGAAGAAGAGCCAAGAAAAGAAAAGAACTCAAGAGTGATTTGAAATCTGCAAGGTTAGAGTTGCAATCTTTATCAGGTCAAAACCTCTCTAATACTTTCTTACCATTGTATTAGACATTGAAATCCTACATTGCTAGGTTAGCTTAATAGCTAGGTGGATAAGCCTCAGGAAAAGGATAGAAGATCCCCATGAGAAGGAGAGAAGATTCTGAGGAGGAGGATAGGAGATCCTTGGAGAGGGATAAAAGATTCTTTTGAAAAGGTGACTGTAAATCCCATGGACTTGGGTGGGCCTAAAAACTCTATGTAAATCCTTTAATAAGGTGACTTTCTTAGTTGAATTTTCTTAAGTCCTCTAATAGGGCACACTCCTAACGGGGTGCAGAAATCCTTTAACAGGGTCACATCTAATAGTGTGTAAAGCCTTTAATAGGTTAGGCCTTTAATAGGGCAAACCATTAGAAGTGGTTGAAATCAATTGCGTAGTTTTGTGGGTGTATCCCCACCCCAGTATTACCTTCTTATTTTTGGAGGGTTTCTGGGTCACCAAAATCCTTTGTGTTATGGTTTGATGCATGTTTACTGTTCATGATTGTTTGATGTTTAATTTAATGCATGATAATTTCAATTATATGCCATTCAGGATTTGATAAAAAATTGTACTGGACATTATTAGACTTTGGATAACTGATTCACCCCCCCCTCCTTTTAGTTATTCTAAAAGAATTCTAACATCACTCTCCTTAGACGAATTCAATTGAAACCATTCATACCAGACTAAGTATGTAGAAATTTTTACTTACAAATTATATTATCTCTTGGTGATTGATAAAGATCAAATATAGTTTTCCAAGGTGATAAAATTACATATGCAGTCTATGTATGTATGTATGTATATATGTCTATACATATCACTACATCTCCTTTTTGTGCCCTTGTGATCTCTGTATATGTATGTTTGTATGTATACATATATGTATATATATTTATATATATACATACACACACATATGTGTGTATGCAGGTATAAATACACATACATATACATAAAGTGAAGCTTATCTAATCACTTGCTAGGAAAAATATAAATTAATACATGTTTAGAAGAAGAAAAGAACATTTACATAGGTACCTCTTCTCCCCTTGAAGAAAATCATAGAGCAAGCACTATTACATTTGGGCCCAAACACCACAAATTAAACTATCATCACAAATTTCCATCACAATTTGATCCCAAATGTTTTAGTGCTTCAAAGGGCACAACACAACAACAAAATCATTGAGCAAGGGCACACAGATCATAAGAGCATGAAAATGAAATGTGGAGATCACAAGGGCACATCAATGAAATCCTAAATCTCCACAGATCTCCACCAAGGGCACAATAATGAAATGCAGAAATCATAAAGAATGACAACAAAATATAGTAATCATAAGGGCATGACACTAAAATCTCCACCAATGTTTAGAGCTCTCCACCCTCTTTTGAACACAACTCTCCAAAATCAAAACAAATGGGAAATGATTTATGTCATTTTTTTTTTGTTTATATCTAAAATCAACTTCACATTGTGTTGTAAGTCTACCACACATGTTTGATCCTTGATAGCTTTCATTTCAACATTTCAACATTCAAGTTTTCAAGTTTCCTCTTCATTATATAGTCCTTTCTACCCTAAAAATGAATTTGTTACTTCACTAAAATCATGGTTTGAACAAAGCCAATGATAAAACAAAGCCCATATTCTAGATTCGAAATAAGAAAACAATAAAATTCACTCAACTTGTGCTAACTAACTTAGCTCAAGGTCTTGGACAAAAATAATGCAAACTAGGAAAAATGGGCAAGAGATTTTAGAAAAACATATCATAATAGATATTTTTAGAAAGAAACAAGCTATAACATAGTTAAATTGGTCTAGTTGCTGATTATTTGGGTTGATTAAAAAATCATGTAGAATTGCCGTCAGATTAGATAAAATAAAATGAAAAATTAGTTGTTCCTAGCCATTAGGATCAAATATAGTTTTCCAAGGTGATAAAATTGCATATGCAAAAGTATGTATGCATGTGTATATATATGTATGTATGTATATGTATATATGTATGTATTTGTATACATATATATACATATATATACATATATAAATATATATGTAAATGCATATGTATATGTATAAATATATGTATGTATGTATGTATGTATGTATGTATGTAAATAGAGAGATCTTGGCACAACAAAAATAAACAAAACTCACTCAATAGGTAGCATGGCCATGTGTATTGTCACAAGATTTTAAAAATAAATATATAAGGAGTGAGTCAGGACTTATATAGGCAAACCTTACATTAATTGTAAACTACAATGTAAAGGTTGCATAGGGTATTATAGTATTGTAATTATAGAAAATCACTTTATTCGCTTGAGTGGATGTATGATGGAAAATAGTTGTATTAGGTGAGTAAAGCACACCAATGGTCATAGGAATACATCTACATCAAAAAAATTAGAAACCAAAGCTACATAATCATTAGAGTGAGTGGTTCAAGGGTCTTGATCCCATGGATATGTGTATGTAGGTAGCCTAGTAGGTAGAGTATGCTTTAAGTGTGTAGATGCCTTGGACATAGTCAGATAGCACTTAACTATTTTAAGACATTACATGTTAACTCATGAGGCCTATATTTTAAGACATTATATGTACATAGTGTACTTGGCTTTTAAAAATAGAAGGCTAAACTCTACATTTCAACATTAACTTGACTAGTCTATTTAGACCCATTGATTATTGTCATAAGATTTTAAACATAACTACACAAGGAGTGAGTTAGGACATATATAGGAAATCTTACATTAACTGTAAACTACAACACAAAGGCTACATTGGGGTATTACAATATTGTAATTATAGAAAACTACCTAATTCACTCGAGTGGGTGTATGATGGTGAAGAGTTTTATTAGGTGAGTAAATCTCACCATTGATTATAGGAATACAACTACATCAAAACAATTAGAAACTAGAACTAGATATTCGTTAGAGTGAGTAGTTCAAGGGTCTTGATCCCTTGGATATGGCTATGTAGGCAACTTGGTAGGCAGAGTATGCCTCCAGTGTGTAGATACCTTGGACATAGTTAGGTAGCAATAGTTTCTTATAATTCTATGGTTTTCTTTGTAAGTTTATAAAATTGAACTTTAAAAGTTAATTTCTTTTATTTACATCTTTTTCAAGTTTGATGTTTCTACTTTTCCTGACTCACAATCCAACAATAATTTTTCAAAACACATACGAACTAGTTGGAGATTGAGCCAAAAAATTGTACAAATGATTGTACCAAAAGAGCTAAAAAACACATGATTGGTGCATGATAATCATCTTTTTACGTTCTTTTTGGTGTAATTGTTCTTACATTTTATAACTTTTGGTGAGAACAAAATTCCAAACTACTCACGTTGGTGATCCAAAGTTAAATCATAATGTATCGAGGCATGCTTGAATACCTTATTTCACATGTTATTGTTCAATGTTATGTGTTTGTGTGCTACTATTAATGAATGTTAAAAGATGAACTAATGTTTGATGTTAAGATTATTTTCTGGAAGCTCATAATTGTTTTTTACTTTATGTGATAATAAATGAGTTCTATATTTTATTAATGAATGAATGTGAGATCCATCTCTTCTTAAGTACTCTTTCTAGGCCATTTGAATAGTTCTTAAGTCCAAAATAGATAAATCATGATTTAAAATGAAAACTTGGGTGGCTAACTTGGTGAATGAGCAGACCAAGCAAAAGACCTTGTGTGATGAAGGATTATATGAGTTTCTACATTTTTCACCACATACTAGTGCATTGTTGGTTCACATACATTCTTAAGTAGACATTTGTGAGAACTAGGTGTGTGAAGGCTCAATGCAAAAATATGTAGACAAAAAAGGTCATGATGAACATTTTCGATGACATGTTTGCCAAGAGCATACATAAGTCCCTCAAGGTGACTTCACATTATTAATTTTTCATGTTTGCCAACACCACTAGTTATTCTTCCTCTATATCTTGGATAAATTTAAAAATGTTTCCTCCAACATTGAAACCATATGATAAATGGGAATAGCACATGACCGAGCCATAACTAGTTAAATTGGTCTAGTTGTTGATTAGATGGGTTGATTACAAATTCCTATACAACTATCATTAGATTAGGTACAATAAAATGAATATTTTTTTACTCCCAACTAGTAGGATCAAATACAATTTTCCAAGTTGATAAAATTACATATGTGAATGCATCACTTGAATGAAGGACATGAATCACATTCCCCAATTTATAATGAATGGCTGGATATAAAGCCTGCATACGCTGGCCCAATAATGGAAGCCAAGGATGCAACCATGCACATATTATTACACTCTCATTAGGAGGATCCCAAGTATCTACTGATGCTATTAATTTGGTCTAGTTGTTGATTAACTAGGCCGATTACAAATTCCTATAGAATTGTCATCATATTAGGTACAATAAAATGAACAATCTATTGTTCCCAACTAGTAGAATCCAATATAGTTTTCCAAGGTGATAAAATTGTATATGTAGATGCATCACTTGAATGCCAGGCATGAAGCACATTCCCCAATTAATGAATGGTTGGATATAAAGGCTCCATACAGTGACCCAAAAATGGAAGCCAAGGATGTAGCCATGCATGTATTATCACACTCTCCCTATAAGGATCCAAAACATCTACTGCTCTTCTTAAGTTGTTCTAGTTGCTGATTAGCTAGGTTGATTATGAATTCCTATAGAACTGTCATTAGATTAAGTATAGTAAAATGAACAATTGGTTGTTCCTAACTAGCAAGATCAAATATAGTTTTCCATGGTGATAAAATTGCATATGCAAATGCATCACTTGAATGTCAAGCATGAAGCACATTCCCAATTTATAATCAATGGTTAGATATAAAGGCTCCATATGCTAGCCCAACAATAAAAGCCAATGATGTAACCATGCATGTATTGAAATGCTCTCCCTACAAGGATCCCAAGTATCTACTATAGTTGTTAATTCAAGCATCACTATATGATCTAGAATGTAATGAATTATTGAAGTTGGTAGTAACTTCTCCCATGTCTCTAGAAAATGTAGCATAGGTTCAAGATCCCTTGGCTCCTAGGAATTTGTAGCATCTATTCTCATTGGTAGAAGAATAACTTCAATTAAGAGTTGACTGTAAGGAGTTGAAGAAGCATGTTCTTCTTCTATGTAAATGCCATAATCATGAGGCTCATCCCTTGCAGAAGCCATAACCCAGTTAAACACACACACACACACACACACACACACACACACACACACACACACACACACACACAAGCCATAACTAAGTTAAATGGGTCTAGTTCCTGATTACCTGGGTCGGTTACAAATTCCTGTAGTATTCTCATTAGATTCGATGCAATAAAAGGAACAATCAACTTTATTTTTGTGCAAGATGCTTGAGCTAAGTCACGTAGCATGGGTTGAGTGAGTTTTATTGTTTAATTATTTAGATTTTGGAATATGCACACATCTAGGTCAATTTTTTTGTGTGCTAAGATGCAATAAGAAGCTTACAAAAGATCTCTCTGTATACATACATATATACATACATGTATATATATGTATGTATGTATGCATATATGAATGTATGTATGTATATATATGTATGTATATGTTGTTGGAATTACAAATGGAAAATACATACTTTTGAGGAGGGGGGGTGAATTAGAAGTTCAAACTTCAACTATTAAAAATTTCACCATTCATTAGATGCATGTAATATATGAACTAAAAATAACATGTAAAGCACATACATCTAAATCATGTAAGTATATAAGAAAAAAACACACACTTTACTAGATATGATTACCCAAAAACCCTCCAAAAGAGAAGGTAAAACTAGGGTGGGGATGACACCCACAAATCTTCACTACTATAGCAATAAAGCGTAGCCAACTAAAGTTACAATAGTTTGATCATGATTCATGATCTGCCCTATAAAAGGCTTTCCCTGTTAAAGGCTTACAAAGACTATTAAGTCCCACCTTGTTGGAAGATTTCAACACCTTGTTAGAAGTGTTCCTAGTTAAAGTACTTCTAATCACTCACTTGGAATGTCATCCTATTAAAGGATTTACTATAGCTTGTTAGGACTACTCCGCCTAGGAGACTTAACTAAAATTTTGTGATTGGCTCTGGTTTCCTAATTAAACATCAAATCCATAAAGTTTCCTTCTTGATCCTTTCTAATCTGATATAACAATGGTGTATCCTTTTGTTAGTTGTTCTCCTCTAACTAATTCTACAATTCACTCTCACTGCTAAGTCACCTTGAATGCTTTTTCAACAAATTTGATCATTCATCTCTTGTTACCTCTTGTAACATGATCTCTATCACTCTTTTGATTCCTCATAATTGTTGGGGCTTCATCTTCCTTATAAAGACTTTGGTGGCTTAGGGTTAGGTATGAATCTACGGTTGAGATTCAACCTTTTTGCCACTTAATCCTTCCTATTTTTTGATTTTCTGCATGCAAATACATTAGGATTCTGCAAATAGATTCATCCTTACCTCCAAAGAATTGAAATCTATCCTTAAGTTGGCTTGAAAATAGTTTACATAGTTTTTTGTGCAATCAAAAACAAATATGTCCAATCTGTGTTACTCGACACTTGAAGTTACCGATGCTCGGCACATACTGTAATTCTATTTCTGACTTGACACCTGAGCTTCTCGGCATCTACTATTTACTTGACACTTGAATCACTTAGCATGGTCTATCCGCTCAACACTTGAGTGAATCAACACATGAGTGACTTGGAATTCATTACAACTGATCATGATCTTGTATTTACATATTATTCTCGATATGCATTGCTAGTTTGGCATGAACTAAGTAAATGTCTTAAGTGTGTTGACACTCAATTATCCAAAACAATCTAAGATCAACAATCTACCCATTTGACATGAGTGTCAAAAACACCTAATTGTACATAATCAATCTAATCTTTTTTATTATAACATATTCACAACTTGACTTTTATACAAAACTTCAAAAAATTTAAAATTCTTTAATAACTTATGTACCTCAAAAATTTATAACTCCCCCTAAGTTAATGTGCCTATTTTGTATCAAAAATTTATTCTCCATTTTGAGTAAATTCTCTCTTGCTGATGCTCTTTGACTTCAATGTGCATATACTCTTTCAAATTGTGCTTATACTCTCTCATCTGATGTGCTCTATTCTTAGCTTTCTCCTCCTTTGTTTATTCTGTTTACTCCCCCTTTCATTATTCTCTCCTTTCTTCATATTCTCCTTTCATTATCTCCTCCTTTCTTTCTATCTTACTCTCCCCCTTTGGTTTTGCTCTTATCTCACCTTGGCTAGTTTATCTTCCCCTAATTTATCTCCCCATTTTTGACACTTATGTCAAAGGGTCTATAAACTTATAGTGTATTTGTCCAAAAAATATTTATGGACTTCCATGATTATCTTTAGAGTTCCATCCTATTTGTCACATGCAACATCTAGTGACTTAGTTGGATTGCCAGCTCGACTGCTAGGTGAACTAGTCAATCTAGTGTTAAAAGATTGGGGTATTTCTTCAACAATGTTCCTGCATATCCTAGCTCTTTATGGAGTATTTCCATATGTGACATGAGGGAGGCTTGAATTTTTGTCAACTTGGCTTTTATATTAGCCTCTTTTATTGTTAATACAAATAGTTGACTACATGATTGAAGTAATGCATGAAAATGCTTCTCACTTCGAGCTAGGTTTTGAGGTAGTTGTAGACTTGATATATTGAGATTCCTCTCTAAACTCAAAATTCTATGTCTTGTGTGTTGAGTGAAGAGTGTGGGGTCATACAGTTTAGTTTACAATGAGAAAATATTCTCAAGTATCTTCTTCACATCCTCAACCTTTATAGTTAGTGCAACTTGAGTAAGTACTATCTCACCAGATATTTTCCCATTCACTTTACCTTGAAATTTTATTTCTAACCACTCAAGAAGTTTTTCACTTGCGTCAATATCTTCATTATTGACCTTTTCAACAATTTTTGACAATTTTTCCAATAGAGGCTTTGTTTCTTTAGGTGTAGGCAAGTTGAATGCATCTAAGAAGATTTCCTTGATGTCTTGTAATGCTTTCTTTTCCCTAAATTCCTTTCTAAGTACTTCTTGGTGCTTCTTCTTTTTCAAAGATCATTGTAATAGTCCTATTTCCTCTATAGTCATGGTTCCATAATCATATTTAGGAATAATGATCTCTTCATCTAAAGTTACATCACCATAGTGAGTTACCTTGTTAACTTTTGTAGAGCTTGAGCCTAGTGCTGAAATTTGTAGTGCTACGACTTTTGTGCTTGACTTCTAATGGATTTTTGTATGAGTGCCCAATGTTGGTAATGTTACCAATGCTTGAATGACTTCTTGCTCCTTTTCCTTTGGTGTATCCTTGCTCTCTTCAGATCTACTCTCATTAATCACAATGATTTGAGTTGCACCTTGTGTCTGTTTTGTAGGTATAGATGTGTCTATCTGACCTATTTGCAATGTTGTTATCTCCTTTTCCTCTTCTTTTGTAGTCTACCCCTACTCAGCCGTGTCTTCTTTGATAGATGTATCTTCAGTTATTTGAATCAAAGGTTGAGCAATAGTAGTTGAAGGTATGAGATAAAGTGGTTCTTGTGTATTCATCTTATCCCTTGTGATCTAAACTATTGCCTTCTAAAGTTCATCTACACTAACCAATACTATATTTTCACATAGTCTTTCTTGTAATGTAGATTGATCAAGAATCTTCTTCAGATCTTTTGCAATTAAAGGATTGATGTTCTAAGCTAAACTATCAAGAACATCCTTAACAATTATGGTTTTTATAGGTATACTAATATCATAAGGAGGGCTCATACTTGGCATTTGTGTGTCTAGCACACTCTGTTCTTCCTACTGCTATTTAGCTGTAGCCATGTCTTCAGTTTCCTTTTGTATCTCCTCCATAGTATTATCCTTTTCTTTATCTTCCTCCTTGTCACCATCTTCATCTCCATTATTTTGGCCTTAAAGGGATCTTCTTCTCCTTTTTTGATAGTTGTTAACCCATAAATTAATTTCCACATTTGAGTGGATTTCTTCACAACATCTTCAATGTTATTTTGAAGAATGTTGAATGCCCTATATTTTGGTGCAAACCTTCCACAATATTTCTTGTTGGCCTTGATATTCTAGCCCTTTGTCAATTTTGGCATTACCTAGGCTAATGTGGATTCTCTAATTTATTTCTCTAGGTTTAAGCAATAATGCCATTTATTTTCAACAATAGCGTATAATTCCTTTGGCATAGTGTTATCTAATTCAAGTGAGGTGTTCTTGAATTTAGACATAATTTTATATGTTGATTCTTCAATCAAATTTTTCTTTTCCCTACCAAGTTTTTCAAAGTCAATACTTTTCAAACCAGTCAAATTTGCATTATTTCTAACATTTCCACAATTATTTTCAAGATCAAATTTTGGTGGATGACTTACCAATCTAAATTGGCTTGTATCCTCTAATTCTGTTCTCTCATCATCAATTTCTAGTTGTGCAATGTATGTCCATATTTTTTTCTTCTACATTGGGCCTTTTTTCTCTATAGACTTTGTCTTCTCTTTGGCTTTTTCCTTGGCCTTTTGTGTGGTGGCTCATGTGCTTGCCTTGGTTGTTGGTGTTGTTTCCTTTGTTGGGCTTGGCTTAGCAATATTCTTTGCCTTTATTTTTCCCATAGGTTGTGCCTTGGCCTTTCTCTTCTTTGGTTCTGCTTGTACTGTTGCTTCCCTGGTTTCTTCTTCCTCAACAACTTCTACCTCTTCTTCATCCTTATCTTCTCCCAATCCTTGGGTTAATGCAAGAGGTTCTTGAGCTTGTTCCTATTCTTCCTCTTCATCCTCTTCATCATCATAATCTTCTTCTTCACTTTTACCTTCACCAAATTTAGCCTTTAATTTCTTCACCAATTTGTCTTTCTTCTTCAGTGTGGAGGCTATCTTCAACTCCATTTCTACTTTGGACTTCATCACATCATAATTGCCAAATTTTTTGGCTATTTTATCAACTTCTTTAGTAAGAAGTGTAGTGATGGCAGATGAGGTTTCATAAACATTAATCTCATATCCTAAGGGTCTTAGCCATCTTACCCTAGCTATGGTAGCCTATACATATGTATAATCAATATCAACAAGAAAGCATATGTCATTGTAGTATTGTTCAACCAATGGAATAGGTATTCTCATCCTCTACATCATAGAATTCTTAAAGTCCTCAAAATAACTTGTCATGATAGTTTCAAAGTTATCTCCCGTTTGCTCAATATACTTATTGATTTGAATTGCAATTGATCTATTTATCTTCATGGGAATGTGTTCTAAACATAGAAAAATATGCAAACAAGTATTGATCCAAACTTACACTATGCACTCTTGGTTTTTCTAACTGCTCCAAGATTTTCTATCAACTATTGTAATTGAAGCACAAAAAGATCATAGGTATGATCCTTCTTTACAATTTTATAGCCCACACCAACTGCAATATAGGGTACACTATTTAACCTACTTGATTGATAAAACTTATGATAGATTACCCTTATGGAAAAGTCCAATAGAGAATTTGTCATGGTATCAATTGTCATTGCACATTTGTTCCATTTGGCTCATGTGTTCCTCTTTATAAGCTCGTTTGAATCACTTCACAAAGTCTTCGATCAATCTAGGGTTGGAAATCTAGTCACCCTATGAACTATTCTCTTTGAAATTTTGATAGGACCATCTTCAAACCATAAGAATCCATCATGTATTCTGCTCAACATTGTCTTGATCCATTCTATTTTGAACGCCGTGGGAAAGTCTAGGGCATGGGTCGAACCCTTCCTTTCAACAATCTTAAATTCTTCTTTCAGAATGCCATTTTCACACAACTTGTCATAGGCTTGCCTTATTTCCATATCTCCTATTCCTCCTATCTTACAATTGTAGCATTTTTAGACATCTTCACTAGTACATTTGGGTTCATTTTCCGACCTTCATTGGTCAAATTTTCAACAAAATTTTCAACCAAATTTGACCAACCCATTGGTCAAAAAATTTTGGTCAAAATTTTGACCAACTTACTAGTTGGTAAATTTTTGACCAATCCATTGGTCAAAAACCTTCTAGAGCCATTCTCTAGGTTCAATCAGGAATTGGTCAAAATTTCAACCAATGAAGGTAAAAATTGTGACCAACAAAGGTAGGAAAAAATTCAGTCGTTGGTGGAAATTTTGACCAATGATGGTAGAAAGTTTCAACCAATGATGGTGGAAATTTTGACCAACAATGGTAGGAAAAAAATCTAGCGTTGGTGGAAATTTTGACCAACAAAGGTAGGAAAAAAATCTGGCGTTGGTGGAAATTTTGACCAATGAAGGTGGAAATTTTGACCAAAAAAGGTGGGAAAAAAATAGGTGTTGGTTGAAATTTTGACCAATGGAGGTAGAAAGTTTTGACCAATGAAGGTGGAAATTTTGACCAACAAAGGTAGAAAAAAAAAAGGCGTTGGTGGAAATTTCCACCAACAAAGGTAGAAAAAACCTAGGCATTGGTAGAAATTTTGACCAACAGCTAGGTGTAAATTTTTTTCAGGCATTCTATAAAATAGTTCACATGCCTTGTGTATGATATGACATTTTGCATGCATCTTGCACTCTCTCATCTAACTAATGATGGATTATGCAGAGTGATCTGAAACCATGATGCTAAAAAACACACAATCAAATCCAAAATGAACTTGCACTACAAATGGATTCTAGAAATCTAATATTGTTAATTTTGCATGCATGTCTACTAGGGAAAATATATGTTTAAGTTATTATTGTCCTGGTAGACATGCATGAAAAATTACCAATATCAGATTGCCACAATCCATTTGTAGTGCAAGTTCATTTTGGATTTGATTGTGTGTTTTTTAGCATCATGGTTTCAGATCACTTTGTGTAATCCATCACTAGTGGGATGAGAGAGTGCATGATGCATGAAAAATGTCATATCATACACAAGGCATGTGAACTATTTTATAGAATGCCTGAAAAACACCAACAGTAACTAATATGAAGAATATATAATTAGTTATATGATTGATACAAATCATGTACATTGTATGAAGGCAGTCCATGTTTGACAGGGCCCACCAAAAGATAAAACATATGATAAAAAGACTTGTTTTCATGTTTTGAACATATGGGGTACACATAACATGACTTATTATTGCACAATTCAACTAAGTTTAGTTAATTTCCACAGGGATTGTCCCCATTTAATGGTGAACGTTTTGCCACATTTCAAGCCTTTTGATTATATAAAGAAATGGATAGTATGAAAAGTTTAAGTAATGTTAAGCCATTTATTTACTTGGTATATAATGTGAATAGAACTACTACGTTGCTCAGCAACAACCACCAAATAAAATAATCATGATGTACCCAAAAAAGGATGGATGGAATGTCAAAATCAATCTCCAACTAACTACCATCACGATCCCTCTATATTATAAGTTATAGTGGTGCTCTAGATTTTCTCTATTCCATCATACACTTACATATCATACACTTTACCATAGTCCATATCAACAAGGTTAGAGAGATCAGTTTCATTTGACCGGTATGTGGAAGACCTTGATGTTGAGAAGTTGTGTGATTCACGTGGGGTGGAAGGTGTTTTGGCCCCTTGGAAGGAAGCTTCATCTCTTTTACCGGCTTCTTTATTCTTACTTGGAGAAGCATATTGCTTTGAATTGTCCCCATGGCTCCCTGCAGATGATGCCAAGAGTGTCCTTCCTATTTTTTTCTACCATAACATAATGTTCACAAAGTGTTAGAATTGTCTCTAGATGAAAAGAAACTATAGAGGCTCAATTGACATGTGATCTTAGTTAATGTAGAAGATAGATTATGAAATATCATCTGAAATGTTGATACAAAAGTCTTCCTAAAAAAAAATGTAAACCATATCAATTAGAAAACAAAAATGTAAACCATATCAATCTCGAAAATGATTTATATCATTAATCAATGTAAAAGAGAGTAGAAAGAAATCATCTATATAAAGAGGATTCTGTTATCATTTTAGGACAATGAACAATAGAGGTGGAAAAAATCTATTAGCAATTAGAGAATAGAAGTTGGATGAGGATATTAAGATCTGTCGAACCTTTTTTTAGTTAAATACATATGAAAAATTAAATGTCTTATAATTCAAAGAAAGCCAATAATAAATGAACGTAATGTGTTTAAGGAATACAACTCAATAACTATAGACTGGCCGATATTTAATGCCCACTATGTGAACTAGTTCAAATGGCCATAACTCATATACATTTGTCATTGGCAGTGAGCCTCACGTAGTTCAAAAAATTCACACTCTTCAGTAGACTAACAATCAAATTAAAATGTGTTATAAGCCTCATTTTAGCCCTTGAGCTCCGACAATGTTCATAGTATTGGCTGCTAGCATGTATGTTTACAGTTAATGTCTTCATGGTATGATCACATAACACGTACTAAAATAGCTCGCTGCCTACCAAAACATGAAGAGCCTACCTGTAGTTGCTTCTCCACTAGCATCAAGGAAACTTACAAAATTTGATCCCTTGGAAAAGTTCAAATAGCACTATTTGATGTAATTAAATAGCTTAATCCCAATTTGTATAAACAAGCTATTGCTAAGTAACATGACCCTAAAATTAGACTAGAATATCCAGCAAGGGAGAAATTCATTTGCAAGGGATAAAATAGATGAGGAAAGGCAAAAATACAATAAAAATTCTAAACAAGCTTAATGATAACATGTATAAAGCTCTGAGAAATGACAACACCATGTGGGTAAAGCTTAAGAAGAGCAATTGTCCAAGACTAAGCATGAGGACAAAGAGAAGGGAGGGTGGGGAATAGAAATATCCAAAGATGTTGGGCATGAGGGAAGAACCAAAAGGAAACATTTAGTAATCTTCATTTTGGAGCAGAAGGAGCAGTTAAGAGTGGAAAAAATAATGGACAGTCAATCACCAATAGGGACTTCGGCATGTAGGATTTTTTAGGCAATTTGCTAGGCTTGAGCATTGGCTATAGACCTCCAAAGTAGAGAGCTTAACTTGTTCCATTTGGTTTGATAGAAGTTTTGAACTTGCAATGACTTGAGGTTAAGATCCAAGAAGAGGAGGGAATTGATGAAAGGATTCTATAATAGTTTTTACAAGGAATACTTTGAAGCTTTGTTTATTAAGCCACTTCTAACCCTTTAGGAAGTTATCATGAAACAGGGTGTAAATTATTGTAGAAAGATTAAGAGGAATAATATGTTGGATTGTCTAGAGAGAAATCTTGTCTGCTAGGGAAAGATCAAATTGGGACATAAGTTTACTAGAAAGAAATTCAGAATGGGTTGGTCAAACATATGTTTGTTCATATTGGACGGACTGTTCACATTCAACTTTCAAGGAGTGGAGTATCATTTTCTTTTATTTTATGTTTTGTGATGGCCAAACTTCTTAAGGCTTTGGCATTTTGTGCCTAGATGTCATTCTTTTTGAGATAGTTTATTTTGGAGTTGCTACTATTATTTCAGAACTTCAATGTTCTTGTTTTTTGAGTATATAAGTGTAGAGGAAAACATGTTTACATTATCTTATTGTTTTTGATCTGAGTGGGATCACTAAACAATTTTTGTGAGCTATTGTGATAAAAGATCAATCTCATTGATTGAATGTATTGAAGACTTCAAACATAAGAAAGAATTGTTGTAGTGTTTTTGAAGATTGGAATGAAGGCATCATCTTTTTGTGCACTGGGTTGTTTCACTCAAGTAGGGGGGTTTTTCCATTGACTAATTTATTTCTTTTTCTATATTTTAGTTAAATGTATCTATTTATTTATTTTGTATTTATATATGTGCTGAATTGTCATACAAAAGTAATTGACATTTGGCATCAAGATTTGTCATTGGGAAATACCTATTTGTACTTTTTGTTGTTCAGGGGCAAACTTCAATCTTAAAAGAGGTCAGATGCTAACATTGTCATTGTTAAATAGGAGAGTCGATCCTAGCACTGAAGACATTAATAGAAAAACTATTGAATCTTTTGAAGAAAAGGCAAGGATTTTACTATTTTTCCCAATATATATTTTTGCTACAATTAATTAAAAGAATCAAATGAATGTGGATGGATGATCTTATATGCAAGGAGCATGGATGTTTGTTTCCTTTGAATGATTAATTATTGACTTGGTACACCTGTATCACTATTCAAACCTTAATTCAACACAATACAAGTATCACCTACATATTGGATAATTAACTAAAAATGATGGTAGGAAGTCATGGAAGAATGGATTTTAGGAAATTTATTCTTTGACACTCAAATATGTTTTTAAGTAAGTTCACCAATCTAACTAGGGGGCTGACCCTTACAACACCACAGCCCAAGGGCTATGAAAAATTCAACAGAAGATTAACAGTGGTGCTGCATGTGACAAATCAACGTTGCAGGTTGCACACTCTCAGAAGATTAATAGTCTTTTGTAAACAGCCTACTTCTAGAAAAAGTGGCTACAATCAGCTACTTGCAACACTAATTCCAATGGAATTCCCCTCAAACTAACCTCTTTGTGTTGCAGTCCCTTTCGATTTGTTTGACTCTCTACCCATAATCTGCAATTAAAAGAGGGATCAATGAATACCCACCAACAAATCTGCAAATTGGCTTATTTAACATGTGTTGGAATATTTAAATGTAGCTTACATTTCTCCTTGGAGCCAAACACTCACCTACCGCCATTGACGTCAAGAATAGATAGAAACATTAATATGGGTAGGTGAGATTTTCAAACAGAAAAAAGAGGGGGAAAATGGAATGTGACCAAAAGGAATGTTTATTCATTCATTTAGTGAGTTCAAGCATATTCAATAGATCAGTAGTTGTAGAGCAGAGTAGAGAAGGAAGAAGGAAACAAGTTTGTGCTTGCAGTTGCACGTACTTTCCCTATTCACTCTCTAAGTTTATTGTTGTTTGGTTTTGTCCTATTGAAGTAGTGATTGCTCCAAGCACCTTTGTATGCAGCCATTAGAGTTGTAGGCTTAAAGTTTCTAAAGTTTTAAAGTTGGTTGAAGTTTTACTAGTTTAGGGTTATTTTAGGGTTTTCTGGTTGAAGCCGAATGGTCCCAAATTTTGTAATAGTTTATATCAAAGATTGAATAGAAGGCAAGAAAGCATACTTGAATCCATTGCTCTTCTCTTTTATGTTGCATCTGATTAATTTGTTTGAAAGCTTAAAGCTTTGGTTGTCTGGTTTTAATGGTGAAAGCATTCACGTTGGAATTTCTTAAGTTATAATTTTTCAGTTGAACAGAACACTCGACATCCTCTTTCTCATTTGGAGCCGAGCTTACTCGGCATCCATTTTTGTTGAGTATTATTTCTTTGAGTGCTAAACTAACTCGGCACCTATTGCCTATCTCTTGGCACCTTCAAGTGCCAAGCAATCTGGGACTCAGCACCATCAAGTGCCGAGCAAAACTGGCACACAACACCTTCATGTGTCGAGCAGTTTTTAAGTGCCGAGAAAAGTTTTTTTTTGGTTTAGGGTTGTGAATTGTAATTTAAATCTATAATATTTCTCACATGGTATCAGAGCTTTGAGTCCCCACATCCACAGTGAGTTAGCACATTTTTTTTCTTGGGATATTTGACATGGCAGGAGATGCAGGAAAGATATGGCAGCAGCCACCATCCTTTAATGGGAAAAACTATGATACATGGGAAAAGAAGATGAAGACCATAATGGTTGCAAATGATTTTTGGGAGTTTGTTGTTAATGGGTTCAATGATGTGACAGACCCAACTCAGTATGTTGCCCTCACAAATGTACAAAAGACTCATTTGAAGGAGTCAAGGAGGAAGGATGCTAAGGCATTAAGTCTTATTGAAGCAGCAATGACAGAGACAATATGCCCAAAGATTGCAGTAGAAAATTATGCAAAGGAAGCATGAGATATCCTTGAGACAAACTTCAAGGGAACTAATAAAGTGTATACTATAAAGCTACAAAATATAAGGAGGGAGTTTGAGAACCTTCAGATGAAGGAAAATGAATCAGTTGCAGACTTTAGTTCAAGGACCTCCAATGTGATTAACCAACTGAAGTCAAATGGAGAAGACTATCAAGAGCAGAGGATAGTGGAAAAGATAGTGAGGAGTTTACCTCATAAATATGACAATTTGGTCATGACCATAGAAGAGGCAAAAGACCTCACTATTTTGACAATGGATGAGTTGATGGGTACACTTCAAACCCATGAGCATAGGATCAACAGATCTACTTCTTCATCTTCAAAAGAGCAAGCATTCAAGACTCAGAAAAATCCAACAGGAAGAGGAGAGGAAGAAATGGCTCAGGCAGAAACTCTAGAGGTAGAGGCTGAGGTAATGAAGGACAAAGAAATGCTGCAACAGAAAGCTCAGGAAGAGTAGATGGAGCAAGTAGCTCTCAAAATACCTCAAGAGGAGGTAAGAAAAACTACAACTCAAATGAGAGTAATGTAAAATGCTACTACTATCATAAATATGGGCATTATGCAAATGAATGCTGGAAGAAGTAAAATGATCAGTCAAGACAAGCAAATGTGGCTGATGTGACTATGGGAAGTGGAAATAATGCCATTGCCTTCATCATGTGTAATGTTGGTGAAGAAGGAAGCCCTGAGGTTTGGTACCTCAACAGTGGATTTAGCAACCACATGAGTGGTAATGAAACCTTGTTTTCATTCATTGACAAGAGTTTCAAATCAACAATTAAGATGGGTAACAATGGAACCCTACCATTTGTGGGCAAAGGATCTATTATGGTCTGCACCAAGAAAGGTGAGAAGAAGGAAATACAAAATGTGTATTTCGCTCCTAGTATGAAGCATAGTTTGATGAGCATTGGTCAGCTCATTCAAAATGGATACAAGGTGCTGATGGAGAATGACAAGTGTGTCATCCATGAAAAGGATGGGAGCAAGAACTTACTTGCAGCAGTTCAAATGACAAAGAATAGAATGTTTCCCTTGAAGATAGAGACATGTTTCTCATCTCAAGTTGGTGCTGCAACTCCCACACAATCAGCTCTAAGGAGTGTGATTGAAGACCCCTCATGGCTATGGCACCTCAGGTATGGTCATCTTGGCTATGTTGGTATAAATTTATTGTCAAATAAAAGAATGGTAGAAGGTTTTCCAAGCATAGCAAATTCATGTGACAAGTGTGAGGCTTGTATTTTGGGTACGAAACATAGGCTTCCCTTCAATTCTAAAAATTCTAGGAGGGCTAGATATCCATTAGAGTTAGTGTATACTGACCTAGTCAATCCTATGCAAGTTACTTCCATTGGGGGGAGTACTTATTTCATGACATTTATTGATTATTTTAGTCGTATGACATAGGTGTATTTCTTAAAGAATAAATCTAAAGCATTTGAAAAATTTATAGAATTTAAAGCCCAGGTTGAAAGAGAATGTAGACACTATATCAAAGTCCTAAGATCATATAGAGGAGGGGAGTATACCTCCAATTCTTTTGTAAACTTTTGCAGGAAACATGGCATAAAGAAAGAACTCACAGCCAGCTATACACCACAACAAAATGGAGTGGCTAAAAGAAAGAATAGGACCATTGTTGAAATGGCAAGGAGCATGATAAAAGAGAAAGGTCTCCTGAATAAATTTTGGGGAGAGGCTGTGGCAACAACAATTTACCTAATTAATAGGTGTCCTACAAAGGTAGTCTGTGACAGAATTCCAATGGAAGCATGGTCACGAGGAAGATGGATAGTTGAACACCTAAGGGTGTTTGGATGTGTTGCATATGCACATGTGCCTAAAGAAAAAAGGAAAAAATTGGATGACAAAGGTGTGAAGTGCATCTTCACAAGGTACAGCTCAGAATCAAAGGCATACAGATTGTATAACCCATTGAACAACAAGATGACTCTTTAAAGAGATGTGGAATTTCTTGAAAATCAATCTTGGTATGGTCCAACTGATGTGTCACCAAGCACTTCAAGTAAAGTGCCAATTATGAGTGAAGAAGACACTAATGAAAATTAAGAAGGAGGAGAAAATAGAAGAAAAGGCAAGTAGGTTCAATCATTGTCGAGCTCCTCTAGACATGACCGAGTGTCAGTATCAAGTACCAGTGAAGACCAAGCTAGTCGGCAATGCAGCAGTAGTAAAGATTCTGACCCCACACTCTCCTCTCTATTACTAAGAAAGACCATGGGTCTTAGGGAGATATACCAAGATGAAAGGTATGAAGATTATGATGAGAGTGTTAATTTTGCATTATTTTCTCATAGTGATCCAATATATTTTGAAGAAGCTATTAAGGAGAAGAAATGGTATAAGGCCATGGATGAGGAAATAGATGTAATAGAAAGAAATGAGACATGTGAGCTAACTGAATTGCCTCCAAAGAAGTGAGTGATTGGAGTGAAATGGGTCTATAAGACCAAATGTAATACTAAAGGCAAGATTGATAGGCATAAGGCAAGGTTGGTAGTCAAGGGCTACAAATAGTAGTATGGAAGAGACTATGATGAGACATATGCCCCTGTTGGAAGAATGGAAACCATGCATGCTATCATAGCAATTAAAGCTTAGCACAAATGGAAGGTATTTCAAATGGATGTGAAGTCTGCTCCTTAATGGTGTATTGAAAGAAGAAGTATATGTGGAACAGTCACCTAGTTATGAAGTTGCATGTGAAAAACACAAAGTATATAGATTGTAGAGATCTTTTTATGGGCCCAAGCAAGCTCCACGAGCATGGTATAGTAGGATTGACTCATATTTGATGAGCAATGGCTTTAGAAAAAGCAATGGTGAGCCCACTCTTTACATCAAGGAAACAGATGGTAATATATTGATTGTTGTCTTGTATGTAGATGATTTAATTTTTACTAGTAATGACAAGACTCCAATTGGTGAGTTTAAAGAGGCCATGAAAAGTGAATTTGAAATGACAGACCTAGGTCTCTTGAAATATTTTCTAGGCATAGAAGTAAAATAAATGCATAATGGCATCTTCATCTCTCAAGAAAAATATGCAGGGCAGATCTTGGAGAGATTTAAAATGAAAAATAGTAAGGCAGCCCCCACACCAACAATAGTAGGTCTAAAATTGAGCAAGGAAGACTCTAGCAGGAGAGTGGATCCAACACTATACAAGAGTATGGTTGGAAGTTTAATGTACTTCACCAAAACTCGGCCAGACCTAATGCATACAGTAAGTTTGATTTTCAAATTCATGGAAACACCAAAAGATTCCCATTGGCAAGAGGGAAAGAGGATCCTCAAGTATGTGAAAAGTACCAAGGGATTTGGAATTTTGTATACTACAAATGATGATTTCAAGTTGGTTGGTTACACGGATAGTGATTGGGTTGGAAGTATAGATGATAGGAAGAGAACTTCTGGATACATGTTTCATATGGGATTGGGTGCAATTTCATGGGCATCCAAGAAGCAACCTATTGTTGCTCAATCTATAGCAGAAGCTGAATACATAGCAGAAAATGTAACAACATGTCAAGCTATTTGGTTAAGGAGGATCTTGAAAAATTTGAATGAAAGGCAAGAGGATGGAACTACAATTTATTGTGACAAAATCTCATCAATTGCATTGTCCAAGAATCTCATCTTCTATGGGAGAAGCAAACATATTGAGATCCAATATCACTTCATCAGAGAGTTGGTGCAGAATGGGGATATAAAAATAGAATTTTGTAAGTCTGAGCAATAGCTAGCAGACATTTTTACCAAGCCATTAGGCATAGGAAGTTTTGTACACCTAAGAGAGTGTCTTGGTGTAGTTGATGTAGATCAGTAGTGATCCTTTCTTGTTTGGCTTGGGACAAAGGGGGAGTGTTGGAATATTTAAATGTAGTGTACATTTCTTCCTGGAGCCAAACACTCACCTACCCCCCTTAACGTCCAAAATAGATAGAAACATTAATACATGTAGGTGAGATTTTCAAATCAAAAAAAGAGGGGGAAAATTGAATGTGACAAAAAGGAATGTTTATTCATTCATTTAGTGAGTTCAAGTATATTCAATAGATCAATAGTTGCAGAGAAAAGAAGAGAAGGAAGAAGGAAACAAGTTTGTGCCTACAGTTGCATGTACTTCCCCTGTTCACTCTATGAATTTATTGTTGTTTGGTTTTGTCCTGTTGAAGCAGTGATTACTCCAGGCACCTTTGTATGCAACCATTAGAGTTACAAGCTTAAAGTTTCTAAAGTTTTAAAGTTGTTTGAAGTTTTACCAATTTAGGGTTATTTTAGGGTTTTCTAGTTGAAGCTGAATGCTCCCAGATTTTGTAATATTTTATATCAAAGATTGAATAGAAGGCAAGCAGACATACTTGAATCCATTGCTCTTCTCTTGTATGTTGCATTTGATTAATTTTTTTGAAAGCTTAAAGCTTTGGTTCTCTAGTTTTAATGGTGAAAGAATTCATGTTGGAATTTCTTAAGTTATAATTTTTTAGTTGAATAGAACACTCGACATCCTCTTTCTCATTTGGAGCCAACCTTACTCGGCATCCATTGTTGCCAAGTATTATTTCTTTGAGTGCCAAGCTAACTCGACACCTATTTCCTGGCACTCGGCACCTTCAAGTGTCGAGCAATCTGTGACTTGGCACATTCAAGGGCCGAGAAAAACTAGCACTCAGCACCTTCATGTGTTGAGAAATTTTTAAGTGCCAAGCAAAGTTTTTTTTGGTTTAGGGTTGTGAGTTGTAATTTAAATCTATAATATTTCTCACAACATGTAATACTTAAATCATGAGGTAGATGAAGGCACCAGATTCACACAAAGACCACTATTTTTCAAATTACCTACTAACACATCTTCAAATCAGTGTTAACTCCACATCTGAGTACTAAAATCCTAGTGCTACAAGCCAACATATTTGATCGACTCCAGGTGAATAACTATAATCTATCGATGTGGAAGCATGGAGCTTTCTTGATTCATAAATTCCCATCCCAATTCTTAGCTAAATATTTCCAAATGTTCTTTTGGAACTCCAAATATCCCCTCAAGAATGTGATATTATCTGATTTGTTGAATGGCTAGTGCCATCCGTATTTAATTTCCAATCATTTGGATTATATTGTGCATTCTTTTAACAACTTGAGAAACTTGCTTTTGGATACCTCCATTGTTAAAGTTAGCTGCATGGAAACATCATGCAACATTATTCTTATAATAGACTCACTCAATGTCCTCCTTGTACACTTCCCATATAAGACATAAGATTTCACTAGATAATAATAACCAATATAAATTACAAGTTTTATCCAATGCATTTACAGAACCAACAAGAATCTCTTTCCTATTATAAGTATGCTGTAGAATATCCCCCCAAAAAATGAAAAAGGCAATACTACACATAATTTATAAAGAAGATATTATATCATTTCTGATTACAACTTTTTCCTCTAGAACACGACACACCTCATTAATTACTAGAAAAAATATCATCTCCACAATTTCTTTTTCTGTGATTTTTTTGATCTAATATGAAAATATAATCAAACCTTAATTTTAAATGAGAAAAATTATAACATTGGAAAATAGACAAAAGAAATCATTATTTCTATGTATCTTCTTAAAATAGAGAAAAAGAAACTTGCATACATTATCAACAGGTAAAAGTCAAGCAAGCTTGCGAGATTGTTCTAGATACTTCTTTAATTCTGGTGCAGGCTTCTCCTTCCTTGAGCCTTGGTAATTATAGTATCCTTTCCCCACACTTTCTCCTATGAAATGATCTTGTTATCACATGGAATTTGTGATTTTATCATACTTTTTAAATAGAGACTCAAACTAAAGTCAAAACCTTAGTTCCAAAGCTGTATCATTTAAAAAATCTTAAGGGCTATCTTTACCTTTTTGCACCTTCATCACAGGCTTTATCTAAAAACCTAAATATTCATTCTCACTTAGTAGATGCATACAAAAAAGCTAGATATGAGTTAAATATCCTTGAAAACTCTTTAGTCTATAAGTATAAAGCTTTAATGAAGACTTTGAAGTGGGAATATATACACAAACATACCATAATCACT
Organism: Cupressus sempervirens; assembly: GCA_028749045.1. NCBI lineage: Eukaryota > Viridiplantae > Streptophyta > Pinopsida > Cupressales > Cupressaceae > Cupressus > Cupressus sempervirens. The sequence continues at coordinate 199,934,235 of CM053791.1, read as the reverse complement.
AATATCAATGGTACCAAAAATATGGTTCCATAGTAAGATTTTATTAGTAAGAATATTTGAAATCATAGAAAGTGAAAGAATGTGATGGGTATTTAACTTGGCCTGGTATATTAACTACAACACTATTATATTTTGTCAAGTTTCTGATTCAAAACTAATAAAGCTCAAATATCCCTAAAAACGCTTTTGTATGATAAAATGACATTTTTATGGGGACTTTGAAGTGGATATATAGACACAAACTTATCATAATCATTATTATCATTTGTACCAAAGTATTCTGAGCATCCACAATATTTGAAGCCATAAGCATTGAAAGCATGTGAAGTATTAGTAGCTTCCATGTTATTATATTTCAACAAGTCCATAGTATCATAACTAATTAAGCTCAATTAGTCACTAGCAAGTGTTCAGTGTCAAACTATAACACTAACAATTTCATTATAAATAAAGAATTGATAGTTGTATTCTAGGTAGTACATACAATGAACTTGTAGATAAGGGAGGATCATATAAAATTAACCTATATTCCTTGATTAAAACAAGTATATTTAAAGTGTCCAATTGTTGCCAAACATATTACAACAATCAATAATCACCAAGAACTAGCTCCTAGCAACTACCCACATGTCAACAAGCAATTATTACATATTCAATCACTTACTTACAAATGACAAAAAAATATTTTAACTTATAAAAACTTAGAATGTAAACAAGATAGGGAAGTTGACCCTCTATCTTTGACATGACGATAAGAAACCCAATATACACTCCCATGGATTGATCACCAACCTTTCTAGTGATTGTGCATGATTACATAGACCCATACCAATGAATGCAATCCCTGGCATCAAGATGAAGCAGTAGCAGAATCGATAGTTAAACATTAATTAATAATCCACAATAACTAGAGTAAGCTAATATGGGAATTAAAAGAGTTCAAGCTTAACCTTTCAAAAGAAAATATGAACCAAGATGGTTTATTTTTTGTGAGTACCACTGTAGGTTGATACAAGAACCTATCCATATCCTTTCTACAAAGGAAGAGCTAATTAAAGACAGTTTTCTGTGCATACACACCCACACACATATAGCCTATAGCCAACTATAGGTGGGAATCAATTTCCATCCCTAGAAACTAATCCATAGATACCAAGAATTTTTGGAAAAACACTACATAGATCATAGCACAATCTCTTCTTGCCAAAATTTATGATGAAATGTCTAGCTCTTCCCTTGCTACCTAGTCTACTAAATCTTATGGCATTATACTTCTCCCAAATATATGCTAAAAAGGAATTTTGTTTAGTTTTTATGTTAGAAATTGGAAAGTTTAAGGCTGAATGTAAATTTAATGTGTCTAGTCAGTATTCTAAATTAATGCTCTTCTTTGAGCTCAGAGGAAAAGCAACAGACTGTTGGAAAGATCTATAAACACTGTAAAAGCCTTTTGCAATTGGGAATACTTGACCTCTAGTAGTATACCAATAATAACTTATTCAAGAAAGTGGAAAAGATTTAGCTTTAGTATTGCTGCCCCATGCATTTGTTTTGAAATGAAGATCCAAATGACTGAAAATGTTGGGAGAATGACAATCACTCTAGAAGAAATTTATATAAAACTACCATTTCAATATGATTTTTTCCTCCTAAGAAAGAAAATGCTTGTAACAACACTTATGCTGACATCAATGACAAGTTTACTTCCATTTTTTAATTTTCCTTACTCCTCTTTCAAATGGGATGATGTACAACCCCTTAAGATTTCTAGCTTGGCATACTTAATTACCAAATTATGACCCTTTAATTCTCTCTTCTCTTAGTTTACTCTCTAACATTGCTACCCCTTGAAACATGGCCTCAATATGCACCCAACCAAGCTTCCATCTGCCTCAAGATGTTGTCTTACACTCAGAAGTAAAAAATCTATGATCTATCATAAAAGATAGAATATATACCTTAAGAGCAAGAATTATAAGCTCTAAATAACCATAAAATGTTACTAAAAATAAGTTAAGCCGAGGTTACCAAGGGATGACTCCAACCAACTACATAATAAAACTCAAGGAAGACTCCCCAAAAAAACAAAGTTAATAAAATCCTATACCCATTTACGAATTGCTAATAAAACTCAAGGAAGACTCCCCAATAAAACAAAGTTAATAAAATCCTATTCCCATTTATATTGATAAGGAACAATATAAATGACTGTATACTAGAAGTGAAGCAGTAGATGCTAGAGAAAAATGACCAATTATGCAGAAAGATAACATACATACAAACAATGGATATATTGTCCAACATGCCAATATACTCATTTGATGCATGGATACTAGAATGACAAGGCAATCAAGAAAGAATTATTTAAGCAATTTTGTTTGGGCCATTCACAGGTGCAAAAGGAGAAAACTAAAATAATATCTTAATGAATAAAACATGGTGGTATAACCCAATTAATAAAAAATAATGTCCTAAGATTTTGGATGAGAAATTAAATGGTGGTCTTAAATGAATTCTAGATCATCCAAATGCCTTATTGAGGCAGATTTTTCAATAAATGATAGATATCAACCCATCATATATGTTTTTACTTTCTAGCTCACAATCCTTCTTTATCAATAAACTGGCATGGTCCCACATAAATCTGGGCCTAAAATTGACTGATAGCCATCAATTACCACATTTTGAACCAAAAATGGCCATCATATCAGCATAACATGAGGGAGAAAAATTTGGCGGCCTATGTCCATTGGTGAAAGTTAAGTCCATTTTATGTGGACCTAGGATTTTTAAGTTCTCTTTCAGTCTTTTGATTTTGATCTTGCTACTTATCCCAAACCCCACTCCTCAGAGATGGATCTTTTAAAGAGTGATAAGTGAGAAATATTAGTTAGGAATATGACTTTCAATTTGTGATATGTAGTGTCACAGGTGATTTTCTTGCATTGGTTAGGATTGCAGACAAGCACCTCAATATATCCTTGTGACTTTCATCAATCACATACATGGTAATATGATTAAGACTGAAGAAAATTGAACAAATTGTATTAAGGGTAATATGGTATACAAAGGAAAATAATTGCATCAATCTGGAGTAGAATGTGTGCTCTTGGTGTCTTTTACTCTTCTATGCTGGTAATGGTGCACTTTGAAATTTAGTGGTGAGGGCAAGTGATTCCCTTACATTCTTTAGGTGTCATTTTAGTCCTTTAATGAGGCTTCTTTATGCCTCTCTATCTTCTACAAATTTTGGTCTCTGTCCAAATTTCCTCATATAGAGCACATCTTCTTACTAGGACTATTTTATTTCTTAAGGTGCCTCCTTGAGTATCGCACTTGTGCCTTCCTTCCTATCCATACCTTCCAACAAGCAATGAGGATGATAGAAGATCATAATAGAATTTCCCATTGAAACAACTGGTAGAGATATATTTTAGGCCCTTCTTTCTCATGGATATCAAATATGCCACAAGATCTTCAACTCATATATATGTACACCCTCAAGAACCTTTTTTCCATTAAGTTTCCTATACTCTCCATGAGTTGCTTTCACTCCTTTAGTTCTTAATACTTACCAACTTACCAATGAATTTTCGCCTTCATTATGTAAAAATTCTCATAAAATTCTAGATTTAAAGTACAATGGTCAACCATCTTTTCACTGCACTCTCCTATGGAGAATCTTTCTCGTGTGTATTTTTTCATCTACATTATAGTGAATGCAATAGAAAATCATATTACTTGTGTTTTTTAATAAAACTTGATTGCTCTTGATGAGCGGATTTGATTCCTCACTTATTCAAAACCTCTTTACTTTCATTTGTCATTACATCTTACTATGAATGTTACTTTAGAGTAATATTCACTTCAAGGGCCTCGTCATCTTACAACTTTACAATAAACATGTCATGCCATCTTTCTCCTCTTCAATATAGAGTTGACTATTTTGATTGTACCAAAATTAGTGCACATCTTGCAAGACCATCCTTGCAAGCTATTAAAATACTCTCCCTAGGAATCCAAGCATGAGATTATAATCATTACTAGCTTGTCACGGTGAAGAAAATGCATTTACAGCAATGTCCCCTCCCTCAATTCTTTCTTGGTGAGCTTCAATGCTTCTTGTGCCATTGACAATTGACCTACAGTTATAGTCTCTATGTCTTCCTCACTTGGTCTTATAGATGCCACAACTTTCTTGAATCACCTCTATAATTGCTTGTGTTAAGTTGAGAATGAAATTTCAACACTTTGCATCCTAATGCCTGCACATCTTGCAATGACTGATAATTCTTGCACATACTCTAAGAATATATCTTTTCCAATTCTTGATAAATGATTCCACTCTTATAGTCTTCCCTACCTCACCCACCATGATAGTTTGAAAAGTGGTCTACAAGTTGCAATACATAAAGTTCAAGTTTTATAATGATGAATTATTTCCTCCAATATGTAGATTGACACAAAAAATTACTTTTCCAACAAAATACATATTAATAAAGATCCCAACAATTGTATACTTATGGCACATTCTTAGTACTAGAAAAAAACAATGAAAGATGTGTCTTTTGCATGCCTCCTTTGGTTTGGCTTGTTTTTCCATCTTGCTTGGACATTTGAGCAATTAAGCATACAAATTTTTATTTTGGTGTCCTTTGCACAATACAAATAGAGGGACAATGTGCCATCTTCTCCTCCATAAGTCCACTGCTCTTGTTTTTGGAATGATGTCCACTAATTGGTGATGACCTTGACCCTTGACAAAGAAAATTTTGCTGATGTTATCACCATCTTTGGTCATTATTTTCTGCAAAGGTCACTTGAACTCCTCTTTGAAAAATACTCTTAGATTGTATTTAGAGCACTCCCTTACCTCCATACTATCAACAACCAATCCCTAGGCCTCCAGATGGTGGTCTTCCTCATCTCTATGGGATTGATCATCCCTTTCCACCTTTGCCATTATAGCTTATCTTCCTCAATAGCTTGAGCCACTATAGTCCAATTAACTCAGATTTTATTTCACCTGATCTTGTCTATTTTTATGCTTCCAATGACCTGAGAAATTAATTGTATTTGGGTATCATAAAGAACTCAAATGTTTGTGACATTCAAACAAATAGTGGACCTAAATTTTTCATGAGAACATCAATAAGTGTTTATACACATTTTCCTCCATTATTAATGAGATAAAAATAAGTTTTTTGATATTATTATGTACAAAATGATATTTCTTCTTGGCCCTTCAGAAGCATTGTTCAAATTTGTCTCTATATTGTTTATCGGTAAATTATAAAAACACCCTTCACAAGCTGTACCTGACTTTGTATCAATTTTTTCAAACCTTAAACCATTTTTGTCTTAAACATCAAGGGTAGACTCTGATGAAATGCATCAACAAGTCTTAAGTGCTCGAACTCATTTATGTTGCCATGTTTTGTAGTTAGATCATTTTTTACTTGTACTTGTATTACTTGCATTAAGATTGTTTATTGCTGTCCCAGAAACTCATCCCACTGTTCCTTGCCTTCCTCATCTCAAAAACTCAGGGGGGAACATAGAAAAAAAAAATGTTCTCTTTGATAATATATTATGGCTATCAATAAATTGCATGAGGAATAAACCTCACAAGCTAGAAAGATCCAAATCTGATACCATCTATAATGTTTCCTTATTTTTCCTCAAATATCAAAAAATATGATTCATAGTTATAGCAACACAATTAATTATAGACATAGTATCAACTTCAGGAATTGTAGGTTTACCAACATAATTTAATTTGAATATAATATTCAGAATATATTTTAGAAAAGATATGACTTATCCATTGTATCTGTTGTTAACTATCTCAAATCTGTAGTGATCTTTCTTGACTAAAATACTCTCAAATTGTCTTTATATCTATCTGAACCATGGGGGTTGTCTACTAAATTGACAATGGAAACTAGGAGGATTTTGTCCTTGAGGGGTTTTGTTCATAGGTTACTAAACCACAATCCATGCTGAAAAAGGAATAATAATTTAATATAAATGATATTATAAATTGATGTCTTCTTCCCCTCACTCGAATACTAGTATATAGGATCTTCCACCAATACTTACATCTATCCTAATATCCTCTAGAAATAAATAATTAATGATGATTTCATTACATTATTTAGTCCAAACACTATCTTTTACTTTGGCAATTTCTTTCCATTCTGTGTCTCCTATTCTTGATTTTATTTGTCATTATTGATATGATTTCGGCTTATTTAGCACTTCTAATTCTTTGGTAGATATTGTAAAAGGCAGTGATTTAGAAAGTAAATCCTCCTTGTCTTATGGCAGCTGCTCTCAGTTGCATCCCTTGTCCAAACCATTTTTAAAGAAAATAATATTTATATATTTACTGAAGCATATTCAAATAAATTAATAATTGGAGGGTATAATTATAGTTTAATTTTGAGGTGAGGGCATTAGATCCCTAGCAAGCCAGGCAAAGAGAAATAGTCAATACAAACTTAGAGCCCACCCACTTACCACCTTCTCCTAGCAAATATGAAGGACCAGATTGGCAGAAAAAAAAAAAAGCAGAGTGGGGGAGGTGGGCAGTTGATAGAGTCTATCACAATAGGGGATTGAGGGAAAGTGTGAAAGAAAGATGAAATGGCCCAGTATGGAAGGAGATATGGCATATTCATAGAGCTAGGCTACTATGAGGTGCATAGCTAAAGCACCCCAGCCAATAGCAAGAACTGAAGGGGTGGATGCCTGGATGAATTTGTGTGGATGGAAGGCTGTAGGGCTCCAACTATCTCTAGGTCATCTCCCACCCCCATCCAATGGTGGGAACTGGTGAGCATAAAAACAAGTAAATGCCAACTATCTATAGAGAAGCCTACACCAAAACTCCCCTACGCCCTCTTTCTATAGTTCTTATTGAGCCCTATTCACCCTATTAGAAAAGGGAAAAGAGAAACAAGACATCAACTGCCAACCAGAAATCAATTCTAAGTTAGGTTAGACTATCAAAGCTTGAGTTCTATTCTAACTAGTTAGATTGTTTGAAACTTTGAAGGCTCAACTAGAAATGGGAACTAGGAAACATAATAAAAATGGTCTTAAATTAAGTAATGGCAGTTTCATGGTGTTACAAAAAGCATTTTGGAGTTTTTATAGTTATACATCCAAGTGAAAATAAACAACAAATAATGCTCATACATGAAAACCTTAATTGCAACATCCTTTCAATTTTGACCCAAGACTTCCACTGGTTGCAATATAAAAATATATAATGTGCAATAGCATATATGTATTTGAAGACTAGTCTAAGTGAAAGAATAGCTCAGGGTTGTAGATTAAAGGGTGCTTCAACTGAGACATGTAACAACACATCAATAAGTTTAACTAGTGAAGACAATAACAAACTTCAGTGGTCATTGATTTCTTTACTAGTTTATGCCCATTGTGGATGGCCACTTATCACAAGTCAAAAATAGTGGAATGTGATTTTGAACCTAATAACTGTTGGTTGTTAACAAAAACAAAATAATCAACCAAACATATGAAAACATAAAAAATGTATGAGGTAAATACCAATTTAAGTGTAGAAAGTGCTAGATTCAGAGCCGGATGTGAGAGATGGAGTCTAGTGTTCTAGATGAGGAGCCAGTGGCAGGAAAGCAAGTAGCACTGGCATGGGTGGACCCAAGGTTCTGTAGCTCCAGCTCCTTCAGGCACTCAACAATGAAATTGAAAAGAATTTTTCATTTTAAAGTTAAGCTCATGTTGGTCAAAATTTTGACCAACATGGGCTTAAATTTTTTTAAAAAGAAATTTTTCCTTCTACAATCCGACCAACCTAAACTTTTTTAATTGATGGTCAAAATTTTTGGTAGAAAAATGAGGTCAAATGTAGTAGTGCACCCGACGGGTCTTGTTTATAAGCAACATCTAGAATTGCTCTAAAATATGGTCACTTCACTTCATTGCTTACTAATTGAACATTTAAAACTTCGTGTCCCTCTACTTTCCTTGAACTAGATGCCATTTGACAAACTAGGGTTTATACAAATTTCAAACTATGGGTTGAAAGCACAAACCTATGTCGCCATTTGTTATATTTGGAGGGGTTACAATCGAAATAGTTTTGATCATAATGGTTAAGTTCAAACAAGTTCTGGCCATACATACGTGGCAAGATTCCTCGTCGATGTGGCATGCAAGGTTACGACCAAAACACTTTCGACCGAAATGGTTCTGGCTATAACCCACATGTTTCCAATGACTCAAACTATCATAAAAATAAGAAAAAAGTGATTGACGATAATTTTATAAGCTTGGGGGTTTCGGCCGTAACCCTTTCGGCCAAAACAATTTCAGCTAGAACTACCTATGTGGCAAGCACACAAGCATAAATAAGAACTTCTGCAAACTTCTCACTTTGAAGGCCAATTTGACTTACTAAATTGAAGTTTTTTTAAAAGATAAAAATATAGTTTTGTAGGTCTTTGAGTCAAGATTATGATTATATAATTTTTTTAAATTTTGATTATGGATAATATGTTATAATTTGAAAATAGTACAAGTAGGTATTTTAAGATTCAGGAAGATGTCTATTCAAAAATAAGAAAAAAAATAGTAAATCATATTTAAAAATTATTATTTTTTAATGGTGCACTAGAGGAGAGAGTCTTCTTCAAGAATATGTAATTTGTTTTAAAAAATATGTAGATTTGATGGAAAAAGTTTGACGGGAGAAAAAAACTGTCAATTTCTAATAACTTTGACTTTGACTAGTTATAACTTGAAAAATATTAGCCAAATTTCAATTTTTCTTTTTTAGTGCACTAAGTATACATGTTGACTCTAACATATTCAAAAATAAGACCAAAATATGAACATTTTCATATATTTGTTTGATGGGAAAAAAAACTCTAAACTTTCAGCATTTAAAAAAATTTAAAAATAGACTTTAAAAATTAAAAAATAGATAAAATTTTCACTCAATTTTTTGAAAAAAAATTACAAACATAAACTTCATCTAATTTTACACATTTCATTAGTTTACATCATCTTCAAATTCTAAGCACAAAGGCCACTTTTATGTCATTAAAGTTGAAGACTTTAAATTTTTATATCACTTCTCCTTTATAAACGGTGACATAGCTTTGTGCTTTTACCCTATGTGACTTGACTTATGAAGAATGGCTTGGAAATTTGACGAACTAGTGTTGGATCATTGCTAGAATTTGTGCAAATGCTTTGAACTAGTTTTTGAGACACCTTCTCCTCTTCTTGCACTCGATGAATTTGAAAATGATGAAAAATGAGTGAAAATTCACCTTATATCCTTCAAAATTATACATTTAATTCTTAATGCTTGTACAACTATAATCTCGGTATCAACGTGGTTTTTGTTAAGTAGATTCCTCTTTTTATGTCTTATTTTTCATGTGTTTATTTTTCTTGAACTATTATTTCTTATGGGGCATTTTCTAATATTAGATTCATTTTATGTAAGAGGGTGATGAGGACATTCCTAGATGTACCCATGTGATGCATTTTTCATGAGCAATGAAGATGGATTTCCCTTGAGAATAACAAGAGGTGATGAGGACAGTCTAGGTACTTTAAAGATTGATTCTTTCTTAATGATTTTAGATGTTAATGGGGAGTTTAGATTTTTTATTTTTATTTGTTTTTTGGTGGGGGGAGAGGGGGGATGAGCTTCCAGCTTCACATGGTTGTCCATGATTAGTAGAGAATATTAAACTATTCTCAAAACCAAGTGAAGCTCAATGATAACCTATGATTGTATGACAACTAATTGTATGAATCTCTTGGTTTCAGGAAATGCAAAAGGACACCATAGTTTAATATGAAATGCCAATTCATATGCATATGACATTAGGTGGAGTGGAGAAACACAATAGCTTTGTAGTTTTGTTAGAGGTCTTTAATTAGGTATTTTAAGTTATAGACCATCATAGACATTGTTCATGATAATGGTCTAAAATTTTAAAAATTTAATAGACCTATTAAATAAATGTAATCATGTTGTGTTTTATCAGATACTCCTACTATCCATGCATTTGAAAGAAATTGCATGTGTATTCTCAATTCAAAGTAGCCCAGAATCTTATTTTCAATGCAATGAAAAAAAGACATGCACCAAAAGATGGGAAAATGATGTCACTTTTGTAGGTCTAGAACCTTATTTTGTACTTGAAAGATTTATCCTTTCTTAAATATCTTAGATGTTAATGGGTAATTTAGATGTTGGGGCGGGGGTTGGGGTTAAATGAGCTTGCACCTTTACATGGTTGGCCTTGCTTAGTAGAGAATATTATTTCTATTCTTGAAACCAAGTGAAATTCAACATTAACCTATGATTTTATGACAACTATGTGAATTTATCAGTTTCAAGTAGTGTGGAAGGACACCATAGTTGAATGTGCAATCTCAATTCATATGCATATAACATCAGGTGGAGTGAAAAGAACCCAACAAGTTTGCATTTTTTTTAGAGGTTTGCATAGACCTATTAAATAAATGTGTTAGGCTATTTTAGCTCCTATTGTCTATGCATACATAACATAGATGCACATGCATTCTTGATTCAGAATGGCAAAATCTTATTTTGGATGCGATGGAAAAATGACATGCACTAGAAGATGGGAAAATGATGTCACTTTTGCAGGTCTGGAACCTTTTTTTGTACTTTAAGCATTGATCATTTCTTAAATATTTTAGATGTTAATGGAGAATTTGGATATTTGGGGATGGGTGGGTGGGTGGGTGGGTGGGGCCAAATGAGCTTCTACCTTTATGTTGTTGGCCTTGCTTAGTAGAGAATATTAAACTATTCTTGAAACCATGTGAAGCTCAATATTAACCTATGATTGCATTATAGCTATTCAATGTTTTCCGCTAGTTTTTTTAATATTAATACAACACACTATCATAATTGCGATAGCTGGTCATCGATCCCACAACATTCCTACCACATGCCCATCCCAATCGCAATAGATTTTGCAATGGCTTGTTATGGGGCCCATAGCATTTCTATCACATAGATGTCACAATTGCGATGTTGTCTTGGAGAGATTTCCATCACAATTTTTATGATGAAAATGAATGGTTATCCAAAAAGATAGCCCAGTTTATGACACCTATAGCCATGAGCCCATCTAATACCCTCTAATGGAAGCTAGTTCTAACTGACGTCAATTCGGAGATGGGTTACCATCATAATTGTGATGACCTACCTTCAAAATTTTGGGCCAAATATAATAGTGCCAAATATGAAAACTCAATTGAAAGATAACTCAAATTCAAAATCCAAGTTCAAAATCATGAATTCACACTACTTGAGAAATTTGGAAGGATAAAACTCAAATACTTGTCCTACTTTCTAGTACAATTGGCTTAAGATTAGGATTTGGTCTCAAGAATTATCTCCCCTCTATTACCATTGAGATATTGAGATAGGGCATGCTCATCCTAGAAATTTAGTGAAGTCAATCCCTGATACTACATAAAATATGAGCATGCACATACACATATAATCTAAACTAAATAGGAAATGGTGGGGAGAGGTGCATCGTGTAGATCCTGACTAGTAGGTGACTATGAATCTCTCCCTCAACCACAATAGAAATGTCAAACATAAATTAAAGCATACAAGTACACCATACACATGCAAGTATGCGTAAGTAACCATGGAAATTTCATATAAACCATCCATATATCTATCATCCTGAAATAACTAAAATCACTAGATACTAACATAAATATAAATATTTATCATCATCAAAATAATAATGAACATATGAAATAACTGAGTATCAAATAGCTCATCAAAATATACACTTAGTATTATACAACATGCAATCAAATTTGGTAACGAAGTATTGCTAATCATAAGACATTACCATAAAACTAGCCTAAAAGAGTTTGGCAATAAATCATGAAAAGAAAACTAGTCGTAGTCATTACATAAACCCTTGAGCATGGAGGAATGAATAAACATATCACTGGTATAAAGAGTTACAATCTTCAGCTTTCTTAGAAAATTGTGGAATCATGGGATGTTGGAAAGGTAATTGTGGGTTGTGTTTCTTTTGTTGTGATGTTGGAGTTTGTTTCATCCATTACTAGGTTGAGTATGGAAGGTGTGAAAATTATGAAGAATGTGAAGATGTCCTTGAAGGAGGCTTTGGAGCACTTTTTGGAACTAAATGAGAATATTTCTAGGCTTAACTTTGGTTTTAACACAGAGGTAGTCAAAGGGGCTTGGGAGGACATGATGGAAGTTCTCATCCAGTTCATCACCTACAATAGACAATATAAATGGTTCCATTCTCACTTATTTTCCATGCTCAATCATTTTTGGCAGAATGTGTCATTCTATTTTCCTTTCTAAATGTTTTCCTTTCTTTCTATTTATGTGGGAAAATATAAGAACAAGGGTTCTGTTGATTAACATCAAGGGATCCTATATAGGCTTTATGAGTATTATAGGAATTTAATCCCTCATACTCCTTACCTTTTGGATAAGCTTAATAAATAGGTTTTGATGAGAGCTATTTATATACTAAATTATAAAATTATTTATCCCTCCCATATGCATTTACACTCATTCATATATACCACTTTACTTCCATTTTCCCCTTATTAGTTGTATACATTTCAATATATATATGTAATATTTATTTTAGTTTTAAGATAAAATATTTGAATAATTAATATTTTATTTTATTTTACCAACACTTACTATGCCAAGGAAATTAGTATTCTATTTGAAGGAGGAGATCACAAAAATTTGAAGCCATTGATTCCATATTATGCTTATGGTTATTGTTGATCTCTAAGCCTATGTTGTCAATTAGTGTCCAAAAACTTAGTTATTTACTAGGAAATATTACAAGGTCATCACTACAACCAAGTTATCTAGTAAATACTGAGCATAAAATGCTTATATTGAGTAGGATAGTGATTTATGAGTATTCAATAATGACCGAGTAGATGTACATGTCAAGCAATATAGTTAGATCTGAGAAACACAATTGAGATCGAGCATGTTGAAAAGTTATTAAGTTCCAAGAAAATAGTTGCACATATAAGTTGAGTCACATTATGAACAAGTATACAATGACTGAGCATCATAGCATTCAAGTGCTCGGAGTAGTTTAGTTTTAACATATAAATTTTTAATAGCACACAAACATATGTAAACCATTTTTTCTAACTTGTATATGATATTTAAAATTTGTAGAACTAGATAAGAAGATGATCATGCATCATTTTAGAAGGTAATGATCCCAAGGCATGAAATTCAACCAATTAGAAAATGAGATAGAAATGAAAAAGGATGATGAAGTGTGAATCATCAATCAAGATCTAGAACCTTCACAGATCATCTATTTAAGGAGAATTCTAACCCTAGAATTGTGTGTGTGTGTGGAGATGTGTATGAGTGTATGCACATGTGAAGAAGTAAAGACAAAGTTTGAAAGAAGATCAGAGAGAGAGAGAGAGAGAGAGAGAGAGAGAGAGAGAGCAGTGAAGAACTAAATAGAGTTATTAGATTAGGAGATTAGATCAGAGACACAACAAAGAGAACACCTAAGATCAACTTGTAGAGAAAACTAATAGTCAGGTACTGAATAAGTTATTGTTAATTGAGAAAAGGTAAATCTATTAATAGATCTATGTAAACCTCCTAATAGAGTTCTTCATTGTGTTTGTAAAATCCTTTAACAAGGTGATACCTAATGGTCTCTTAAGCCTTTAATAGGGTAGATCACTCATAGGGTAGATCATATTTTATGATCGAACATTGTAACCCTAACATGTTAACTTTATTGTTGCAATAATAAATATTTGTGCATTTCATCCCCACCCTAGTTTTACCTTCATCTTGAAGTGTTTTTGGGTAACCAAATCATTGTGTTATGTGTTGATTTTTTTAATGTATGTGATGTATTTCATTCATGTTTCAATATTATAGTTTTAATGGTACATCTATTATATGAGATGAAATAGGTGTGGATTTATGAAATTGGTTTTGAAGTTAAAAGTTTAAGATCATGATTCAGCCCCCCTCTTAGTATCTTTCTTCCCATACACTTATTCCAACAATTGGTATTAGAGCTCAAATCTCTTATCAAGAAGCCTAAAAAATTGAGAGGATCAGATTATCGAGATGGAAGTATATAAGATGAGAATAATTATTGATAATTAGATGATTGAAAACTAGATTGTATTGCAATAATTAGAAGCAAATAAAAAGAAGTTAAGGAAAACCCTAAAAAGAAGAAAAGAAATAGTTGTTTAGCTAAATGAAACTCAATACAAATAAGTTGAAATAGAAGGACTGCTTGAATATGGAAAGAATTGTAACAATAATGAAGCATTGACAAAATTGCTAGAGAAGAATAGTTCAGTAGAAAAAGAAGAAAACGATCTCAAGATAGAAGAAGAAATTCAATTAGTAACACTATGTAAAGAAATAAAAAATAATAATAAAGCAATGGAAGACAAGCTCATGGATGAAGAAGAAAAAACATAGATGGCTAGAAGACTTGAAGAGAGATCATTTGAAGTACAAAATCTTACAAATAAATAGCTGGATATGATGAACCAACTAGTAATTGCAAATTAGGAAGCAAATAGAAAGGATTTGGAGATCACAAATCTAAAGCTATCGAATAAGAAATTGAAAAGTGAGTTAAAGCATGAAATGGAACTCATAGAGAGATTAAACAAACTAAATGAATCAATCAAACTCATTGAAGAAATTTTGAGTCACCTAGAACAAAAGACAACTCTAGACATGGATACAACAAGCACTCTTTATCTACTAAAGAAGGAGAATCATCAAAAAGTGGAGAAAAAAGGAATGAAAAATTCAATGGAAAACCTACACGTCATTGTTATGTGAAAATTGGTCACATAGCCAATATTTCAAGAAGTAAAAATGAAATGTAGACTACTAAACCTAAACCAAGTGGTAATTGTTTTAATTGCAAGAAAGCATGACATCAAGCACATGAATGTAGATCAAAGAAAAATGAGTCAACTAGAAAGGGATCTAAATTCCATGGTCATTTATACAATTGTTAGAAGTATGGACATAGAGCTCATGAGTGGAGATGTAAGAAAAGGTCAAATTGGATACTTGAAAAACAAACTCATACATAAAGGAAAGACAATTCCTACAACTCAAATTACAATACATGGTACAATTGTCACTATTGTGGAGAAAATAGACACATTCTAGAGAATTGCATCAAAACACATTTCAAAGGAAATTACAGGAAATGGCTAAATAGAGAGATAATATGTTTTAGTTGTGTCAAAGTTGGACAAATAAGTAGAAGCTACAAACCTAGAATACCAACACCAAAACCAAGTGATGGAAGTGACAAACCTAAAGGAAAGAAAATATGGATAGAGATAGTAAGAGATGGAAGAAGTAAAATAGATGAAACTATGATCACCCAATGTAATGGATTATGTGATCACACCATATTTTACTAAAGAAAGAAGGTATGTAGGAATTGTATACTTAATGTTGAATTTTACATTAATTCCCAACATAAAAGTGATAAAAGTTCATATCTACATAAGTAAATATACATTAAGAACTATTAGAAATAGAAAAACATAGAGTATTGAGAATCAATAGTACAATCTATATTGACCAATATTTGAAGTATAAACCCAGTGATCAAGGAAGATAACATACTAAGTAAATGAATTAGTTATGGCCAAGTGGGTAACCTTGACTATGCTAAAGTGGAGACTGAGCTAGCTGTCATACACCAAGTATGAAGTCATTAATTAGAGACCTAAAATGAAATATTGAAGGTATTTATCAAATTTGGACATTCATTTTCATTTACCAAGTGATCAAAGAGCTTATGAGAAAATTTCAAGGAGATCAAAGAAATTTTATCAAACAGAGAAAAATAATCACAATAGTTTATCAGTGAATTTGTGAAACAAAGTATTACTCTCAGTGCTGAGTTAAATATTAAAAAGGTATTTAAAAAAAAAAAAAATCTTTTCAAACCCTAGTTCAAAATGGCATGTGGAAGTGAAATGATGAAGGAGAAGAATGCACAAATCATAAGAAATAAATGATCAAAGTCCTCCACCAAACATCATAAATTTAGTAAACATTGAAAATAATATTGATGATATTGGAGCTTTATCATCAATTCTACCCAGACTCTTGAATGTTCAAGATTTAAGATCGTTTTATCAATTCAAAGTTGGAGAAATTAGATATTTTGAGATTAGAGAAGTTTATAATAAGCTATGCATTCATGGAATCCTTAAGGATGAATACAAAACCATTTCTAAGAAAGGGATTACCCATGCCCTAGGATTTCCGAAGGTTTTCAAAGTCGAATGGATAAATATTGTGCTCAGCCATATTCATGATATGAACATTTGGTTAGAAGGTGGACCAATCAAGATTAAAAAGGCTATCATTCACAGGGTAACTAGGTACCCTTCCTTGGATCAACTGAATAGCATAAGAAGTGGAACAAAGAGTGAAATTAAAAATATGACCAAGGCAAAGTGGAATAGTCATGGTATGTCAATTGATGGAATTGAGGACCCATTAATTAAGTTTGTCGTTCATGTGATAGCATACAAATATTATCAATGTAGTAGGATGGACAACATACTGTTCATAGTAGTGGATAGTTTGGGCTACAAAATTGTTAGGAAGGATCATTCCTATGATCTTGCCTTGTTACAACTTCACCAACTTACATAGAACCTAGAAGTAGTGAGGAAATATAATAATAATTTGGATCCTTATTAGTTTGTATATTTTTTTATGTGCAAAACTATTTTTATACCATTGGAACAGTTGCTTTGGATAGGAATAGAACAACTATAGAGCAGATTAGTGATTTAATTAGTAGATTGGGAGAAGACTTTGAAGCAATAATGGATAAATACTTTAAAGAATTCAAAATAAAGATGAGGAATAGAATGAGAATTCCTAAGTCAATTGTGGATAAATACTATGATGAAGTATGTTTCAGTGTAGATATAGATTTTGTATATGCACAAATAGTATTTTTAAGGGTAGCATGGCTAAGGCCAATGCCCTATGAAGTAAACACAGATGAACTAACTAAAAAAATTACTATACTTTTGGAAAATGACATAGATGCTAGTATTGATCAATTTGGCATGTCTGAAACTATAATTTTTGAGCTGACTACTAAATCTAGCATACTCAAAGAAGAGAAGCAAAGAAAGAGAAAAGTTATTGATGGTGGAAATAAGCAAAAAGGAGAAGAGTATAAACAACCTATAGAGGTCAAGGAAGGAAAAGGAAAATAAATTTCTATTGTGAAGCTAAAGGTCACCAAATAGAAAAAGGTTGTTGTGATTGAGCCTAAGGTAAAGGCTGACTTGAAAAAGGATATGCCAAAAATGGTAGCACCTCAAAGGACAAAGGGAAAGCTAATCATCACTAGGAAAAGAAAAAGAAAAACCCATACTAAGATATTAATAGGAACTCCATCTAAGAAGATGAAACCAATTGAAAAAGAAGAGCGACCAACAAAAGAAAAGCCAAAGAGAAAATTGATCATAGCTCAAGAGGAGGAAGATGATGAAAAGGCCATGTCTAATGAACCAAACAAAATTCAAATAATGAAGAGACTCCCTCTAATGATTATGGATCATGTATGTGCAAAATTGATAGAATATGAAAGTATTATGGGATTCAAAGATATTTGCTATGATTTTTTGAATAATGATGATCAACTTAAGCTTAAAGGTGCCATGATTAACAAGATGATCAAGTTTAGACACACACCCCTAGAATTGGGAATTGGATTTCTGGTAGGATTATACAAAAGAGTGGATGTAAAGTGGAAATGGGAACTATCCATAGAGAATAAAATAAAAGAGAGACAACATTGGCACAAGTTATGCCAGATTTAGGGAAGGCTCATATGTTTATAGCCCTTAAAGATTTTATCAAGGAGTTTACACCAAGAGATAGGGAATATAAGGTTTTGAAAAATAAAGCACATGAAGTTAAGAAAGACAATATTTAGATATGGAAAGAAGCATTTGGGTTTCTTACTTCATCTATAGAAATGAGGGAAGGTCAAGATGCAATAGAAATCAAAGATGAATACAAACAAAAAGTGGCAAAGATGATTGAGGAGATTCAAGAACTTGTTAGTTAGTATGAATAGAAAGAGGTAGTCATGATAGAATATGGCACTAAGCACCCTCCACCTAATCTAAATATACTAAAAAAAGAGGAAATTCAAGGCTTAATAAAAGATTCGACCAAACTTTTTACTAACCCAATTTTGTTATAGATAGTAGAATATGCAAAGATTAAAAATAAGAAGACTGGTAATATTAATGTGACATTAGTTATACAGGATACAAGTGTCAAGAAACTTGGTAAATATTTAATTGTATATACACCATTAACTTGTATGCCAATTTTGAAAAAGGATGCAAATTTGGATGAAAACTCATGCACCAAATTGGTAGAACATGAAGTACAATAGAGAGAGAAAGAGACTATTAAAGATCTTATTCAATTGCCAAGTGTAAAGGCTACTAAACAAACAACTATGGCACCTACATAATATAGGTGATTTCTACATAAGTGCATTACCCAAAGTCAAGATTGAGTGAAAACATTAAACAATTACAATTATCACTACCAAGTGATACACCTTCACAATCTCAAGATGTGACTCATTCAGGTGAGGAAGATGATGAGTTAGTTAGCCTTGATAAGGAAATTACATTACCTATGTATGATTTGAACAATATTACACTAGATTAGATGATAAGCTACAAACCTTGTTGAGTCAGAAGGAAAAGCAATAGAAACTAAGAAGAGAGTAGAAGAAAAGGTAGGTATTACAATTTTGGATCAGCTAATATATTTAGTTGATAAGATTTAGACAAAAGACATAGACACCAATGACAAATTATTACAATGGTTTGAAAACAGAAGGGAACATAAAGTGTTATAGAAAGTCTCATAGGAACTCATACATAGACAAGCTAAGATTTCTACATCAATCACACAACTGGGAACAATTTTGAAATCCATTAATATTCATTATATTTGAAATTGTGTGATGTTGATTTCCTTACAATAGATATTATGCATGCTCATTAGAAATATTAAATGAAAACATTAGAGTGAGTTTTATTACATTGGGAAAGAACACAAGTTCAAGTTTATCCTCTTCTAATAAATTGACATTCAGTCAAAAGAGGTTAGCCAAGCTCACAACTAAAGATACAGAGATCAAGCATAACTTGATATTGATTCAACTATAGTTATTACCACATATAGAGATTATTTAGAAGGTGATCTTTGTTGCCAAGGAAATTTCAAAGAAATATACACATTTTTCACATATAGCAGGATTCATTGATCTAGTTGCCAAGCTAGAGATTTAGTTTCAAATTTTGTAACAAGTTTAGGAATGATGGAATAAAGGCTATGCCAATATTGTGGCAAGTCATTAGCAATTCTGTGGTAAGTATCAATTAGGTCCAATAGCCCCAAGTTCCATCAATGAACAAAATAAGGGGGATATGAAATAAAATATGATATAAAAGAATAGGACTAGGAGAAGCAATGCATAGAGTAGACATTAGCTATCAAATATTACAAGATCAAACTATGGTCTCATGGGAAGTACTCACTTTTAAAAAAAATCATTATTTCATTCATGCAAAAGTGTTTTTGCCACTAATTTCAGAGGGGGAGATTGTTGATCTATAAGCCTATGTTGTCGATTAGTGTCCAAACACTTAGTCATTTCCTAGGTAAGATTACAAGGTCATCACTACAACCACACTATCTAGTGAAGGCTGAGCATACAATGCTTATACTAAGTAGGATAGTGATTGCCAAGTATTTTGTAATGACCAAGTAGATGTATGCACTAATAAATATAGTTGGAACCAGGAAATATAGTTGAGATTGAGCATGTTGACAAGTTATTAAGTGTTGAGTAAATAGGTATATAGACGTTGAGTTGCAATATAAGCAAGTATTCATGACCAAGCGTCAGAGCACTCAACTACGAAGTAGTTTAGTTTTGACATATAAGTTTGTAATGGCACAAACACATATGTAAACTTTTTGGCCAACTTGTATATGATATTTAATATTTGTAGAGCTAGCTAAGAAGATGGTCATGCATCATTTTGTAATGTAATGATCCCCAGGCATGCAATTCAACCAATCATAAAATGGTATAGAAATGACAAAAGATGATGAAATGTAAGATATTGATCAAGAAATAGAACCTTCATAGAACATCTATTTAAGGAGGATTGTAACCCTATAATTGTGTGTGTGTGGAGATGTATATTGTTATAATATATATGGGAAACAAGATACTAAGAGGAAGGTGAGTCATGATCTTAAACTTTTGACTTCAAAATCAATTTCATTAAATCATACCTAATTCATTATTAAAAATATAGTGCTAAAACATAAAATAAGTTCATCACATCCGTAATAGTTCATCACATAACACAGTGATTTGGTTACCCAAAAACACTTCAAGATGGAGGTAAAAGTCTAGTGGGGATGAAGCCCACAAATCTTCAATATTGCAATAATAAAGCTAACTTGTTAAGGTTGCAATATTTGACCATAAGATAGCATCTACCCTATGAAAGGTATGCTTTGTTAAAGACTTTAAATAATATTAGGTCTTTCCTTTTTAGAGGGCTTGACACTTACAATAAAGTAAGGAATCTATTAAGAGAATTACATAGGCCTATTAGGACCACTCTATTAAGAGATTTTCCCTATCTCAATCACAAAATAATTGATTTAGTACTTGACCCTTGGTATTCTTTGCAAGATTATCTTGGGTCTCCACTTTTCTCTATCTCTAATGTGATTCTCCTAATTTGATAAAACTATTCAGTCCTTCACTACTCTAATTTCTCTCCCTACTAGATTGATCTCTTTAACTCCTTCACATGTGTATATCCTTTCCACATTCATCACCCCCCCCCCCCCCCTCTCTCTCTCTCTCTCTCTCTCTCTCTCTCTCTCTCTCTCTCTCTCTCTCTCTCTCTCTATTTTTGATTCTAGAGTTATAAACCTCCTTAAATAGCATGTGAAGCTTCTAGATCTTGATCAATGTTTTAAACTTCATTTTCTTTTTCCATTTATATCCCTTTTGTTGATTAGTTAAATTATTTGCCTAAGGATCATTACCTTCTACTAATAATGTGTAATCAAAATCTATTCTGGGTCTATAGATATTAAATCTCATAGAAATGTTAGCCAAAATGATTTACATGTGTGTTTCTGTCATTACAAAATCACATATCAAAACTGCATTGCTTAGCACTTGAATGCTTCGATGCTCGATCATGTATGTTGTTTCTTTGATTCTATAAGTCTATGTACTCAACACTTGATAATTTCTTAATATGTTCACTCATTATTATATTACTTGTTGCATACTATAATCCTTGGCTTAATATTTGGACAGTCTCTACTGAATGCTTGGCAATCATTGTTCTACTTGGTCTAAGTGTTACTTGCTCAACCTTTACTAGATAACTTAGTCGTAGTGATAAAAGTGTAGTCTTGCCTAGTAAATGACTTGCAAATAACTAAGTTTGGTCACTAATCAAAAACATAGGCTTAGAGATCAACACTCCTCCCCTTTGAAATTAGTGGAAAAAAACACTTTTTCATGAAATAAAAAGAATGCATTCTCCCCTGAGACCAAAATTTGATTATGTGATTCATACCTACTTTTTCATAATTCTAATTCAGTCTCCAACTCCCCTTTCTTATTACTTCTACCTTCTTATCAATTATCAGCCTTGTTTTTGTCACTAATTGGAACTAGGGCTTTTGGGGTAAGTTAGAACTTCTTAAAAAAATTATGATGATTTCCCACAATATTGGCATAGCCTGTGTTCCATCTTTCTTGTACCTTTTCCAAAATTTGAAACTAAATCTCTAGCTCAGTAGCTAGGTTAATGAATCCTGCAATATGTTTAAATTTTTTATCTCTCTTCAAAATTTCTCTAGAGACATAAATAACCTTCTGAACTTTATATATGTATGGAAATAAGTAAAGTTTAATTAGTGCCAACTTATTTCAAATTTTTGCATCTCTAGCTGTGAGCTCAGCTAACCTTGGCTGATAGAATGTAAGTTTATTGAATGAAAATGAACTTGAACCTATGTTCTTTCTCAATAAGTAAATATTACTTTTCATGCCTACATGTAATAACTCTAATGACCATTTAGTATCTATTGTAAAGAAATCTATATCACACAATTTTAAGTATGACAAATATGTTATTTTCAAAACTATCTCCAATTGTGTAATAGTTGTAGAAAGCTAGCCTTGGCACTATAAAATTTCATGCAAGACTTTCAACAATAATTTATGCCCCATTCTCCTTTTAGACCATTGTAACAACTTCTCAGTTGTTTCTATGTCCTCTATTTGAACTCTATCTACTATATATACTAGTTGATCAAAGGTTATATGCTAATGATTTACATCTATAATACCAAAAGCATCTGTAAAAATGTCTCTGATAGTATGCAATACCTATCTTCTCTTCTATTCTCTAATTAGTTGTTGTTGTTTGGCCTATCAACTTAACAAGATTTGTAGTTCATGAATTTTCTCTAAGGCAATATTATTCAAATCATATGTAGGTAATGTAATTACGTCATTCAGGTGTCTTGACTAAACATGATCCTCTTCTACATGATTCATATGCTGAGGTCTTGAGGGTGTATCACTCGATAGTGATAACTATAATTTCTTCTCTTTCTTAGTTGATCTCTCCTTTGGTTGCAACATAGGTGTAGATATCATCTTTTGTATAGGTGTGACTAGTATAGGTCTTACAACCTGTGCACTCAACATTTGAATGAGAGCTTGACTAGTCTCTTTCTTTTTCATGCAATTTCATCATCTATTGACTTTGTGTTTCAAAATTTCTTAGAATTTACTTCCTATTTCAAAAGTTTCATACATGTCATTGATGGTGAATATACAATCAATCTATTACCAAGTTTCTCTACACTTGTAGCCTTTATAACTGGTGTGACTATAGCATAAACAATCTTCTTAACTTTGAGCTCTAGATGTTTAATTACCTATAGAAAAATTGGATTTTTACAACTTTTGTTGTGTCCTTCATCAATCCTTGGATTTACTCTGAAGTGAGTATATTTGGATTAGATGGACAGATTTCAATATAATCTTCAATTGTGATAGTATCCTTAAATCTAATTCCACTAATAAGTTCTACCATTTCTTCTACTAACTTGGCTACTTCCTACTCATCTTCATCTTCAAGTTTTGTTGCATCGTGGCCTTCCCTCACCTCTATAGTTGGAGTATGTACTTCAAATACTTCTTTCTAGAATTTAATATTGGCTTCCTCAACTTCAAGAAATTTATTCTTTAAAACTTTGTATGCCTTGTCTATTGGCGTAAGCTTCTTAACATAATCTTTAAGGGCTATAGACATGTATGTCTTTACCAAATCTTGCATGACATGTGCTAGTGCTTTTTCTCTTATTCTCTTATTTGTAGTCAATGCCCATTTCCATTTTTCATCCACTCTTCTATACAATCCCATAGGAACTGTAATTCCTAATTCCATGGGTGTGCACATAAACTTGATCAACATATCAATTAAAGATTCTTCAAGTTTATCTTGATCTACATTGCTCAAAGAATCATACTGTAAGTCTTTAAGGGCCAAAATACTTTCTATTCCATCAATGTTTACATACTTGATCCAAAATCATTGGAGGAAGTCTCTTTACAGCTTGTAGTTTTTTGATTTCGTCAAAATCTATCATTTCTTCTTTCTATCCTCCTCTTGTGCAACTATTAGCTTCTTCTTTTGTTTTACTTTCTAATCTTCTTACTTTATCTTCTTTGATGGGCTTCCTAGTACTATCTTGAAAGTACGTTGTGCTAAACTCCTTCTTGTAATGATAACCTTTCCCTTTGGCCTTGATGGTGTTACAAATTCTTGCATATCTTTTTAAAGGTCTTCCTTTACCTTAGGTGCATTTATTACAACCTTCCTCTATTTTGTGGCCTTCTTCTTACAATTGCAAGATCTTTTCCTTTTCCTTCCTCTGCCTCTAAGGGTTGCCCTACACCTTCTCCTTTTGCCATTTTACTTGCCTTAGTAACTTTTTTTTCTTTTTTACATGCCTTATGTGTGCCAGCTTGAGTAGTTAGCTTGACAATAACTGTTTCATTTGTGCCAAACTAATTGACACTAGCATCTATGTCTTCTATCAATAGTGTAGTGATTGCTATTTATATATCATCAACATTTACTTCATAGGGCATGGGCCTTAACCATTCCACCCTTGGTATTATTACTTGTGTGTATAGACAATATGTATCCATAATGAAACATATTTCATCATAATATTTATATACAATTGATTTTGGAATCCTCATCCCATTCTTCATTTTAGTTTTGAATTCTTCAAATAGTTGTCAATGAATGCTTCAAAAGTATTCCCCAACATCTTTATTAGGTCATTTAGTTGATCTATAATAGTTTTATTTGTATCCCATGCTACCTTTCCAATAGTAGGAAAATAGTTTTATACATATAAAAATATACAAACTAATAGGGAACCAAACTGACATGATGTGTTCATAGCCTTTCTTACTACTTTTAGGTTCTCTATAAGTTGTTGTAACTATAACTTGGCAATATTGCATGCATGGTCTTTCTTCACAATTTTATATCCCAAATAAATTGCAATGCATGACATGTTGTTCAATCTACTAGATTGATAAAACTTTTGTTTGATCACATGAACATCAACATCAATTAGTGGATCCTGAATGTTGTCTATTGACATTCCACAACCATTACACTTCACCTTGGTTAGGTTTTCAATTTCATTTCATGTGCCACTCCTTATGCTCTTAGGTCGATCCAATGTAAGATACCTAGTTACTCTTTGAATGATTGTTCCAACCATAATTTCATGTCATGAATTTGGCTTTAAAAAAATTTATCCATTAATTCTTAAATTTTTTAGGAAAATCTAGGGAGCAAGTAAGCCCTTTCTTTGAAATGATTTTGAATTCATCTTTCAGAATTCCATCTACACATAACTCGTAATAAGTTTTCCTTACTTCAAAATCTTCAATTTCTCCAATCTCACATTGATAACATGATCTGATATCTTGCATGTAATCAAGACTCTAGATGGAATAAATGATAATGCTCCAACATTATCAATAGGGGTTTCAATATTAACCATATTTATAAAAAAATTTGGAGGTCGATGATCATTCCTTATGATTTTTGCATTGTTATACATTGATATTTCACTTCCAGATGCCATTGTGAACTAATGTTTTCAATAAAATATTTTCACTAAATACGTTACTTGGTAATAAGAGTAATACTTCTCTTAAAAAAATTTGATGATAACTTGTTATGATATTTGAGATCACTTTTGAATCTTTATGTAAGCTCCTTGATCATTGGATAAGAAAAATAATCATTCAAATTTGATATATACCTTTGATCATTCAATTTAGGACCACAATAAATGTCCTCATAGTCAAATAGTGTATCATAGTTGGGCTTGGCCTTAACTTTAATTCAATCAAAGTTATGTACTTGATCATAACCAATTACTTAATCAATATACAATCCTTCTAGATTACTCAGTCTACACTGCAAGGCTTAGTCAATATATAGATTTTACAACTAATGGTCCATGCTTACTGAATATTCATTTCTAACATTTCTCATTACATCTCCAATTATGTAGATATATTTTTTATCACTTTGATGCTAGGAATTGATATAAAATATAACTTTTAAGTATATAATTCCTACATACCTCTTTCTTTTAGTGAGATGTGGTGTGATCACCAGATCGATTAGATTGGGTGATCAAAGTGTCTTCTACTCTTCTATTTCTAGCTCTTACTACCTCTACCCATTTCTTTCCTAGTTTTTCATTTCATTTATTGGTGTTGGTGTAGGTGTCCTAGTTGTCTAGCTCTTACTGATGTGTCCCACTTTAAGACAACTAAAATATAATATCTCACCATTTAGCAATTTCATGTAATTTCCTTTGAAATGTGTCTTGATGCAATTCTCCAGAATGTGACCATATTCTCCACAATAGTGACAATTATATCATGTGTTATAATCCTAGTCATAGAAATTGTGTTTCCTTACTGTATGAGTCTATTTTTTAGCCGACTAGTGTGATTTCTTCTTAAATCTACACTTATAAGCCTTCTATCCATACTTTGACAATTGTAGAAGTGACCTTGGAATCTAGATACCTTTCTAGTTGATTCTATTTTTTGTGTTTTGAATTTGTGAGTTTGATGGCCTACTTTCTTTCATTTAGAACAATTACCACTTGGCTTAGGTCTATGGTGCAGGAGCACCTAGTCAAAAATTTCATTTTTGGTCTCTAGTTGGTTTGGATTTTGGGCATGTATTGACTCTAGCCAATTCAGGGGTGTGGATGAGGTTAGACCTTGTAGAGACCTCATCTTTTTTGGTTGCAAAAGTTTCCAGATAGATTTTTTTGATGTGGGTTTATGAGTATAGCTTGTGCTAGGGGGCATAGGTCTAGAACAATAAGGATTTTGAAGAAGGTGTGTTTTTAATGCACCTTTTCCTCTATTATGTGATTTAATCCTATTGGATGGATTATGACTCCTAACATGTCATTTGGGAGTTGGAAAGAGAATATATGTCAAAAGATGTCAAATTGGGCAATAATTTGAAAAAGTTGTCAAGACTGTGCACTTTTTGAAAAGTTGCTTGACAACTTTTTGGCTACAAAGTTGTAAAATGCAAGGAGAAGCTTGGTGTTTATTCCATCCACCTTCAACCTCTTTGGGAACCTATAAAATCATCAATGAAACACATCCCAAGGGTTGCCCATTATATTGAGAAAGCTTGTGCAATTGAATATATGATTTTCTAGTTTAGCTTGAGATAGTTTATAGAATTTGAATTGCATGTATAGAAAAATGGATTGAAACACCAAATATGGTGTTGGATTTGTGTTGCTTATTTTTTAGAGTACTTTAACATTCAAGTTACTAGTTTTTATGTTCTCATCTAACTAGGTTTTGAAATTCTTTTCTAACTATTTTGTTTTTTGTTTTAGTCTTGACTACTTGAGCAATAATGGCTCCCACATAAGTTCCTATCATGAGTTCTTCATGGATTTAGGGGAGATCGGAGTAGAGTTAATCTACATAGTGTATATAAGTTTTGGGTCCCTAGAAAGTATAGCGAGAAATTTAAAAGTGATTCCCTAGGCAAGTCTATTGTACTTGGTTAGGTGATCACATAATTGGATGAGAGGTTTTGGGTTTTGAAAGTGTCTAATACTTCAAACCAAATGGTACAGAATGAGGAGGGTTGACCACTATCAAAATTTACTAGAAGAAAAGATCTCATGATAAGTTTTGAAGGGGGAAAGAATATACCCTAGCCAGAATAGTCACCATTAGTTTGAAATCCTTAAAAATAGGCATAAGAGTTGCTTTCTAGTGTACATAAATTTTTGAGATTTGAGATCCACAAAATATGTAAAAAGGTACTCAAATATAAGGTTTTTATGCCACCTCATTTGAATTAAATTAAGACTAATGCCTACAAACCCAAGTTGGAGGTCTAATCCTAATAGCCCTATTTGTGGTAGTTTTGGCTTCAGAATAAAGAGCTTGATGATACCTTGAAATATTTTGTTCTAGAAGTCTATGGCAAGTCTAGCATTATTTGCAAGACCCCTCACTATATTAGGTCAAGGAAATTGGTTAGAAAAGTCACAAGTAGAATGTTAGCAAGTTTGAAGAGGTATTTGAGTAAAGAAAGATCTATAACTATTGGTGTAACTATGTTGAGAGTGGATAGAGGATATGATAGAGACCCTTTAGGGATTAGGGAATCAAGGGAACCCTAATAGGCTAGAAGAAGTCTTGAGAAAGTCCTTGGGAAGGCAAGGACTAAAAAGTAGTTTGACCTAGCATTACATTAGAGTGGTATCAGAGAAAAAAGATTGGGGTTTGTGGGTAGATGTTTTAACTTGTGGAATTAGTTGGAGAGTCCAATATGGTGACCAATGATGAATTTTCCAAAGATATGGGTGAGAAAATGGAGAAGAATAGGATCCTTGAAGAACCTTTGGAAGAAATTAAGATCAAGTTGGAAGAAGTTGTCAAGGATGCTAAGAAGATGGATCAAGAGAGTGAAAGTAGCACAAAAGTTAAGGAGAAGGTTGATGAAGAAGACCTTATTCTTGAACCTCACCTTTCAATAAATAAAGAGACATTCCTAAAAGCCATCAAAGCCTTAGGTGTGAAGGCCCTAGAAGGAGTTCCTTTTCTTAGTGGAAAGATGGACCCTGATTTGGTGATGAATGAAGAATCACTTTGAATGTGAAGGTGTGGGTGAAGCACAAAAAGTTAAAGTACCCAAGTCTAGGCTAAGGGGATCAACCCTTACATGGTGGAAGTAAATATAAGAAGAGAGAGAAAAAGTGGGAAGGAAATCCATTGCAAATTGGAATTACATGGAAACAAAGGTGAAAGAGCAATACCTACCTAAGGACTATGAGGTTCAACTACACAAGACGAGAAGAAGTTTGAAGCACAAAGACATGGATATATAAACTTATACTGAAGAGTTCCAAAAGTTGTGCCTAATGTCAAGAGTGGAAGAAGATGAGGCCATTAAGGTGGATAGGTATTTAGGGGGTTTGAAATGGAGCATAGAAGAAGAGATTAATTTATGGACCCCTGTATCAATTCATAAGTGTTTCCAACTTTCTTTGAAAGTGGAAGTGAAGAATAGGAAGAAGGTAGACTCAAACTTTAGAGGTAGAGGTAAGGGTAGATATGGAAGAGGTAGAAGATATGGTGGAAGAGGATCTAATTACAAGTCCCAAGAAAAGAATAAGGTCATTGAGTAGCAAGAGGGAAGTTTAGGAAGAGGAGGTTTTAGTAGGGGTAGAGCTTCCAACACTATTTGGAGAGAGAGGAGAAACAATGAGGGAGAGGCTCCTACTTTTTGACCATGAGGTGCTATCATTTCCATTAGTTACGACACCATGCATATAGGTTCCTTGAGAAGATCTCAACTTCCCCAAGGAGCTCAAAAATGGTCAAATTATATACAAGAGGAGTCTAGTACTAGCAATAAGCACCCTGAGGTACCCCTAGAATCAGAGGAAGGTGAGAATTTTATGATAAGGAGAACATTGATTAATGAGCCAATCAAAGAAGAACCAATTAATAGGAGAGAAATATTTATGATTAGATATAAGATCATGGGCAAGGTGTGTAGAGTCATCATTGACTTAAGCTCAATTGATAATATAATCAGTGAAGAGGCAGTCAACAAGCTGAAGCTAAAAAAATCCCTCATGCAAATCCATACAAGGTCACATGGCTCAATAAATGACAACAAATACTTGTTGGAGAAGAAGCATGGGTGGAGTTCATTATAGGGAGATATAAAGACAAATTACTATGTGATATTCTTCCCATGGATGCATCCCACCTTGTACTTGGAAGGCCATGGAAATTTGATAATCAGGATATAAATGATGGGACTAAAAATTCCTACTCCTTAAAGAAGAATGGAGTAACCTTCAAGATCCAATTCTTGCTACAAGAGGGAGAGTTGAGGACCTTAGGACCAAGTGTGCTAATGGTTAGTGAGAAGGAGTTCTTGCAGACTCTAGAGGAAGGAGATGGAGTTGGCTTTTCATTGGTTTTAAAACCTAAAGATGAAGTTGGTTTTTCATTGGTTTTAAAACCTAAAGATGGATTTTCTACCAGGAAACAGAAATATCAATTGAAGTAGAAGAATTGCTTAAGGATTATAAGGCCATTATCAATGATGGGCAACCTACAACCTGGCCTCCCAAGAGAATTGTTATCCACCAAATAGAATTTATCTAAGGATCTATCCTTTCTAATAAAGCTTCCTATAAGATGACTCCTCAATAGAATGAGGGAATTACAAAACAAATCCAAGAGCTCTTAAACCAGGGCCAAATTAGAAAAATCATTAGTCCATGTGTAGTCTCTACTATTTTAGCACCCAAGAAAGGGGGAACTTGGAGACTTTCTACTAATTCTAGAGCCATTAATAGGATCACCATTAGGTATAGGTTCCCAATACCTAGAATTGAATACCTAATAGACTCTTTAGGGGAATCCAAGTATATCATAAAGATAGAATTGAAAAGTTTCTATCATCAAATTAGGATAAATGAAGGGCATGAATGGAAGACAACCTTCAAAACTATTGATCATTTGTATGAATGTCTTATAATGCCATTTGGTTTATCCAATGCTCCATTTATTTTTATGAGGCTGATGAATGAGGTGTTGGTAGATTACATTGGTGAGTTTTTTGTTGTCTACTTAGATTATATCTTATTTTTTAGGAAAACTAAGGAGGAACATATTAGGAATTTGTAGATGATTTTTGAGAAATTACATGATGAAAAGATAATGATCAATTTGGAGAAGTGTAACTTCATGAAGCAAGAGTTAGAATGTACCTTGGCTTTGTTCTATATTAACCTAAAAATGGATAAAGAGAAGGTAGATGCCATTCTAAGTTGGCCTATTCCTAAGACAGCATAAAATGTGAGAAGTTTCCTTGGGTTATCTCAATATTATAGCAAATTTATTAGACATTTCAATGACATATGTGCTCCTATGTTGGACACAATCAAGGGATAAATGAAGACAAAGTTCCTTTGGACCCATCAAGTAGATCAAAGCTTTGAAATACTAAAGAGGAAAATAGAAGATTTTCCTTCACTATTACTTCCTAGCTTTGAAAAAGTTTTTAAGTGGAATGTGATTCTAGCAATGTAGCCATTGGAGTTTTCCTAAGCGAAGAAGGGAGACCAATGACCTTTCACAATGAGAAACTTAATGATTCTAAGGGAAAGTACTCCTCTTATGACCTAGAGTTGTATTCTCTTGTCTAGGCTCTAAGGAAGTGGAGGCACTATTTTGTCCCAAAGGATTTTTTTCGTGTTTCAAACAACCAAGCCCTCAGCTTCCTCAATTCTCAAGAAAAACTAAGCAGCAAGCATATGAAGTGGGTAGAATTATATTTGCAAGACTACATATTTACAATCAAACATAAGAAGGGAGTGCAAAACATAGTAGTTGATTCCTTGAGTAGAAGACTCCTAAAAGTTCAAGATATTCAACTACAAAGCATATGTATTGATAGATTCAAAGATCTATATGCTGATGATGAAGATTTTTCTCAAATTTAAAAGGTGTGCAAAGAGTTTAAAAACAACTTTCATGGTGAGTTTTTTTTATTATACATTGTAGAATGATATATTATTTAAGGGTAGTCAACTTTGTGTTCCTAGAGGGTGAATGAGGGAGAATTTGATCCAAGAGAAGGATAATGGGGCACTTAATGTCATTTTGTAGTCAATAAAACTCAAGAGTTAGTTGGTAGGTTCTATTTTTGGCCTAGGATGAATAGAGACATTAAAAAATATGTCAAGAGTTGGATAGTGTGCAAAAAAGCCAAGGGGAGATCCTCAAATGGTAGTCTTTACCAACCACTTCCAATCCCTACCATACCATGGGAATGTATAAGTATGGATTTTGTATGTGGCCTACCCAGAACAAGGTAGTGGTATGGTAACATTTATGAGATTATAGATAGGTTTAGTAAGATAGCTCACTTTGTGCCTTGCAAGACTATCCATAATGCTTGTTAGATAGCTAATTTTTTTTTTCCAGAGAGGTAGTTAGGATCCATGGGTTACCTATGAGTGTAGTTTCAGATAGGGACACCAAGTTCATGAGCCATTTCTAGAAAACTTTGTGGAGAAGACTTGGAACCAACTTGTCTTTTGGATCTTTCTAGCACCCACAAATTGATGGCCAAACAAAGGTCACTAATAGAAATCTTAGAAACCTACTGAGGTGCCTCACAAAGAAGTATAGGAAAAAATGGGATCAACTCATTGGGCATGTTGAATATGCTTACAATGATACAATGAATAGATCAACAAGTAAGAGTTCCTTTGAAGTAGTTTATAGTTAGCACCCTGTAGGAGCTTTTGAGTTGAGAACCTTGAAAAATGGGATTCCCATTAGTAGCTAGGATGAGGAAATTTCCCAATCAATGAGAGAAGTCCATGAAATTGTACAGAATACATTGACTAAAAATGTTGATAAATTAAAACAAAAGATGAATACCTTAAAGAGGGAGTTACAATTTTGGATAGGAGATGTTGTGATGGTACATCTAAAAAAACAAAGATTGTCAAAGGTGGTACAACACAAGCTCCACATAAGGAGGGTAGGTCCTTGAAAAATACTTGACAAATATGGGGGAAATGCCTATTTATAAGGTTGAGATGCATGCAGACCAAGGTTTATCACTAGCCTTCAATGTTGCAGATTTAGTTTACTATAAAGGACATATCCTAGATGTTGATTAGAGTCTCCAAGAGGTCACATAGGATTTAGTAGGCCTTTGGCTAAGCCCTCCTCCACCTTTTCAAGTAGCTACGATATTGGATTCTAGAGTCTATAAGTAGACTAGGACCAAGACCTACTTGGAACTTCTTATCTAATGGTTGGGAAAAGGTGATACTAACACTATGGATTAGGAAGATATAATTTAAAAGGTTTGGCATTAATCTAAGCCTACTCAATCCAAGAATGGATTAACTTCTTTTTTTTGGGGGGAATACGGTGCAGGAGCACCTGGTCAAAGCTTTCATTTTTGGTTCTAGTTGGTTTGGATTTTGGGCATGTACTGACTCTAGCTAAGTTAGGGGTGTGGGTGAGTTTAGAACTTATAGAGGTCATATTTTTGGGTTGCAAAAGTTTCTAAGTAGAGTTTTTTGGTGTGTGTTTATGAGTGTAGCTTGTGCTAGGGGGCATAGGTCTAGGACCATGAGGAGTTTGAAGAGGGTGTGCTTTTAACTCACCTTTTCCTCTATGATGCGATTTAATCCTCTTACATATATTAGGACTCATAACATGTAATTTTGGAGTTGGAGAGATAATAGATGTCAAAAGATGTCAAATGGGGCAACAATTGGGAAACATTGTCAAGATTTTGCAACTTTTTCAAAAGTTGCTTGACAACTTTTTGGCAAAAAAGGTTGCAAAACACAAGGAGAATATTGGTGCTTATTCCAATGACCTAAAACCTCTCTAGGAACCTATAAATTCATTAATAAAACACATACCAAGGGTTGGACATTGTATGGAGCAAGTTTGTGCATTTGAATACAGGATTTTCCAATTTAGTTTGACACAATTTATAGAATTTGAATTGCCAATGTGAACGAATGGATTTACCCAAAAAAAATTATTGGTGGATTTGTTTTTCTTATGTTTTTAAAATAAATTTCTAGTCAATTTACTAGTTTTTAAGTGCTCATCTAACTAGGTTTTGAAAATTTTTTCTAAGTACCCCATGTGTTTCTTCAGTCTTGACTGCTTGAGCAATAATGGCTCCCCCATGAGTTCCTACCATGAGTTCTTCATGGATTTAGGGGACATTGGAGAAGATCTAATATAAATATTATAAATAATTTTTGGAGACTTAGAAAGCATGGAAAACAATTTAAAAGTGATTCCCTATGCAAGTCTGTTGTACTTGGTTAGGCAATCACATAATTGGAAGAGAGGATTTGGGGTTTGAAAATATTTGATACTTCAATCCAAGTGGTGTAGAATGAGGAAGGTTGAGTAGTATCAAAATATACTAGAGTAAAAGACCTCATGATAACTTTTGAAGAAGGAAAGAACATACCATAATGAGACTAGTCACCATTAGTATGAAACCCTTAAAAATAGGCATAAAAATTACTTTTTGTTGTACGTACATCTTGGAGATCTGATACCCACAAAATGTATGAGATTTTCCAAAAGGGTACTCAAATATAAGGTTTTTTTTCCACCTACTTTGGATAAAATTAAGACTAAGGACAAAAAACCCAAGTTGAAGGGCTAATTCTTGTAGCCCTATTTGTTGCAGTTTTGGCTTAGGAACAAAAAACTTGATGATACCTTGTAAGATTTTGGTCCAAGAGTCCAAGGCAAGTTTGACATTACTTGCAAGAGCCCCCACTCTATTAGGTTGAGGAAATTTGTTACAAAAATCACAAGTAGAAGGCTAACAAGTGAGCTTGAAGGGGTATTTTAGTAAAGAAAGAACTATAACCATTGGTTTAGGTAGGTTGAGAATGGATAGAGAATAGGATAGAAAACCTCAAGGGATTAGGGCATCAATGGAACCTTAATAGGATAGGAGAAATCCTAAGAAAGTCCTTGGGAAGGTAATGACTAAGAAGTTGTTTAACCTAGCATTACATCAGTTTAGGAGTTTGTTTACCATTTTTGCCTCTGCAAATGTTTGCTATATGTCCAATATTTCCAAAATAATGACATGTAGGTTCTCTTTTTTAGTTTTCATTCCTTTGTTCTCCATTTTTGGAGGATTCTCATTCTTCAAAAGTTGAAAATTGCTTGTATCCAAGTCCTAATGTTTCTTTTTCTCTTGGTAACTTCATCATGTCTTCAAAATGTTTGACTACTTCATTTAGTTTCTTCATCCTTTCCATGAGTTCCTTTTCATGCCTTAACTCATTCTTCAATTTCTTATTTTGTAACTTTAGATATTTAATCTCTAAATCACCTATGTTTGCTTCCTAATTTGCAATTACTAATTTATTTACCATGTCAAGCTGAGTATTTTTAAGCTTGTAAACTTCAAATCATGTTTCTTCGAGTTTGCAAGCTATCTTCTTTTTGTATTCTTTATAAATGATCTTATCTTCTATTTCATTCATCTTTTGTTCAATGGCTTTATTTAGCATGATAGATTGAATTTCTTATTTTACCTTTAGATCTTTTTCTTCCTTCACTAGGGCATTGTTCTTATGTAGTGGTTCTATTATTGCTTCATCTTTTTTACTAGACCTTCCATTCCCCAACACTCCTTTTTTATAAAATTTTTTGTATTGAGTTTCATTAAGCTATATATTCATCTCTCTTCTCCATTTGAGTGTTTTTCTTGTCTCTTCTTTAGTTGTCTATAATTTTGAAACCCAATCTAGATTTCAATTATCTAATTTTCAATGATCTTTCCCATCTTATATACTTCTATCTCTATTATCCTATCCTCTCAAGCTATTGAAATTTATGACAAGAGAACTCAACTCTAATACCAATTGTTGGAATATATATGGTAAACAAGATACTAAGAGGGAGGGTGAATCAGAATCTTAAAGTTTTGACTTCAAAATCAATTTCATTAAATAACACCTAATTCATGATTAAAACTATAGTGTTGAAACATAAAACATGTTCATCACATCCATAATAGTTTAACACATAACACACTAATTTGGTTACCTAGAAAAACTTCAAGATGAAGGTAAAATTGGGGTGGCTGTTAGCTCTCCTTACTGGAGGGCTTGACACTTACAATAAGGTAAGGACTTGGTTAGGATATTTGCATAGGCTTGTTAGGACCACTCTGTTAAGAGATTTTCCTTGTCTCAATCAGAAAATAATTGATTTAGTACCTAAACCTTGGTATGTTGTACAAGTTGATCATGGGTCTCCTCTTTCTTACATCTCTAATCTAATTCTCCTAATTTTTAAAATCTATTCAATCCTTTACTACTTTAATTTCTCTCTATTGGATCAATCGCTTTAACTCCTTCACATGCATATTTCCTTTCTACATTTCATCCTTTCATTTTCCTCTCTCTCTCTCTCTCTCTCTCTCTCTCTCTCTCTCTCTCTCTCTCTCTCTCTCTCTCTCGATCCTATGAAGCTTCTAGATCTTGATCAATGGTTTAAACTTCATCATATTTTGCCATTTGTATCCCTTTTTCTAATTGGTTAAATTATCTTCTTAGAGATCATTACCTTCTGTTAATGATGCATAATTAGAATCTGATCTGGCTCTACAGATATTAAATCTCATAGAAATGTCATCCAAAATGATTCACATGTGTATTTGTATCATTACAAACTCACATATCAAAACTACATTGCATAGTATTTGAGTTTTTTGATGCTCGGCCATGTGTGTTGTTGCCTAGCTTCTATAAGTCTATGTGCTTGACACTTGATAACATCTTAATATTCTTAGTTGTCATTATATTAATTGACTCTCATATTTTCTTGATCTCTACTGAATGCTCAATAATCATTTTTATGCTTGGTCTAAGTGTTACTTGCTTGGCTTTTACTAGGTAACTTAGTTGCAGTGATGACCATGTAATGTTTCCTAGTAAATGACTTGAAAATGAGTAAGTGTTTTGTCACTAATCAGCAACATGGGCTTAGAGATCAATAATGTATGAGTCGATTCACATGTGAAGGATTAAAGATGAAGTTTGAAAGAAGATCAGAGAGAGAAATCAATACAGTGAATGACTAAATAAAGTTATCAGATTAGGAGATCAAATAAAAGATACAATAAAGAGGAGACCCAATATAAGCCTACATAAAAAATTGAGGGTCAAGTACTAAATTACTTATTGTTAATTGAGACATGGTAAATCTCTTAATAGATTGGGCTTAATAAATCTATGTAAACCTCTTAACAAAGTCTTTACTTCATTGTGAGTGTAAAATTCTTTAACAAGGTGAGACCTAATAGTCTCTTAAGATTTTCATAGGGTAGATCATATCTTATGATCAAACATTATAACCCTAACAAGTTAACTTTATTGTTATAATAGTGAAGATTTGTGGGTTTCATCCCCACCCTAATTTCACCTTCATCTCGAAGTGTTTCTAGGTAGCCAAATCATTGTGTTATGTGTTGAATTTTTTTTATGGATGCGATGTATTTCATTTATGTTTCAATAATATAGTTTTAATAGTAAATCTATTATATGTGATTAATTAGGTGCGGATTTATGAAATTGGTTTTGAAGTTAAAAGTTTAAGATCCTGATTCACCTCCCCTCTTGGTATCTTGTTTCCCATATACTTATTTCAACAGTTATAACAAACTCATTTTAAATTAGTGGCTAAAGTCAAGGAATAGACTATGGCTAGAATCAAGATGAATATTATTTTCTAAAAATATGATAGAGTGAGATTTTAAAATGGAACCTCACTAGTCCTATTTATTACTATACCCACTCCATTATGCATGATTTAGACATATAAAAAAACATATCACATTCTATTTAGCAACATAAAAATGTCCATTATAAATAAAATATGTTGCTAGATTTAAGTCTTTCCTTTTTTAGAGCTTCTAGCTTCAAGTCAAGTAAATTGAAAGGGTGTTTTAAATGTCCAAGACTAGATTGATATAGGTGGATTTTCCTCTCATATTTTGTCTTTAACCTTTCCTATGTAGGTTTTCGAGATTTCCCTGCTCCACAATCTCCCTGGGCCTTCATTGTGGATTCATGAAAATAAGGTGGTACTCCAATCATTAGATGACCTAGGACAGGTTGCATTGTTGATGAGAATCCTCCCTTGATGAGAAGAAATTCTAGAAATTGATTGGATCAAATGATATTTTCCAAGCATATTAGTTTTGGAGTTTTGTGTGTAGGCTCTACTCCTGTACTAGAAGATAGGCTCATACACTATATTTCTAACACTTGTAGATAGACAACTTCCTAAAGAATGATTAGAAGAAATGAAAAGTGAAAATTATCAAAGAAATTTATATGAACAAAAAGAGTCCCTTTATTTCCATGGAAATGATGAAATCACTTAGCATCATATGGATTTGGAGTTTCACCTCACTATGACTACTCTAGCTTTGGTAGTGTACCTCAGAGGTACATTTCTAAAAGTGCAAAAATTCCCATTTCAAGAACTTCTTTTATAGAATTAAGTATCTTGAAGATGTTAGGAGTCATTCTAAATAATAAATATAAATTCTTTTAGTGCTTAAGAATGATAGGAAAGGCCATGTCAAATAATGACCATTCACAGTGTGTTGGAGTAGCTACCATCTTAATTTTCTGAAGAAACAAATTGGAGAAAGAAAACAAGTATGAACATGAAGGATGCATTCTTAAAAGCTAATTAGATGTTGTTCCAATCAAATATGTGTTTAGATTAGTGGGTTTCAAGAAAATTCTTGCTATGTCAAAGTTCCACCATTTTAGCTACTCCACCACCGGAGGAGCACTTCAGAAGCCACTTCTCTAACAATGTAAAGTTGAGACATAAAATGACTTGTTCAAATAGAATATTTTCCTAGAGAGCCTCAACAGATGGTACTCTCAATTGAGTCTATTGTTGAGATTGAAAGGGCATGAGGAGGTCATTAATTTTATAGAGCAACACTTCTTCCTGGTATAAAAAGTTTGTATCATAGATGGACAATATATCGATTAGGCTCAAATCATCTGTGATGAGTTGAGTAGCTAGATGAACTTAGAAAAGGCAATTAAACAATTTTAAATGTCATCATATCTAGTATACAATTTCTCAATGGTAAGAGGGAAGATAATACATGGGTAAATGCACAAACTTGTGTTACCCTTTTGTAAAGGAAATGGCTAACAAAACTATAACTCTTCAACTTTAATGACATAAAATTGGTATTATTATCTCAAATTTGAAAATGAAGTAAACTAATGAAATGTGTAGAAATGGATGAAGTTTAGGATTATA
The DNA here is from genome assembly GCA_028749045.1 of Cupressus sempervirens. Taxonomy (NCBI): domain Eukaryota; kingdom Viridiplantae; phylum Streptophyta; class Pinopsida; order Cupressales; family Cupressaceae; genus Cupressus; species Cupressus sempervirens. Next base: position 199,895,500 of record CM053791.1, on the reverse strand, counting down.
ATTTCTAATAATTATTTGGAATAACAATTGATATATTTTCTTAATTTTTATAGATAATTTTTTAGTTGCTGAAAAATGTTAAAAATTAGGAGTCTGATTCCCACCACAAAACTATATGGAAATAAAATTATTTGTGTTTGATCTCAAAGTATGTTATAGATAAAATATATTGTTGGAAATATAGATGGAGTAACTGAGAGAGGGGGTGAATCAGTTACCACAAAAAAAAATCTACAGATCCCTTAGATGTTTGATAAAACTAATTACTGTTGTCACTTGGTAAACATAAAGAATTTTTTGTAACTTGGTAGATGTAGTGTATGTTATACTTTAAACATTCATAGTGATTAACATGCAAGCATAAAAGAAATAACATGAACACATGAGACACCATATTTAATGTGGAAACCCAATATGAGAAAAACCGCCAAGTAACTAGCTACTGATTTTCAATCTTCTAAAGTGAGCCTTGTTAGGAGCCAACCTGGTTAAAGGTTACAATGCACACTATTAGATGTAACCTTATTAGAGAATTTAATCACCCTATAAAGAGTGGACTTGCAATAGGTCTTTAGAACAATTCAATGGAACTATCACCTTGTTAGAAAATTTGTAACTAGTTGTTAAACCAACTCTACTAAGAGATTTTGGAATCATTGCTACAATGGTAAAAAGGTAAAAATGAAATGACCTGAATGAGATGCAATTGAATTGCCAATTATAGATCTCTATTCTACTTCACACTAGATCCTTCCTGATCAAATATAGCTTTCCTACTCCTTAAGGATATCTGACCATCCTTCAAATTTACTCACACTTTCCTCTTCAAACAATCAATACACTTGTATACTCACTTATACACTTTAGAATCTCAACTTGACCTTTCATTTATACCACTCAAATTAACAAGTCTAATCAATTAAAACTTATAATTACCAATAATTATTACCTTAGTTAGCTAGAATCAATACTTGAAATAATTAAACTTCATATCCCAAAATTAAAAAAATCCTTCATTGGCCAACCTTGCTCGGTAAACACTAATCTGAAATGATTTCTAGTGTTGATCAATAGAAGCTTGGTTAACACTGTGATCATACAAAATCCTTTGGGAACTGAGTGAACTCAATAAACACTAACTTCTAAGTAACTTTCCTTCATTAACCATGAGAGCTCAGTTAACACTACTTTTTGCCACAATTTCCTTCGACACTCGAGTGAGCTCGGTAGACACTCTCTTCATAGAGTAATTTCTAGGAATGCTCAACAGACAAAAAAAATTTCCTTGTTGACCAACTAAGCTCGATAAGCATTGTCTGATAATTGATACGATATTTGTGTAACATCAAATACAACACAAAATTAGATAATTGTATCTAATAATCTCCCTCTTTGGCATTGATGACAACACAACATGTTATAGCACAAAAAAATTTGAAGACAAGTCTTTCTCTAATAGAAATTTTCTCCCTCTTAGATTTTATGCCACAAACTTCTCTAATGCAATAATCTCCCTCTATGAAGGAATTACATAGCATCTTCTCCAAATAGCAAACTCTCCCTCAAACAAATTTTAGAAAGATATGACAGTAAACTCTCCCTCTTTAACAACACATGCCAAAGAAAACACATACCAAATAAGTATCAACATACCTTGAATATTGATTCATATGCAATGTTCCCTTGACTATGTTGCATCAAGTGATAGATCTTCAACTTGGTTCCTGTTGATGCATCACTAAAACTTTATTTTAGTGAGCTTTAGATAGGGGAATGACCCCTAACTTACCTCTTAGATACAAGAATGCATCCTTAGATAACGGCTTGGTGAATATGTATACAATTTATTCTTTTGTATGGACATATTCCAATCTAATTTCCTTATCCTAGACTAATTCTCTGACCAAGTCATATTTTATAGCAATTTTCTTAGTCTTGGAATGCATCACTAGATATTTTGAAATGTTAATTGCACTTGTATTATCACAAAACATGAAAACTAGTTCTTTGACCTCAACCTTCATGCCTTCCAACAACTATATAAACCAAATGATATTAGAACAACTCACTACTACTACAAAATATTCTGCTTCATCTATGGATTGGGATGTGCAATTTTTCTTTTTACTTATCCAAGATACCAACCTTTTTCCAAGAAAGAATGCTTCACCACTTGTACCCTTTCTATCATCAATGTTATCTACCCAATCAGCATTAGTAAACACTTTTAAGTCTATATTTTCTCTAAGTTTATACCATAATCCATAATCTTTAGTGCCTTCCAAGTATCTGAAGATTCTTTTGATTGCCATCATATGATTTTCTCTAGGCTTTGCCAAGAATCTTGCCACTATACCAAATGCAAGGGCAATATTAGGACTTGTATGAACTAAATACTGTAATTTTTCAATCATTGATCTATATAAGGTATGACATACCTCTTTTGAATCAACATATTTGGTAAGCTTTAGTCCAGTACATATGGGGGTTCCAACTAGTTTTAAATCTTCTATACCAAACTTCTTGAGTATCTCCTTGATGTACTTAGACTAAGAGATATAGATACCATTCTTGCTCTACTATATCTAAAGACCAACAAAGAACTTAATCTCACCAAACATAGACATTTCAAATTCTTTGTTCACTTTCTCTAAAAATTATTTACATAGATCATCATTTCCTATAAATAAAGTGTCATCCACAAATATTTCTACCAAAACAAACTTGTTATATGGTCCTTCCTTGATGTGCAAACTATTGTTATCATAAGTTCTCTAGAAACCAATCTGAATAAGGTAGTTCTACAATCTCCCATACTATGCTCTAGGAGCTTGTTTTAGACCATACAATGCTTTGTGTAATTTTTAAACCATGTCCTTTTTATCTAAATCAACAAAACCTTCAGGTTGTTCAATGAAGACTTCTTCATCAAGAATACCATTGAGAAATGAAAATTTAACATCCATCTAATATACCTTAAACCCTTTATGTTTTGCATATCCAAGTAAGGTTTTGACACCTTCAAATCCTACAATAGGAGAAAAAGTCTCACCATAATCAATTCCTTCTTCTTGAGAGTAGCCTTTACATACCAATCTAGTTTTGTTTCTTGATACCCTACCATCTTCATTCAACTTATTCCTGAATACCCATTTTATTCCAATCACATTTTTATCTTTAGGCCTAGGTACAAGAATCCAAGTTTCGTTCTTCTCTATTTGCTTTATCTCTTCATTCATAGCCTCAATTCAACTGTCATTTTCCAATGCATCTTTGATATTTCTAGGTTTAAAATCAGCAAGTAAACATGTACCTTTTAACTTACTTCTTATCATAGTACCTTCTAATTTATCTCCAATAACCTGATGTAGTGTATGATGCCTCCTAACATACTTGGCCAATATAGTTTCTTTTCCTTTTGAATGAATTGCATTCTCATCCTCTTGAACTTTAGCTTCAGGTTCTGGTTGCTCAAACTTGGTAGGAATTGGCTCGGTAGCTTCAAAATGTGACTTGGGTCCTTGTGACTCAGTTTGAACTTCTTGCAACTTGGTGACTAAGAAAGATTTAGGAATGGTAGTCTCCCGATTAAAAAATTTGTCTAGCAATGTACCATGTTCAATGTAAAAAAAATCTCCTATAATCTTCTGGTTTCTTTTTTACTTTCTTCTTCAGTCCTTTATGCAAACTCGTTAGCTTTCACATGTGCACTTTCTATGATTTTAGGAGTAGACAAATTCAAACATCTATATGCCTTAATTTTACAAGAATATCTTAAAAATATACCTTCATCACCTTTCACATCAAATTTTCCTTTTCTAGATTATTTCAAGATATAAAGATTTCTTCCAAATACTTTCAGGTAACTTACATTGGGTTTATAGACATGCCATAACTCATAGGGGGTTTTGAATGAGTCCTTCTTCAACTATACTTAGTTTAAGGTATGAACTATAGTGCTGATAGCTTCCTTCCAGTATTTGATACAAATTTTTTTTTCAATCATTAGAGTCCTTGCACAATCCATGATAGATTTATTTCTTCTTTTACCTATTCCATTCTACTCTAGATTTCTAGGCACTGATACCTATTTTTTTATTCCTCTTTCAATGCAAAAGTTATTGAATTCATTGGAGATGAATTCACCACCTCTGTTTGATCTCAAGAATTTCAATATTTTCCATGTTTCCTTCTCTACTCTTGCCAAATACCATTTGAACTTCTCAAATGCTTCTAACTTCTCTCTTAAATACATAACAATCATCATTCTAGAGTAGTCATCAACAAAAAGAATGAAGAGCTTTTCTCCAATATAGCTCTCAATTCCTATAGGTCCACACAAATTAGTATGCACAATTTCAAACATATCTTTAGACTGATAGTTTTTACTTTTAAAGCTAGTCTTTCCCATTTCACCAATCTGACAATTCTTGCATAAACCAATATTAGGTTTCTTCAAACTAGGAATGCCTCTTACTTTCCTGAATTTGCTTATTTTCACCATGTTATCAAAGCTTACATGACATAACCTTCTATGCCATAACCAAATTTCTTCAACTTGAGCAATAAGAGATGAGCACTCACCAAGATCAAGATAAAACAAGTTACCTTTTGTTTGTTTACCTGATCCAATCAGTTTTCCTCTGTCATCCAGTAGTCTTGCCTTGCCATGCATGAATTCCACCTTGAATCCAATATTGATTGGCTATGCCACACTCAATGAATTATGTTTTAGTCCTTCAACCCAATAGGCATTATGACATACAAGTTCTTTGGTTAAGGAGATTTGACCTCTTCCTTTTGTGCAACAAGGTTCATTATTTCCAAACCTTACACTACCAACATCAAAGCCTTTAAAGTGTTCAAACTTTATTTTGTCAGCAGTCATATGATATGAACATCCACTGTCTATGATCCATGTATCATTTTTTCTCACATGAGAGATAAGTGCCATATTATCTTCATCATCATCATATTCATCTTTCATAACAATGTAAACTATTTCATCTTCACTATTATCAAAATCCTTAGCCATAAAATATGTTTTCTTACCTTTATCCTTGAATGATTTGAAATCCTTCTTGCCATTGCATTTGTGACCTTTCTTCTCATCCTTGCTTCCTTTGTTTGGGCACCTAGCAGTAATATGACCAATTTCTTCACATGAAAAACAAATTAGGGGAACTTTAACTTTGTATTTTCCTTTGCCTCTAGAATATTTCCTTGCAAGTAGAGCTTCAACAACTTCAAGATCAATGTCAGAACTTTCCTCTAATTCTTCTTCACTTTCCAACTGAGTGTCCTTTATTTTCTTTCCTATTTCTTTAAATGAAACCTTGGCCTCAAATGCCAATTTAATATTCTTGGAAGCTGGAACATAATTGTCATAGTTATCTAGCTCAAAGGCTATCAATCTTCTTACTAAGGTATCCAAAGTTATCTTATGATTTGTCTCACACCTTCTTTCTCGAATTACAGATACTCTAATTGCATTAATGGGAAACAATGTTCTAAGAACTTTACTTACAACTATTTCTTCCTTGATCTCTCCTCTAGAAGCTTTGATTGCACAACATTTTTGGAAATATTTTCATCCTCTCTCATTCTCATATGATCAAATTGTCCTCTGAGGCTTTCTACCTTGGCTTTCCTCACATTGTCATCACCACCATAGATATCTTTTAGCTTGTTCCACATTTCAAAGGCAATTTTGTATTCCTTGATATCATCAAATTCCTTGTACCTTAGAGAAAATGCAATTTCTATCATCATGGTGCTATGAGTCTTTTTCTTAGTAATGTCACCAACATATAATGTACCAGAAGGAGTTATATATTCTTCATCAAGGTATTTCAATCTTGAATCACCAATGGAAGCCAAATGAAGTCTCATGAGACCCTACAATCCGAAAAAGTTATCTCTGTTAAGCCTTAGAATTTCTCTCTTGTAAGACATCCTAATTTTTAGCTTAGGTCCTTGAAACCTTTCCTGCAAGCACAAAAAGCTATGATACCAATTGTTGAAAATATAGATGGAGAAATTGGGGGGGGTGTGAATCAGTTACCAAAGAAACAAATCCACAAATCCCTTAGATGTATGATAAAACTAATTACTGCTATCACTCAGTAAACATATAGAAATTGTTGTAACTTAGTAGATGCAGTATATATTATACTTTGAACATTTACAATGATTAACATGCAAGCATAAAAGAAATAACATGAACACATGAGACACTGAATTTAATGTGGAAACCCAATATGGGAAAACCACCGAGTAACTAGCTATTGATTTTCACTCTTTTGAAGTGAACCTTCTTAGGAGCCAACCTAGTTAAAGGTTACAATACACACTGTTAAAGGATTTAATCACCTTGTTAGGAGTGGCCTTACAAGAAGTCTTTAGAACAATTCAATGAAATTGTCACCTTGTTAGAGGATTTACAACTAGATATTAAACCAACTCTACTAAGAGGTTTTGGAATTACTACTACAATGGTAAGAAAGTAACAATGAAATGACTTGAATTAGATGCAACTAAATTGTTGATTATAGATCTCTATTTTGCTTCACATTAGATCCTTCCTGATCGAATATAACTTTGTTGCTTCTCAAGGATATCTAACCATCCTTCAAATTCGCTCACACTTTCCTCTTCAAACAATCAATACACTTACATACTTGCTCATACACTTTAGAATCTCAACTTGACCTTTCATTTATACCATTTAGATTATCAAGTTGACCCAATTACAACTTATAATTACCAATAATCATTACCTTAGTCAGCTAGAATCAATATTTGAAATAATTAAACTTCATATCTCAAAATTAAAAAAATCCTTCATTGGCTGACTTTGCTGGGTAAACACTAATCTAAAATGATTTATAGTGTTGACTAATAGAAGCTTGGTTAACACTGTAATCCTGCAAAATCCTTTGGGAACTGAGTGAACTTGGTAAACACTAACTTCTAACTAACTTTCCTTTGTTAACCATGAGAGCTTGGTTAACACTACTTCCTACCACAATTTCATTGAATGCCCAAGTGAGCTTGGTAGACACTGTCTTCATAGAGTAATTTCCAAGAATGCTCGATGGACACAAAAAATTGCCTTGCTGACCAACTGAGCTCAGTAAGCACTATCTGATAACTAATATGACATTTGTGTAACATCAAAGACAACACACAATTAGACAATTGTATCCAACATATGTATCTAGAACAATCGAAAATAAAATTTGGATTTAGACCTATATTTTCTCTTTTATAATGATTCAAATTTTAACTCACCTAAAATCGATAGTTTTTATCTCCCACCATATTTTTCAAAATAAAACTATTCTAATGAGGAAAAAGGTTATACATTCTAGAAGAGGGATCTCTCCTCTAGAATGTCACATAATTTTTAGATTTTTTTGATATGATTTAATATTTTTTCCTTCTCAAAACTAACATTTTTTCCAGTGTTAAAATACATCCTTGTAGAATGTTTTAATTACAATATACTATATCTAATTAAAACACTATAAACTCTATATGTGAATATTCTTGACTCTGAGCTCTATAAAATGGTGTTTATATGTTATTATAAAAATATCATAAAAAATAGTAAGAGTTACTGAAACACCACTTTTATAAAATAATTTTATTTCTTTAGTAATTAGATACAAACTAGTATAAAATATGGATTTAAAAGACATTTCAAATTGGAAATGTGTGAGAAAATGTATAACTTAGCTAGAATAAATCTATCTAGATCATATGTTAAAAAATAAATAAATAAAAATTAGATGGAAATACTTAAATTCTACAACACAATGATAAATTCTGAGCCTCTCATCTAGGAGGTCATGGGTTTTTCTTCTCGATCTTAACATGTATAATAATTATTAATCTCAACAAATAATAATAAATAATCTAGGCTTCATCCTATTATCTATAAGAAAGAATACTTCTTAAGCTAAGCCAGAGTCCCTTGCTTTTGTGTGAAATAGAATATAGATTTGTAGTTGTGTTTGTCTACATAAGTGATTTCTAAATATATGAAATTATATTATTATTACTGGTGCGATGAAAATATTATAGAATATAGTTAGGCCATATTCAATAATATGATAATACAATGTTTGCATATATAAGGTAAATGCCAAAAAAATGTTGATCAAAGAGATTCTCTTCCAAGTATATCCAAATAATGAAAATATATAGATCTAATATAATAAAAAAATACTCTATTGAAACTTATAAACCACTTATTAAATATATATAACATCAAAACTAATAATGTACTACCATGTGCTCTAATAAAAATAGTTCAAACATTGGAAAATTGCCTCTAACTTACGCATCCCCAAGGAAAGTACCATCTACACCCTTCACTCAGTCAAAATTCCTTTAAACACCCAAAATATTTTGTAAACTCTTCACTTAGTGTAAGGTTATTTTAAAAGATTTTTGTAGAAAATGGCTAAATTGGTGAAAAGTTTGAATCAAAAAAATATCAACTACAAGAGAAAATGCACTACCATAACTTGCTCTACTATTGTTGCTCCACCCCACATGGTAGCATGAGTTGAGTGCTCTTTGTTGAATCCCTCATAGTTCAACAAGTTCATAGGATCAAATCTCAGAGGGCATGACAAAGAGGGTTCTATCAAGTGGTGGTGCTAGGACCAAAGCCCATGAGATTTTGTTACATAAGTGAGCTATGAGCTTAATCTTGATCAAGGGTGTAGAGATTTTAGGGACTACCAAAATGAGGGTTTAAAAGGTTTCCAATGAATATGAAATGAGAATCATAGAATGAATTAATAAATAAACCCTTAAACATGTTCAAATTTCTCTAGGGATTCTTGATAGGATAGTGCGGGGTGGGGGGGAGGGGTAAGTGAAGAGGATAATGTAGAGTTTATAGAAAATTAAATATTTTTCTAATCTCTTTCTTTTTATACTATGTATAGTGATTTTGTTTGGGTTTTTAATAGGTATGTTTATACAATTTTACTTTCGAAGAGAGGATATAAACACTTGTCTTTCCTTAGTCATTTCACAAGGTCAATAAAATCTTTAAGATAATCCACTAATCCATGCAAGAATGCATCATAGGATCTCTTCAAGTAATCATTGTTAGATGCGCTCATATTTCTACTAATGACAATATCTATAGGAAACTCTTTACCCATGGCCTTAGTGTCTAGAATAGATATGAAAATTTTGGTGAAGTTGTAGATGACCCAACAATCACTGACTCGATTGAAGGTGTAACACATGAAATGCAGCATGTACCATCTATTAATAAATTAATATTAGAAATAAATTGAATTCATTGTCATTTGTCCTTGTATCTATTTTTAATCATTTTTCTAAACTCAAACTAGAATTTTACCCCTAGCTTAATTAACAACCAATAAAAAATTAAGAATTTAAGAACAAAAAATATTTTTTTAAAAATTACTGAACTGTATATTTTTTATTTTTCTATTGGTCAAATTAATAAGTACTATAAGAATTTGGTATAGCTCTAATACCATGTAAAAATTTGCCTAAGGGAAAAATTCACCTAGGAACTAAGAAGTCAAACACAAGCACAATTGTATACCAAAAATGGATATGATCAATTAATCAGAGTATGTCCTAATACATTGTTCTGTTCAATATGTGATGTGATGATTGTACACACTAAGAGAGCCTATATATAAAGGCCTCTAACGAAGCACCTAGAATGTCTCTAGAAAGAACCAGGAGATAAGCATCATGACAGCTAAGCACATGCCTTATCCATCATTCTAGATGAGTGGATAAGAATGACAAGGTTGTAGACACCATGTGCTTAATTAGTGTGCTACTCCTATTTTGTAGACACCATGTGCATAAAAAAGGTGCAGACTTCTATGTTGTCAACATGACAACTCACAAGAGTACACAAACTCCTAAGTGGCTAATAAACAAATAATTAAAAATATGCATTAACCTAAGTAAACTTAACTAATTGTAAATAGTAAATGCTGATTTACACCAACACCCCCCCTTAAGTGCAACTTAGGGGAATGTCCTTAAGCTTAGTAAAACTAGGATGAAATGCATAATGGGTCTCGACTACTAGGCCATGTTAGGTACCCATGTACATAATGAAATGCAAATCTCTCATAAAGCAGGGAAAGAGGGAAAACCTCATGGGAAAAACCCTCCCCCAAAAAGAGAGATGAAAAGGGATGCATGGATGGATGGAGTAATCAAGACCCCCCCATTACGACATACATCAAGTATATACAAGAGAGAAAAGGATAAGGAGAAAACCCCCTAAGAGAAAAAAGTCCCCCCCAAAAAGAAGGAGACAAGGTAGTCTCCCCCCCCTCTAGAGGTAGTGTCAATTAGTGAGAAATGCTCTGACATAGAAGCTGATCCATTACCTTTGAATGATGTTCCTTTGTTTTGGAAGAAACAAATGCAAGGGTACAAAGGAAATGCATCCCTTGTATGGAGAAGGAATCTCTAAGATGTACAATGTCTCTGAAACCTGTTCAAGTGTACCTGTGTCAATGTTGATGATGGCTTCCTCCAAAACTACTAAGAAGAAGTGCAGATCAAAAAATTACTAATGTAGAACCTATTTCAAAAAACCAACAATCTTCTTAAATGACAAAGAGACCTCCTATAGGTGTATTACATAAGTATCCACAATCACATCAGCCTGAAGAGACTGATCATGTAGAGAATGGATATGAGGATCAAAGTGAGCCCTTGCAAAAAGTGTAGAAGGATCATCCTCAGAAAAGAGAAGAAATAAATCATCAAATAAGTCTTCCAAATTGGTTGTGTGTGACTCCAAGAACATACTTGAAATGCTAGTCAAAAAGTCATCACCTGGAAGACAAAGTGTACCTATAGTGTTGAAGTACAAGAATTTGTCACTGTGGCAATGAATAAAGAATTTGCCTCAAAGAGAAGATAAATATCCTCAAGAGTGTCTCCCACATCTTAAATGTGAGACTCCATGAATAGGCCTGCAATGGAAGAAAGGAAGTCATCACATGAAGGTAGAGTAGGAAGACATAAAGGGTCCTACTACACTGAATTCAAAGCATCTATAGCTAGAACAAGATTAGTAGGAGCAATAGGAGCTAGAGGTGTAATCTCATCTAAAGAGGAGTGAGCTACAATTGGAGGTATGATATCTTTTGGAATGGAGGAATGGTTGGATCTCCATAATTCTCCCAAAGATATATCCAATAATCATGTGGTGGCCATATCTTGGCAACCAACTTATTATGATCAGAAGAAGAGAGACTAGTAAGAATGATACAAATCAGTCTACCAATATGTTCCTATAATTCATCAGTGATCAAGTCATTGGAACATAAATAAGGAAATACTTCCTTATGCTCTCTTCTAAGATGATCAAGAAGTGTATCACTCTATCTGTGATAGTTGTTGTTTGTCAACTTGGGTCTAATGCCATATTGACATGTGGAACAATACTTCTCTTCCATGATGGACCAATCAATGTAACCTCAAAAAAATAAGAATAATGAATGAAAGAACCCCCCCTAATGTATGATTTAGGTGCTTGGTAGCCACTTGCCAATTTATGGTCTATTTCTAAAAGCAATATTTCTATCTATAGAACCTATAATATGATTATAGATCTGGAAAGTAAACAAAAAAAATGCACTTTCAAAAAAAATGGAACCTAATTTGGATTCCAGATGAGCTTGTACTAGGCATTTTAAGTGGGAAAATTTAGGATTTGTGAGTTGCAGAAAACTTCAGCAATAGAGATCTCAAACCACCTACTCCAATGTGTAGATCATGAAACTCTACCCCAAAACAAAAAAAAATTCTTGCAAAAAGGAGTCTGTATGAGAGAGATATTGTTGTTTGAAAATTGTTGCTGCTGTTATTTTTTCTAAATCGTCATTGCGCCTCCAAAAAACAAATGGCTCTAGATTTTGCCTCAAATGTCTAATTTGGATGAAACAAAATCTAATATGGGCATTTTGCACTAGCAAACTATTTGATTTGCACTAGCAAGCTCTAATCTTCAACTGCAAAAAATCTCTCCTATGCCCCTATGGCCAAATTTTTTTTGAAAAATAATGTAGATCTAAAAAAAATAGTAGAGATGCAGATGAAAAATAAATTCATGTTTGAAAATTAAATGTACAAATCTGAAATGATCATACCAATGTTGCAAACCAGTCCTTCAGGTTTTGGTTTGCAAAATAAATTTGTCTCACAATCGACTTTGGCCTAGGGTAGGCAACTTTATAGCCAATTTTCATCGAATCAACATTCTAGCGAGGTCAGATCTGACTCTAAACACTCCCAATTCTTGTATTACTCTAGATTTAGGTTGAGGTACTAAAGCAATAATGGTCTTGAATGGCTATGTGATGAGAAAATCTCCAAGAGCTCTAATACCATGTAAGAAATTGGTATAGCTCTAATACCATGCAAGAATTTTCCAAAAGAAAAATTCACCCAAGAACTAAGAGCTCAAACACAATCACAACTATAGACCAAAAATGAATATGATCAATTAATCAGAGTATGTCCTAATACATTGCTCTATTCAATATATGATGTGATGATTGTACACAGTTGGAGAGCCTGTATATAAAGGCCTCTCAGGAAGCACCTAGAATGTCTCTAGAAGGAACTAGGAGATAAGATAAGCATCATGACAACTAAGCACATGCCTTATCCATCATTCTAGATGAGTGGATAAGAATGAAAAAGTTGTAGACACCATGTGGTTAATTAGTGTTCTAACTCTTGTGTTTTAGACACCATGTGCATAAAAAAGGTGCAGACTCCTATCTTGTCAACATGACAACTCACAAGAGTACATAAACTCTTAGGAGGTTAATAAATAAATAATAAAAAATATGAATTAACCTAAGAAAAATTAAGTAAGTGTAAATAGTAAATACTTATTTACACCAACAAGTACAACAAATGAAAACATGACTTCCCTACTTATATATAGGGAGGGTCTAAAGAACACTTTATTATAAAATTGCAATTTAATCTCTTAAAAATAAACTTGAGATAAGTGACTTAACTTAAAAATTAGTTTATTAAAATATTATTTGTACTTTTTGAAGATTGAGTGAGATTTATCTATAAATCAGACAAGATTGTTATCTTAAGGGTAATTATTATTAAGTGGAAGAACTTTTGAAATTTTTGGAGGAAAAGGAAAAAAGTAGTTCCAAGCTCTTTGTTCTCTTCTCTTAAAATTACTTCATGGTTTTGAGGTAGGGTTTTGGACATTTATAATTTTTATTTAAGAAAATAAAATAATTTTAATTTTTGGATTTGAGTTAGTTTCTTTATTTTCAGAGTTCATTCCTTCACATTTTCTTTTTTCCAATTTTGGTTATCATCTTCTTTATGCACCATGAATTCTTATGTATTATTTTTGAGAATTTTCTATGTGATTATAAAAAGAATTATCAAAATTATGGTTTAAGAGTTTAGGGTTTGTATATTAATTTTATAAATTATAATTTGAGAATTTTTTTTTTTTAAAAGAAATTTTTGTTTTTAGAAATGTGATTTTTCGATATTTGTGTTTTTAAAAATTCAAAGTTTTTTGAGGCTTAATTTTTAGAAATTTTATTTTTAGAAAAATAATATATAAATAATGATAAGAATTCTATTTGATGAGGTTTTATATAATATTTTTATAGTCAAGCTAAATCCTTAGAAAATAAGTCAACTTTAATTTTATCAATAATGTTTTATGTGAGTATATGTGTGTTTATTGTACTCATGTTTGTGGGGTATGGGATTTACATTGGCTATAATATTGTACAAAGATTCTTGGGAAATGTTTGAATTTTATGATGATTTGTATGCGAAGTGATTTATGTAATTTTTATGTCATGATAATTCTTTACCAACCAATGTCCTAAGCTTGTGTGTTATGTGATGGTTTGAGGACCTATGTGCTTTTTTTTATATTATGGTTTGAAGACTTATGTGCATTTGATATATTTTAGTTTGAGGACCAATGTGAACATGTGAGAATTATGGCTTGAGGATCCATGTAAATGAGAATTATGGTTTGAGGACCTATGTATATGAGATTATGGTAAGTTATCTAGATGTATGGATGTGAGTGGCTTGCAATAAACCATAGGGCCCACAAGTGATTGTGAGAATCACTTATTCTAAGTAATTTAATAAAGTGGTAACATGATACATTAAATGAGTAGTTTTAAAATGAATTAATAGGGTGATCCCACAATAATGGGTTCCACTTTTTGACCAATTTTGATACTGAAATCAATATTTTTGCAACAAACGTCACGTTCAAGTGACTATATCTCCAAAACTATAAATAATTTCAAGATGACATAAACTAGTGATTTTTAGTATTTTGTTCCTACTTTGTAACCATATTTTTTAATCTAAATTTTTTTTTTATTTATTTCAATTTTTTTTATCTCCTCCAAAAAGTGGTACATAATAAAATTCAATATTTTAAAAAGTGATAGTTTGTTTGACACACATAACTTTTTTTCTAGAAATGATAATGAAGTAATTCTTTTGGTGTTGAATTTGTAACATCAATATCCAGTGTCTGCATTTGGTTTGATTTATTTTTGTTGAATATTGTATAGTTTATGAAGTTTTGAAGTGACATGAACCGTAATTCATACATACGTTCCGTTTGACATAGATAATTTCAAGTCAATTTATCATAAACCATTTTTTTTTTTGAACAGAAAGGTATCTCAATAAGCCAGTGCCTCAATATTTCTCAAAAAAAATTTGACCTAATTTACTATTTTTTTCGAGTCGTCAAAGTCAGTTGATGTTCAATCCATAATGAACCTATAATGAGTTAAACTCATATTTAAAAGTCTTAATGATTAAATTATGTAATAAAATTATAGTCATTGAAAAGCTTGCTCTGAGTAGCACATTTTGAAATTTTCTATTTTACAGTAGGAGATCATTCTCCTACAATTATACCAATCAAAAGAGCAAAAAAAAAGAAAAAAGAAAAAAGGGTTAAAATTTTTGTGATTTTGCATGTTCGTGTGAACATGGCATTCGCATGAACACATTTACCATGTTCGCGTGAATGTATGTTCGCGCAAACATGAAAATCATGTTTGCGCGAACATATATATCACATATGTTCGCGCGAACATACGAAATATGTTTGTGCAAACATATGGTAAACTCAATTTCTCATTTTGCAATTTTTTTCATTTTTGTTCGTCCCACTAAAGTGGAACCCATTATTGTGGGTTCACCCAATAAGATATCACTAATACATTTGGGGGCATTTTTGACCAAATTTTTTTACAATAGGCCAATTTGGCTTGTCAAAAATATGATCACGATAACATTGAAATCTTAACCATAGTTAAGTTTAGCATCAAAATTTTGACGTTGTCGGGGATATAAGAAAAAGAAAAAAGAAGTGAAACTTCATTTATTCATGCAGAAAAATGTGGGTAGGAGGGAGGCTTCATGAAGATTTTTATAGTGTTGTTGAAGGTAAGGGTTTTTAGAAAAAAAATTGCAAGGCTTATCTTGTTTTAAACCAAGTTCAATTTTTCTCCATCTAGTACTTTTCTATTTTCATAAGAGCATTCATCACATTATCTAGGAGGAAATTAGTATTTTATCAATTAATACTATTTGCAAGCTCAATTTGAAGGTTTTATCCTTCATATCTTATTTACCTAGCTATAAGTTGTGCCCAACTTCTCAAAAGATAGATTTTCCCACACATTGAAAATCCCATCAAGAGGTTTATTGAGTGAAATCATACTTGATAAGGAACTAGATTTCTATTATTTCTCCACATCTTTGGTGTCTTTATAGACTGGTCATTAGAGATACCCTGGAATGAGATACCCTTGTCTTTATAGACAGGTTGTTAGAGGAACTTGATTCATTCACATAGCACCAATCTCTACAAACTAGTCATTAGAGATACCCTTGAATGAGATCAAATCTCTTTGGCATGTAAATATTATTAGAATACATAAAAAGTGCTATATTGATCTATTAGGGTTTTAAGATGAATAATACAACTAATTATGGTTCACTAGACTCTAAGGATCAGTTATAAACTTGCAAGATATTTACATGAATGACAAAATCTAACAAGCTATGAAATTTAAAGGAGAACATGAAATTTGTTAGACCCAAGACTAGAAACAATATAAATTTTCTTTAATAAAATTGACCTTGAGGCTTGAAATTTACACTTACCTTAAAAATTAAAGATTGATTCAACAAATGGAATGAGACACTAATGTACCTCTAATGTGGATTAAAATGTTCTTCCAAGGCTATTGAACAGAGAAAGGATTCACAAATTTTATTAAGGAAAAAATAAGTAATATTTTCCCACATAGGGCCATTCGGGGTAAAGAATGATAGTCCAAACATATTTTATTAATAAAAGATGAAATCATATGTATACTACCTATTGGCTTGGTTTTTCAACACTCTTTTTTTTTTGTATCTAGTAGTGAAAAACCCTACATGTGCACTCCAAGTAATTGAAATTTGGTCAAAAAACCCTAGGCAAAAAAATCACCAAATAACCTTGTGCCTTGCCTTGTTTGGCCCTAGCCTTTGAAAACTTTAGAAATTATAATTTCAAATAAATTTTGGCAAGACATTTTTATCCTACAGGTTTATCCACCCAAAGAATAACCTTTTAATCTTTTTATAAACCTTATAAAGTTTTCCTTAATTGCATTATTTTATTTGAAAAGGTCCTATGTAATACAGATTTTGTGTGATCGTTGATCTTGATCAAATTAGTGTCCATCACATTCTATTAATAAGAAGATGTAGGGCTTTTACACAATGTGAGAATGCACTATGATGACACGTAGCCCTTCCTGATGTTCCAGCCTCAGTGTGCCGCAAAAGGTTCGTGGTTGTCAGAGCTAGCAGACCTTCTTGCAGAGTTGTCAGTTTTCTTGCACACATTTTGAAATTCCTATGATATCATTGGCTCATTCTTTAATGAAGGTGTTATTTTATAGTTTAGAGTTTCTGATCATTGATCTTGCAAAGAATCAAGGGCTAGCGCATGCCCACAATAATAAAGTGCAAGAATGTTATACATTGTAGGGAAGCACCAATGTGACGTGTGACATAGTGTGACATCATGGGCCCACCTTTCTTAGAAGGTAATAACAACTTGTCTTATGTGGTACTTGTTAGATGAGCTAGAGTATAGAGAAAGCATCTCATTGGTTCGACTAGCTAACTAGATATTGCAGTCACAGAAGATTTTTTATCACCGTCAATCAAAAAAAGATCCAGGGTTAGCGCTTACCCGCAATATGGACTTGATCAACATTTAAATAATGTGGGCAAGAAAGCATACTGGAACCAAGACTTAAAGGGAATGATGAGTCATGCCGTGTTGGAAAGGTTAGATGAAGTAAAGTGTGCTCATTGGTGGAATATGACAGGTATGCCAAGTTGGAAGCAGTGATGTCACGGGTATTGAAAGTTTAAATGCCACAGTCAAATCTATCAGAGCATGTTGGTAAAAGGATGATATTTTATTGGTTAAGTCAGCTAAGTGGGCCATCAAAGAAAATGACTTTGGCCCACCGTTGATCTAGGAAAGATTGATGGAGAACGCATGCCCATAATAAGAAGTTGCAAGAATTTTAAGTAATGCGGGCATGCACCCTTTTGACATGTGGCTGAGGGCTCTCAAATTTTTAAAGCTTTTTGTGTGTTCAAATAAAACCATCTGATCATCATAGGATTAATGGGTAAAATTCAAAGTTGAAGCAGGAACACAAAAATAATGGCTACAGGAGTTAATATGATTCAAAGTTCCTTTGTGCAACCTTAATGCATAGGTATAACATGAGAATTCACCATTATTGAGTCACAAAGTTACAGATTCTCTCAAAGAAAAAGGATTTCTAGAGCTAGGGCATGGAATTTCACAGTGGTTTCAGTGAAATTGTAGAGAAAATTGTAGAGAAAGAAAGGAAAATTTAGTAGGTAAGTAACCTGTAACCATAAGAAATCCAAAATTTGTTGTTGTAAGAGTTTAAAATTTTAAAAGATGCCTCCATGGAAGGAGTTTTCTGGGCAAACTGATTACTTAAAGAGGGCTATGCATGATGATTTCCTAGAAAAATTTCCCTTATCAGTAAATGAAATAACTAAAGGAAAGAAAGTCATTCCTAAGAACCTTAGGGTAGTTATCTCTGAGGGTTTCTATGATAGGGCAAACTGGGTAAGAGATGCCCAAGTATCTATTGGGGGTTTGCAATTGTTCAAAAAATGGTTCTCAGAAAGGAATTTAGATACCCCATGAGCAATGTTTGGGAATTCAACATTGGAAATTAATAGTCCCTACAATTTTCTTTGATAGTGATCTATTGACTAACCTGGCTAAGAAATATGATCCTATTATGGGTTGGGTGAAGAATCATTTTGGAGTAAATCTTTCTTAGGGTTTGCCTGGAGATTCTTAGTGAAGTTTTTAACCTTAACCCTAACCACGTTGTACATGAAATCATTGATATGGATGATTTGAAAGCAAGATATGATGCATAAATAATATACTTGAGGATAGGGTCATTGTAGGAGCATGCTACTAAAGTTGGAACTTTTCCTATGATTACTGCTAGCACACCCGAGCCATTACTGAAAAAGCATTTTAACCCTAGGGCTCAGGCATTTTATATTTCTATTTGTAAAATTTTTGGAATGGATGAAGTTGAGTAGATTTCAGGCTCAATTGTCCTCATAATAGCTCAAACACTTCAATTTGGAATGAGCACTATTCTAGATTTTGCTACTTTTCTTGCAAAGGAATTTCACAATGGTTTGGTGGGGATAGCAAGGGGAAAAGTGGATAAATCTTTCTATTGGTAGTCATTGCTCATGCATATATGCTTGTACAATGGATTCACCTTTTTCTCCAAGGCTATGGAGTTGGAAACAACTAGAAATGGATAGAGGAATCCAGTACAGCTGTGGAGTGTGGATATGACCATAGAAGCCACAGATGCCAATTATGTGAGGTTTGATAGATATTTTGCATCAAAGCTTAGATTTCTTTTGGGAGGAGACAGCCCTAGAATTCCACAAGCACTATTAGAATTGGTCAAACCCAAGGATCATGCAAAAGGGCTATTGGTTAGTCATAATTGGCGGATATAATTCCCTATAATGTTTCAATAGTGATAAGAGTATATGGCTTCATAGGAAAGCCTCATGTGCTGTTGTTTCATGTGCCTTTGAAGATAGGAATAGCTGAGTTGTTATGGAAAATAGGCACTATAGATGAGAGGGAGTTGCCTAAGAAGGGTACATTTTTTCCAATTGTTACTGTGGCACATGATTTTATTTTTGTAAGAAAAGGGTGGAAGCATTTGAATTTGTTCTTAGATAGATATAAAATGGCAGAGTCTCATGCTAGGTTTATTGATCCTGAAGGATTCTATGACCTCTTAAGAGAGAGAATAAAAGCTTCCCGCATGGTGCAACACGTTTACTATTCAGAGGACGTGATAAGAAATGTTTTTACTTTGCAAGAACAAAAATTGAGAAAGGAGAAATGGATAGTATTTAGCAAAACCCTAGAATTCATTAATGCTTTTGACCTCCATTATGATCCATTGAAAGAAAAGAAATATTGGGGAGCCAAGATGCAGGCATTGATGAATAATTTTTTTGTGATTATACAAGCCATGAATGAGAATAAGGATGCATATGTCAAGGCTAATCTAGACAAGGCTGCAGAGGTGTAGAAGAGAATAAATAATAGAAATATGGTGTCTCCTAGTCAGTACACTTTGCAAAAAAGGGTAGGATATGTAATGATCCAGAATGCGCAACAAGCTCCCCCTCAACAAACACCAAGGCCACAAAGCCCACCTATAGCCAGTGCTCCAAAAAGACAAAAGTTAGAGCAAGGGTGTTCTTCCCAAGTGGAGAAATATTCCCCAAGAAAATCTCCAATTAGGATTGATGATGAAACATCTCTAAGAGAGTAGCTTAGACAAATTGGTGGAGAGGGAGATGTAATTGTTACCTCCATAGATTTGGAGATTGGAGAGCCACGAGAACCACCTACACCTTCCTTGGATTTAATTGTTGCTAATTACCAAGGTAAGGAAATTGATCCAATTTTTTCCCAAGCCTTATAAAGGTTTATTAATGATGAAAATTTTGTGAAATCCAGGGCATTTGCTCAATTTTTATGGAGGCTAAATATAGGAAATTTTGAGAAGACTTGTGAAAAGATAAAGGTAGAATAACTTGATAAATCAGATTCTACTATTAAGGAGGAGGTAAAGTCTAAATTTTTGAATGATTTTTCTCAATTTACCCCTAAGGCCAATAGGAAAGTAATTAGATAGTCAGGAGTCCTTCTTTTTCTAAAACGGGATATAGTGAACACCATGGTTTTTGATTTAGTAAGGAAGCAAAAGGACGTCCAATTTAAAATTGAAGAAGAGGTATTACAAGCTCATAGGGAGTCAAATTTAGTGATGATCATCAGGCCCTTGTTATTTGGTCAATTGAAAAAAGAGACAAGACCAGAATGCAGGAAATCTCTACTGCACAACATACTGGTGCATTGATAGTTTTTAGGGCTAGTGAGGTAGGTAGTAAGTAGATAATAGGAATGGCCTTAGAAATGTTAAAATTTGGTAGTGCCATATCTAGACAGGAAGAAGATATATTTTTCCAACTCAATGCTAGGTTTGAAGAAGTTTTGAAAGCATATGAGGAAAGGGGTATGCAGATACAATCATTAGAAAACAAAGCATCTCAAATGGAGAAACAACTAGGAAAAAGAAAAGTAGAAGAATCTAGCCAACCAAGGATTGTATAGCCCCCCAGGCCCCCTGTTGAGCCTTTTAAATCAACCCCAATTGTTTAAGTACCAGATACCCTAGAAAGGCCAAAGTTCTACATTGTAGAGGAATTTGAGGAAGAAAAGAATAAATTATACGCACTGCATGGGGAACTAAATGATCAGTATGAAGAAAAATTGAGATAGGGTGTCATGTATTTGGTGGATAGAATTGAATGGCCATCATTTTTTGATTTTTTATCAAGGATTGCAACCATCAGGGATGAATTGAAGAAAAATGAGGGTAGTTTCAGACCCCTTATGCAAAAATGGATAGAAAGGAATAAAGATATCACTACTATGTGTATATCTATCATTCAACTACCATGTCATCAAATAGAACAGATCTTTGATTTGCTAAATAAATTGCAAGGCTTTGATGACAAACAATATTCTTTTCAAAAAAGAATAATTATTTGTTTTTCCAAGTATATTGTAGAGAAGTTTGATTTATTTCCTTGTTCTTTAAAGGCCATTGATAAAGTGAAGGAAAAGGAAGAGAGGAAAAGAGAATTAGATGAAATTATTTTTGAAAGGATGAATAAAATCATTAATGAGACTAGTCATTTTTTGTGGGCAAGGACAAATGAAGAGCTGGTAAAAGTGCAGTTATTCTACAACACCATCAGAAAAGATCTGGTGGATATGGAAGCAATTGCAAATCCCCTAATAACTATACAAAGATAAGTCCCGAGTTTTGATTGGCTAGATGACACTGCTTATAATGAGTGGAAACATAAGTTCATGTCTATAGAGAAGATGTTAGAAGATGACAAGGAATAAGATGATGCAAGTGTAACTGTTATTTTAACAGTTGATGATGAAGACAGAGAAAATCCCCAAGTGAAAGTAAACTTGTAGGTAATTGAAGAGGACACATCACTTTCAAGCCTCATGGTCACTTATTTTGAGGAATCAGATTGATAGAAGAATCAAATAATTGTACCTTGCCAGTTCCAAGGGATGTAACAGAAAGGGGCCCACAAAAGGAATGTTTGATGTATAAGCCTTTTTGTTACTCACATTTTTGTCATTTTGTGATAGGTGTATGTAAATATTTCTTGTAAAAGACACCTGTCAATTTCTCTTAGCCTAAAGCTTGTTGCATCTCACACTATATAAGTGAGATTCCAGGGCTAGAGAAAGGGTCTAATTTCTATTGTTTCTAGGTGATATACTTAGTTTGTTTTTGGTCCAATGTTTGAGCAATTTTTATGATGTATTATCTCTGTTAGTTCCTGAGAATACATTAATATAGAATGATCTCTATGTTTTTCCTAAGGTCATTATGAGTTTACTACAAATGTATACAATTTTCAAAGAAAATGAATACAAATTAAGAGCTATCCCCATATCATTTCTTTCTAAATTTTTTCTCCTTTTAATTACTTGGTCATCTTGATATTGTATGAGTAAAGGCTTGTGCAATTGAATGCAATCCAATAAGGTTGTATATCTATTCACCACTGCTATTAGTTCAATGGATTAAGTAAAAGCTTTGATTAATTTGATAAAGCTGCTACAGTAGTAGAAAGGATTTTTGAATGATGAATTTTGATAAGAATTGCTGATAATATTTCTTCTAAGGAAACAAATTAGATCTAAGGATTTGTAGTAGACTCTGAACCTTAATGGATTAGGCACTGGTCAAATTGATTCAACTGGAAGACAAATGTGTCATAAATGGTTTTCAAATGCAAAATTATAATCAATTTTACTTTTATTTCTTGAAGAGCTTCAAAGGTGGCTAGTACTTGTTTGCATGGAATGTTTTAGCTTTAGTTAGCCACTATTGTTGAGAACATGTCCTGATCTATGAAAGAATTTTGGCCAGATCTATTATATGGGATGTGTTTATCAAATTGTCAAGAATTATGCATGTATTTTAGGATTTGAGATGAGAATCCAAATAAAACTAAAATAATTCTCATATAGTGTTTCCTAGTCTTGAATCATCCTTGGGTATACCCACGCTGGTTTTGCAGAGCCTAAAGAGTAGAAAACCACCCTTGGTTTTGTTGAAGTTGGGTCCAAATGGTTTGCACATATAATTGTTAATAGGAATTGGCTAATCCTTAGATTGTGTGAGTGATATCATTTTGGTATTGAACATTTTGTTAATTCAATAGTTTTAAAACAACAACACTGCCCATGATCAATTAGGATGAATAAAGCCTTTCTTGCATAAATTGTTAGTAGTAAATGCCTTATTTTGAAATAACAACTAGTAAAAGATATTTATTTTAGGAATTAAAGACTTAATCAAGTCTTTAGACCAAAATAAATTCTCAAAGTCTTTAAAATTCATAGATAAAATAGAGGACACAAAGGACCTTCCATCAACATTGTGATTGCAAAACATATTATCATTAAGACTTGGTCTAGTAAAATAGGAATTTGGATTTTAGTTAATAAGAGGAAGAGAAGGATTCACATCCTTAAGTATAATTCATTCATTGTTTCTTTGGTAGTTTCTAACTTCAATCTCAAGTAAATTCTTACATTTTTCTACATGTTATAAGAAGATAAGATCTTCAAAAATAAGATTATCCATAATCCAACTATCATCCCTAAACTTGATCCTCCTTCCATTACCAAGATTATGTCTTTTTCCTTTCTTAACATGTTCTTATCTTTATGGATACTACTCCAGATCTGGTAACCATTAATCCAAACATCTAAATAGAGGTAATCCTCAAGGTTAGGAGCTACAAAGACACAATTTTTCTTAATTAGAAAGTTTCATTCTTTTTCCTCTTCAAATGTTCTCTATATTTGTTTTGAGAGAAGGATCTTGTTAATCATTCTAATAGTGTTGATGCCAATACATCCCTTCTTATTTAGTTTGCAGGCATTTTCCTAAGACACTAACAAAAATGAGCCTTCTCCTCTGTGTCCATCCAAAGAAACTTCGCCTAGATTTTTTAGCTATATTAGCATACTTAGCAAGAATAGAGAGGCTTAATGCATACACATACATATTTTGGTGAATAGAATTCAAAACTTGGATTTTCCTAGCTTGACTTTAAAGGGCTCTTTTATAACTAGTCAACTTGCTATTAATTTTGTCAATAATGGAATTCCAAAATGAATTAAAAGGATTGATCCCTAATGGGAGACCATGATAGGAAAGAGGGAAAAAAATCAATCTTACATTCATGGATTTTAGATTTATTTATTTTTGTCTCACTTCTAGATTATTGATAAAGAAAATGGAACTTTTGGTCCAATTAGTAAGTTGGCCAATAGAATTAAGTATAGGAAGAAAGAGACATCTTAATTTTTTTTTCCTCTTTGAAAAAATCCATTTGCGGAAATAAGGAGGAAAATTAGAAAAATGTTGGAGACCCTTAATCTTTCCATCTTGAACATATCTTCCAATACATCTATCCAAAGGTTCCACCATAATATAAAAAAGATAGAGAAATGGTATCACCTTTTTTGATACTACATAAAGCTTTGAAGAAATTAGAAGACATGCCATTCACCAAAATAGTAGTGGGAAAAGTAGAAAAATAATAATTTAATGAATTTCTGAGTAAAACCAAAAACCTTTAAAACTTTGGACAAAAATCCCCAATCAAATCTATTATAAGATTTTGACATATCCAATATCATTAAAAAACCTTGTTCATTTGAGACTTCCAGTGAGTGGATGTTCTCATTGATAGTAATTATTTAATCCCAAAATTTTCTTCTAATAACAAAACCTATTTGTTGGACATAGATAATTTTAGGGAGAATAGCCAACAACCTCAAAGTTAGGACTTTAGAAATAATATTCTATAACAAGTTGCAAAGGATAATTTTGTTAAATCGATCCAAAAAATTAGCTCTTGTTTTATTATAAATAAGGAAAATAAATGTACAATTCATTTCCTCTAGTAAATATTGAATGCCAAAGAATTCTTTGAAAAAATTGGAGACTTTCTTAGAAACAATATGCCAAACCTTGTGGAAAAGGAGCATAGGGGAACCAGCCAACCCTGGGGGCTTCTCTCCTTCAAATGAGAAAGTTCCTTCCTTAATTTATTTAGAGGATAGGATAGAACTAAGAGATTTATTCAAAATATAATAAATTCTAGTAGAAATAGAAGTGATAAGATCATTTTGATCAAGAGAGTTTAAGTTATTGTCAATCGATAGAAGTTTAGAGAAGTACACCACCCTTTCTTCCTTGATATCTTGATCCTTATCTAAATTTTCTCTTTCATGATGAATGATATTTTTTTATTTGTTACCTTATGCTTAAGAGTTATCATATTGAAATATTTAGTATTTATATCTTTTTCCTTCAATGATAAATTTGTCAATCTTTTCCCTCATAATATTTACTCTTTAAATGTTATATTGTGGTACTTGACTAGAATGTCATTCTTAGAATTTATTAGATGTTTAGTGTAGCCCTCTTTTTGGATTTGATCCTACATAATTTTAAGATTATTTTGGGTTTCCACTTTCATTTAGAATGTCTCCAAAGACTTTCTTATTGAAAATTTTCATCCTTTCTTTTACATGTTCATGTTTCTTTTCAACTTTGAACATAGTTGTGCTTTCAATTTTAATGCTTCACCTTTCATGTATGCATTTTTAAAGATTTAGATGAACCAACCATATTATTTCAAATTTAAAGGGGTAGTTAAGCTTTCCAAAAAAAAAAAATTCTACAAAGGTTAGAGGAAAGTGATCTGAACCAATACAAGCAAAAAACAAAAAGATGCATTTATAATATCTCTGAGAACATGATAGACTAAGCCTTAAAGATAAATTATTTTTTGTAAGTAGATAGGACAATGTTAAACAAAAAATCACTTGGATGACTCCAAAAAAAGAGAATACTAACATGCATCAGCGATTAAACCAATCTAGTAACTTAAAGAGCTTTAAATGGAAGAAACAAAATAGCGTTATCAACTTCCTAAAATGGAAAGTTACAAACTATAAAAATATCGTATTGAGATGTGTCCATTTAGGCACAAAATCTAGAGAGATAGAGGCTACATTTATTTAAAATATGAGATGACATAGGAAATATGGAACCTATCTCTTGGAAATGGGTGTCTAATGGTGAAGAGAACATAGCATTCTACAAAATAGTTTCCTGAGATTATGAAACAACCTTATTTGTGACATTTATTCTGAATGCAAACACTAGTCTCTCATTTCTTAGCCTATTAGTAAGTCACTATTCTATTTCATGAATATTCAAACCTCCTTTAGATGTATCACTATAATAATGATTATTTCTTCTGCCCTTGTTATGACTCTATCTTTCGGATTATTAGGATTTTTATTAAATTTTTAATTGTCTTCCTAACATGATGTGGAAACATTATTCCAGTTTCTTATATTATATATGAATTGTTCATTCAAAATCATGTCTTTATCTTTATATCACTATCTTGGAGCATTGCCAACATTATTGAGTATAATTGTCATAGTCTTGACTATAAATATTTACTCTTCTAATCATTTTCAACACCAACATGGATATCCATGTATTGGATGATGACTGAGAAGTTATTCAAACTATACATATTTATGTCGTACATATGTGTGTTGTTTTAATTGCCACTTCCAAATATTTTCCTGTATATGTCATTTAGTTTTGTCATCACTTTAGCTTCATGTCCACTACCTAATATATTTATCGTAATCATTGTCTTATTTATGTCTAAAGAGTTATATAGAAGTATTCATGTCCTTTACACAAAGTGATGTCTTCTCTAAAATAGAGGGAAAAGATTAATTTAAATCTATATGTTGACTATTTTATTTCTTAAATATTGTTGCCTTGAATACCTATTTGGAAACAAATATTGTTGCATTAAATAAATCTTTACTTTATGATAATAATTCATAACTTGTGAACTAAAACTCATCAAAATTAATGTAAAATCATTCATCATGTGGTATCCCTAAAGAAGGAAAAATCCTTGGATCAAGAGAAGGCACATAGTACACCATTGATACTTCATGTTGATAAAAAAATGGATCAAATTATAATCATGGCCTAGCCCATTATACATGTTGAAAAAATGTAACCAAGGTATGACATTTATTCTAATTTTTGTAAAAATAGTTTTGATCATGAGATAGCATCCATTTCACATGAACTCAATAACTTGATTGAGTCTTCCTATGTTCATACTCAAGTTGATAGTGGTGCACATGAGATATATATTGTGGACTTGAGGCATAATGGTCATGATTTTTTTAATCACACTATTGAAGATGTTAAAAGGATGCAAGATATGTAAATGGGTGGTCACAAAAGTATGAGAAGGGAAAACTATATTGCCCAAGCAAGTCAACACTTACAAGAGATCTAAGATGGCCAATCGTACATATTTTTTATTCTTATTGTTATAAAAGGAATCTATCATTGTAACTAATGGGTTTTACAATTCATTCTTTCATAATAATTTTGACTATAGGGAACTATATGTATTCATAAACTAGCATTTTAAAACATCTTAGGTGGCTTCATCTCTTGCACTATCTGTGCTTACTTGTACTCAAACTAGGTACTCCAAGAAAGTGGGTATTCTGAAAATAAAAAGTAAAACATTCATCTCCATCCTATACCCCTTCTATACGACAAAAATTATGTTTTTCCACCATGGGGATTAGGAAGGAGACTCCATTTCAATTAAAATTGTAAGCACAAATTACGGTAACCAGTAGACACAAAAAAAATTAAAAGTACTTCAAGATTAACCTACATGCCTCAAACTAATTAGCACCTTTTCTAGGAAGAAAAAATAATAATTTCATAATATAAGCATGTACCTACTGTAATACTGCAAGGAGGTCTTAAAATTGTGCTTGTTGTCTGCACATATTTTCCCACCAAAATTGCTTTCTTATTGATTCAAATCTGTACATATCAACTCCAACCCATTCCTAGGTTGAAGAACATTCATTTATATGTTATATCTCTTGACCTTACATATTCATTCCTACTTGTTTGATCAAAACAAAACTCTGACTGTTGACCTTCCAAATTTGCAAAAAAAGTTGCTAAGCAACAATATTTGTTGCATGACAACTTTTTGTCAATTTTTGCAACTTTTCCATATTTCTAATCAAATGCTTTCCAATTCCTTCCATTGTTATAAAATTGCATATGTAGATGTATCTATGTATGTGTATATATATGTATGTATGTATATGTATGTATGCATATATATATATATATATATATATATATATATATATATATGTAGATATGTATGTATGTAGATGTATGTATAATTATGTATGTATATATAGAGAGATCTTGTGGATTGTGGAGATAAGTGGACATCTAGGATATTGCCATCATGTCCTTCTCATCACTGTATATGTACGTACATAAGTATGTATGTATGTATGTGTGTATGTATGTATGTATGTATGTATATATGTATGTATTTGTATAAGAAAAAAGATCTTGTTACAATAGAGAGATTAGGCCACAGAAGAGCATCTTGAGTTGTGAACATAAAATTGGGAATGATTTTTGTCGTGTTTTAAAAAAAGCCAAAACTCTAAAATCAATTTCACATTGTGTTGTAACTCTGGCATAGGTATTTGAACTAGTTCCAAATAATAAAACAATGAAATTACCTCTAAACCTTGCAAAGGATTTTGAAGTGGTTCCAAATAATAAAGCAATAAAAATCACTCAACCTATGCTAAGTGACAAGCCATGTACATCTTTTTCAAGTTTGATATTTCTCTTTTTTGTGACTCACAGTCCAAGAATAATTTTTCAAAACATATACTGACCAGTTGGAGATTGAACCAAAAATTATAAGAACAATTGTACCAAAAGAGATAAAAAAATGATTGTGCGCGATAATCATCTTTTTACATTCATTTTGACATAGTTGTTCTTACATTTTATGACTTTTGGTGAAAACAAAATTCCAAACAAATCAAGTAGAGATCCAAAATTAAATCATAATTGATTGGGGCATGTTTAAATATCTTATTTCACATGTTATTGAATATTTCTTAAATGTTTCTTGAATGTTTAGGGTAGTAATTCCTTACACTCAACTCTTCACTAAAGTTATTCTGATTGCCACAATGACATTACCTCTAAACCATGCAAAGGATGTTAAAGTGGTACCCAACCTTAAAATGCTCTTATAACTTAAGAAATGGAAAAGCAAATGTAGATGCAATACATGAAAAAATGCACAACTTGTAGTCTTTATATATATATATATATATACACACACACACACACATATATGTATATATATATACACACATTTATGTATATATATATATACACATATGTGTATATATATATATATATACACATATATGTGTATATATATATACATATATGTGTGTATATATATATATACACATATGTGTGTATATATATATATACACATATGTGTGTATATATATAGACACATATATGTATGTATATGTATACATACATATATATATATATATATATATATATATATATATAGAGAGAGAGAGAGAGAGAGAGAGAGAGATCCTTTTTAAGTTGCTTATTACATATTAGGACAATAGAAAAATTGTTCTAGCTGCATACATATTCTAGAATCCAAATAAAATAAAATAAAAAATCACTCAACCCATGCTATCTAACAAGCCATAACCTAGTTCAATTGGTTTAGTTTCTAATGAGTTGGGTTTATTACAAATTCTTGTAGAACTATCATCAAATTAGGTACAACAAAATTAACAATTAGTTGTTCCTAGCTAGCATTAACTTGACTGGTCTGTTTAGACCCATTGATTATTATCACAAGATTTTAGATATAACTATATAAGGAGTGAGTTAGGACATATATAGGTTAACCTTACATTAATTGTAAACTACAATACAAAGGTTGCACTATGGTATTACATGATTATAATTATAGAAAACTGTCTGATTCACCCAAGTGGGTGTATGCTATTGAAGAGTTGTAATAGGTGAGTAAAGCTCACAAGTAGTTATAGGAATATAGATACATCAAAAAAATTAGAAACTAGAACTAAATATTCATTAGAGTGAGTAGTTAAAGGGTCTTGATCCCATGTATATGGGTATGCAGGTAGCCTAGTAGGTGGAGTATGTCTCTAGTGTGCAGAGATCTTGGACATACTTAGGTAGCACTTAACGATGAATGTATTAGGTAGATGATCCAAAATTAAATCATAATTGGTTGACACATGTTTAAATACCTTACTTCACATGTTATTAAATGTTATGTGTTTGTGTGCTACTATTATTGAATGTTAAAGGAAGAATGTTCTAGGTTGTTGTACTTGTTCTTAAGCCCAAAATAGATAAATCATGTTTTGAAATCAAGATCAACAATGTTGTTAAAATAATAAATTTAAATTATTAAAGACATCAATTTTTAGCCTCACAGCTCAAAATGCATTGTCTAAGTAACATGTATGAGATAAGTTTAACAAAAAAAACACCAATGGTGTTGTATATATGTCAATCCCATAAGCATCTCTTGCAATTACAACCAATGTCAAATATTTTCACACTTGGTAGCAACTTCTCAAATCCAAAATCTTCTAAAAGAAAGTATTACAAGTACCAATAAAAGTAAAACACCAACCTCAATTAAAGGTCCAATAGGTTCAGTTAGGGACTCCTCTAAATCTATACCAAAACTTGCAGCCACAACAAGTATTGCTAGTTTAAAGTTATTACTTGACACAATGAAAGATTGTGTAGCAAACTGGGGATATGGGATTTTCTAAAAAATGCATATAAGTTTCAGACAACCCAGACCATGTCAATGTCACTAGTCAAAACCCATAGATGGCATAAAGAATAAGACCTATTTTGGGCTGTAGAGATCCAAGCAATGATATGTTCCTCAACTGGGGCTACATAAATCTTTGGAATGGAAAGCAGAAAATGTATGCAAAATGTTGAGGAATGAGCTAGATTGAAAGTGTTCCTATTTATTTTGTAACATTCTAACTATCCAAGGATCTTTAAGATTGGGGTTGCAAATATATACATTGGCAAGAAGAGTTAATCCACACTCTCTACATATACAATCCTAACATGTGACATTGTCTTGCCACACAAGGTCTCCAGGATGTTTGCCATGCCTAAAATCCTCATTCTTTTATAATAATAACCAAAACTAAGATTTACTATTAAGAATTGGAACAATATTGACAGAATAAATGGCCTCAAAAAAGCTATATATTTCATTTATTCTTGGGAAATAAAACACCAATTGACTTATATGAATTGTTTATAGGACTATATAAGCATATAAAAGAAAAGAAGAATTAATGGATAATTAAATCAAAATTGTTATGTCAAGAATTAGATGATTACAACTATTTATTCATAGAATGACCAATACACATGGTGTGCCATGAGTAAAGTAAAATGGAGCAGGATAAAATTTTACATTTGAATTCATATACTTGCAAAGAGTTAGGTAAATTTAATCCCAAAATCAAAATAGTGTGTATGGCACTAACAACCAATTCTCATTCACCCATGTGTCCTACAAAAGCCTGAGTCACAAAACTTGTTCCATTTAGAGCTAGGTGAATGAATATGGTAGGCCATGCAATAGCCCATATTTTCATTGATTCAGCTATGATCCTCTTTCCTAACTCACTTGAACATGTAAATGATCCCCTTCCATTGCTCACCTGCAAATTACATGAAATTTCATTTCCCCTTGTAAATTATAAGAAACTTCTACATCCCCACTCTATTCATAAAAAATAAGGGAATCTTCTAAAGAGTTTGCTATTTCTCCCATTTTTACAACCAAATTTTAACATACTAGAGTACATCAATGGGGTTGTTGATGATATCAATTGAAAAAATGACGATCCTCACAAGTTTCATAGAATGAACATGTGCCATTAATGGTCTTTTAAAAAGTAGTCTAATATCAAAAAATACAAAATACAAATGAATAATGGCCATAATATTCTCAAATCAATCTTTTCAATGAGTATAAAGAGAAGCTGAATAGTGTTCGTTGAATTTTAGTGATATATAATAAGTCTCCTTCACATTTTTTATGGTTGTAGAAACTTATTTATTCTCATGGACTTTGTTGAGGACATCAAAAAATTGTGTACTCTACTCTTTAAGAGGTTATTCGTGAAAGCACAATATTCTCTACTCTTCTAACCAAGATATAATTTTATGTGGACAAATGCAATTCAAGATCTAATGGTTGGACTTCATCTTCATTATAATTGACATTTTTTGCAATCTTGTAAGAAGAATCCATTAAATCATCAGGTTAGCTTCTCTCAAAACCCTGCCTATAAAAATCCAGGTTATTTTAGTGTGTTGATTCCAATCAAATCAATCATTTTGAGCTTTTTTTGATCATTCTCATTAGCCTATTATTATCCTAATATACAATGAGAATTTATTTTATTTTTTTAAACTTTAGTTATCGTCAAAATTTTAGTGCAGTTTGTCATTGATGGTGTGACAAACTTGTTGAACCATCTCTGGTTGGCATCAATAGTTCAACAAGTTATTCATCAATGGTATAACATACCCATTGAATCATCTATGGCTGGCACTAATAGTTTGACATTTCAAATTAGTCATTTGGCATGAATATGTGACATAAATAGGGATAATTTTGGATGGATTTTCTTATTGATACATCAACCATCGTGGAGTGTGTCAAACTTTTGATGCAATTCTAGTGAGGTTGACTTTCATTGTTTAACTGTCAAAACTTTGACCACCACCACATCAAAAAATAGGTCCAAATTTACTAGTGTATGTTTCTTGCCCATTCATGAGTACTTGATTGAGGTCTTGACTAGGATGGGAGCAGAAGAGGATGCTTGATCAAGGTTTTGCATGCTTGGTAGCCTTGACCATATGAGACACTTAACGTACCACATAGAGAGGTTGTCAGGAAAAAACTCAAGGGTTAGACATATGTGATTACACTTCTCTATATACATTTTAGGATTCTTATATGTGTTGGTGTGTCTGGTTTAGTGTGTATTACCTATACAGTTCAGTAGTAATATTTAGAATAGAGATATTTTCAAGATTCCATCCTTTGATCTATGAGATAAGTTTTGTGGTTGATATCTTTAATGAGTCTATTGTTATCTCCTCAACATGAAGGGAGTGCACCTTCTTTAGGCTCTATGAGGTTGGTGGTATGTTAACCTTTATCACAGAGATATGTTCTGAGTTCTTAAATTGGTGCTAGACAATCCTTGTAGCAATTACATTACATGATTCATCTATGAATATTTTTTCTATTTTTCTACATTATTAGTTTTGTGTATTTCTTTACACATTAATTATGACACCTTTAAACTCTATGTATATATACTTTGATTTGTATCTCATACCTTGTAAAATGTGTATTGAATGTTAGTTTTATGTATTTGGATATTGTACTAGTAAAATTTGTGATTCCCATATGTAATGATGTTTTTATTAATTATGATCTACATTATTTATGAGTTGTATTTATTAATTATACATAGTGAAAGTTAATATATATGTAATTCTATATTATGGAACACTTCAAATTTGTAATCTATATTTTGAGTTGTGTTGTATGTATATATTATCTTGTTGTTACTTGATTTCTCTTAGATGTTATATTGTTTTACATTATTGCTAGTAAACTATTAAGAAAAAATATATTCATTAACCTAGTTGCATTATTTGGGTTAATCTCTCTTGGGTTCCCTAGCATATTAATATGACCATATGCATAAATACTTCCTTGAAGAAGAAATTTTTTTTTGTATGCATTTCTCATCATGGAGAACAAGGATTATTAGCGTATACATTTTTAATTACTTACAAAAAATTTCTTGGTCATTAGTATACATTGTGAAGACCACCTATATTGTTGCATTTCATCTTTTAAAAACTTTACAAATTGCAAATCAGAGTTATCAAGATTGTTCAAATTTTCTTATTTATTCAATTAGATTTGTCCAAATCTATAAAAAACCTTTCGAAACACCTTATTAAATATTTAGGAGATTAAACTATTTGAGTAGCTAAAGGCATGTCGACATGTTAACTTTAATCACTACTCAGAAATCTTATCTTCTTCTTCTTCATTACTTAGTGATTAGGTCTCTAAAGCTACTCTATCATTAACATAGCAATGAGTTTTCCTACTTTATGAAAGAAATATTTTTCACTATATATATATATATATATATATATATATATATATATATATATATATATATATATATATAAGTAGAGTGTGATTTGTATGAGCAATCAAATGGAGAAGAAATAGCTCAGAACATAGCTTGTAATAGGGCATATAAAATAGTCAAATTTGCAATAGTAAATAGCCCTCTTTTGTGTACTCTATTATATCAAAGTTTCTTGGTATTGTTATTTGTTGAATATTTTCACTATAGAGCATTGATTTCTCAAAGAAAGTGCAATTTGATATATAACTCTGTATTGCTATAGTTTCTAGTTTTGTAACAGTAGTAAGATATATTGGTTGTAGATGATTAATAGTTGAAATTTGATTTTAGTCTATTTTATTAATAGCAAGTGATATAATCTATTGTCTCTATTTTTATTTGGTTATTCTTCTACATGGTCTGAAATAGAATAGTCATCTATGGGTTCCATTGCTCTATCCAATTTGGGTGAAAACACATTTGATTTTGGAAGCATTATATTATGATTTTTTTTTCTATTTTGCTTCTAAAATCATAACATGGTATCAAAGCTATTAACCCCTTCATCCTAGTGAGTTTAGGCATTTTTGTTCATTGGGTATTTGAATTTATTGTGCAAGAGATATGGCTAGAGATGAGAGAAAAAATTGCCATCAAGTACCATCCTTAAATGGTGCTTGCTACACCATTTAAGGAAATAAAGTAGACATCTTTCTATTCCACTGCTCTACCCAATTTGGGTGAAAACACATTTCATTTTGATATCTATTTTTCTATTTTCTTCTAAAATCTGAA
Organism: Cupressus sempervirens; assembly: GCA_028749045.1. Taxonomy (NCBI): domain Eukaryota; kingdom Viridiplantae; phylum Streptophyta; class Pinopsida; order Cupressales; family Cupressaceae; genus Cupressus; species Cupressus sempervirens. Next base: position 199,860,642 of record CM053791.1, on the reverse strand, counting down.
CATGGTATCAGAGCTATTAAGCCCTTTATCCTAATGAGTTAGGGCATTTCTATTCATTGGGTGTTTGAATTTATTATGCAAGAGACATGGCTAGATATGAGAGAAATGTTTAGCAACGAGACCCATCCTTCAATGGTGCTTACTACACCATTTAAGGAAACATAGTAGCCATCTCTGTGTTCCACTGGTTTGCCAAATTTGGGTGAAAACACATTTGACTTTAGAAGTATTATATTCTGATATCTGATGTTCTAATTTTCTTTGAAAATATTAACATGGTATCAGAGCTATTAAGCCCTTCATCCTAGTGAGTTCGGGCATTTGTGTTCATTGGGTGTTCGAAGTCATTGTGTAGGAGACATGGCTAGAGATGAGAGAAAATTTTGGTAACATGCACCATCCTTAAATGGACAAAACTATCATGTTTGAGAAAGAAAGGTGAAGACCATCATGATAGCAAATGACTTGTCAGACCTTGTGAAGAATAGTTTTACATATACTAAGGCAATGAGCATGATTGAAGCAATCTTGATCAAGGCAATATTTTTTAGAATAGTAGTAGCTAGTTATTCCAAAAAATCTTGCATTATTCTAAAGACTAAATTCAAAGGGACTGATCAAGTCCATGTTGTGAAGTTACAGATGCTTCAAAGAGAGATTGAGTCTCTTCTTATGAAATAAAATGAACCTATTTTAGATTTTAGCCACTTTGATAAACCAATTGAAAGGTAATGGAGAAGAGATTGAAGAACAAAGAGTTTTGGAGAAGATCTTGAGCAATTTACCTCAAAAATTTTATACACTTGTGATTTACATTGAACACACAAAAGATTTGTCCAAGTTGAAAGTTGATGAGTTGATGGGTTCTTTCCATACTCATTAGTACCATATAAATAGAGCAAAAAATTCCTCTCAAGTGCTTTCCTTTAGAGCTCAAGGCAATAAAAGAGGTGGGGTGAGAGGAAGAAACAACTGTGGAAATGGTTAGGAATAGGACATGGTATTTCTAGACAAAGGAATGTTGGATGAGAAAGCTCAGAAAGTACCTCTTCGAATAGCCCCTAAGAAGGAAGAAGAAATATCAACTCTAATAAGAGAAATGTTGAATGCTATTATTGCCACAAATTTGGGCATTATGAAAATGATTGTTGGAAGAAATAGAGTGACCAACCTCAACAAGATATTAATATTGCTGATGAAAACATTGGAGAAAGAAAGAACAATAATGCCTTCATCATGTGCAATATTGGTGAAGAAGGCAGCCTAAAGTTTTGTACTTGGACAATGGCTATAGCAATCACATGAGTGGTAATGAAAGTATGATTTCTTTCATTGACTAGAACTATAAATCTAAAATTAACATATGGAACAATGTAACTATTCCTATTGTGTACAAAGGATCTATTATGATTCATACCAAGTAAGGAGAGAAGAAAGAAATTCAGAATGCTTATTTTGCCCTTGGTATTAAGCATAATTTGATGAGTGTTGGACAACTCATTCAAAGTGGATACAAAGTGCTATTAGAAAATGACCAGTGTGTCATTCATGAGAGAGATGGGAGAAAGAAACTTGTTGTAGTAGTCCAAATGACAAAGAACCAGATATTTCCATTGAAGATTGAGATATGTTTTAGCTATCAATTTTTTGTTGCACCTCCCAAGAAAGTATGTACATAAGTGCAAAAGAAATCAACTTTTAAAACTATGATTGAAGATCCCTCTAAGCTATGGCATCTATGGTATGGACATCTTGGCTATGCTTATTTAAATTTGTTATCCAAGAAAAGAATGATGGGTGGTTTTCCTAGTGTTGGAGAGTCCAGTAGCAAGTGTGAGGCTTGTATTTTGGGTAAGCAACATAGGCTTCCCTTTAAATTTGGCAATTCCACAAGTTTTAGAGGACCATCAGAGATGGTGCATACTATTTGGTACACCCTATGCTAGTTACTTGCATAAGATAGAGTACTTATTATATGACCTTTAGTGATGCTTTCAGCCATAGAACATGGGTGTATTTTCTAAAAAATATATATGAATCTTGTAATAAGTTTTTAGAGTTTAAAGCCTAGGCTAAAAAGGAAAGTGGACATTGCATTAAAGTCCTAAGGTCAGATTGATGCAGGAGCATCCAGAGGTATAAGGGCAATCCTGTGTCACCCAAAAAAATGTACTTAGACTTACTTTCTATTTCATGTGTTTTCATTTCTAGATACCCATTTGGGTCAAATAAAGGTTCCAACTCTCACAGTTCCACTATCAGTGTTCTAGGATAGAGTATTTGAACACCTTGGGATACGTGTAAATGCCAAAAAAATAGGAGTATGTAATTGAACCATCATTTTGGTGAACTAAGAGGTGTAAATTGGCGAGATGAATGTAATTGTAATTTAGAGCATTCTAGAAAAAGAATTAGGTCAAAAGGACCCATGGTTTGAAAGTTATCGCAGTTTTTTGGGTTTTGGAGACCTTTTAAGAATGCTTCAAAGTCAGGTTAGGGGCACTAAATGACCTCAAAAAGGGCTAAAAAATGAGGGACGAGTGAAGCTGGTCCATTAGGCTATAGAGATCTTTGAGAGCTTTCCGAAAATGTAAACGGTTCGTCAATCGAAGGTACAGTTCAAAAGTTATGCCTCCTAGAAGTTCGGTTACCATTTTTGGATTCTTCTAGATTTGCACCAACTTCTAACGTGGCTTCTAGAGCCTTCTACTTGGTTGGTGGATTCCTACTAGCACTTTCTAGAATTTATTCCTAGTCCTTAACCCTCTAGGGTCTATTTAAGGAGATTTCTGGCATTGTAAAAGGCAGTTCGGAGTGGAAATTGAGAGGAGGTACTGAAAGGAGAAATTATCTCCAGATTTATGTTATTGTAAGCCCTTAGGGCATGTTTTGAAGTCTATTTTCTCTGTACTGAATGTACTAGCTTATTTTCACAGTTAATACAATTTCCCTTTCCTGTGTGTCCATTCTGTATGTGGGTTGTGTTCCCATCACAGATAGAGGAGGAAAGTATGCCTCCAATATTTTTTAAAAATTTTGTAGAAAAATGGTATAAGAAACAAGCTAACAGCCAGTTATACTCCTCAACAAAATGGAGTGGCCGAAAGAAAGAATAGAACTATCATTGAGATTGCAAGAGTAGAACTATCATTGAGATAGCAAGAGCTATGTTGAAAGGAAAAGGTCTTCCAACTAAATATTGTGTAGAAGTTGCAGCGAAAATAATTTACTTGATTAATAGAAGTCCTACAAAAGTAGTGTGTGATAAGATACCTCTTGAGGCATGGACAAGGCATAGATGGATAGTTGAACCCTTGAGAGTGTTCGAGTGTGTAGCATATGTACACATACAAAAGGAGAAAAGACAAAGCTTGATGATAAAGGTGAAAAAATATTTTCATAGGTTATAATTTAGAATCTAAAGCATATAGATTGTATAATTCTCTCACCAAGAAGATTTTCATTTCAAGAGATGTTGAGTTTTTATAGAATGAGTAATGGGATGGCTCAGTGGGTGCATCATCTAGCACTTCAAGTAAAATGCCTATTATTGATGAAAATGATGAGTTGAATGATCATGAAAATGAAGCAACAGTAGAAATAGAAGGCTCTAGACAAATTTGGGTTTCTTAGGTGATAGAAATAGGTTGAAAGGAAAGCAACCAGAGACAACAAGAAAGTCAGTGTTGGATAAGTCAAGACAACTTCAGAATAACACATAGATATTTCCTCATAGTTCTAGATAGCTCCAAATTTATCCTATACAATACAATAGTAGTAGTGAGAGTTTAGATTCTAGTCCTATCTCACTTCTACCAAGAAATACTAGAAGTCTTAAGGAGATATACCAAGATGAAAGGTATAATGATTTTGATGAGAATGGTAATTTTCCATTATTTTCTCATAGTGATCTAGTTTACTTTGAAGAAGTTGTGAAAGAAGAAAAATGGTGTGAGGCCATGGATGATGAGATAGATGCAATAGAAAGAAATGAAATTTGGTAGCTAACTAATTTTCCTCCCAACAAGCAAGTTATTCATGTGAAATGGGTGTATAAAACCAAGTGTAATGTTGATGGAAAAATAGATAAGCATAAATAACATTTGGTGGTCAAGGGATACAAACAATAGTTTTGTAGAGACTATGATGAGACATATGAAACTATGGCAAGGATGGAAACTATATGTGTTGTGATATCAATTGCAGCCTAGCACAAGTGGAAGGTATTTCAAATGTATGTGAAATTTTCCTTCCTTAATGGTGTGTTGAAAGAAGAAGTCTATGTGGGTTAGTAACCTCATCATGATGTTTCCAGTGAAGAAGGTAAATTGTATAAACTGAAGAGAGCTCTTTAATGGGCTGAAGTAAGCACCAAGAGCATGGTACAACCAGATTGACTCGTACTTGTTCAAAAATGGTTTCATAAAAAGCAATGGTGAGCCTACTCTTTGCATTAAGGCAAGATATGGTAAGATTTTAATTATTATCATATATGTTGATGATCTAATTTTTACTAGGGATGATGATTTCCTTATTGTTGATTTGAAACAAGCTATGAAGGATGAGTTTGAAATGATAGATTTAGGAATCTTGAGATACTTTCTAGGTATAGAAATTAAGAAAATGAATGATGGCATTTTCATTTCTCAAAAGAAGTATGCACATTAGATTTTAGAAAGGTTTAGAATTTTGAACAACAAGGCAGCCCCAACACCAATATTGGTAGGTCTTAAGTTGAGTAAGCAAGATTGTAGCAATAGTATGGATCCAACTATGTTTAAATGTTTGGTTGGAAGTTTGATGTACTTAACTACAACTAGGCTTAACATTATGCATGCAGTGAGTTTGATTTCTAGGTTTATAGAAACACCAAAGGAAACTCATTAACAAGCAAGTAAGAGAATCCTAAGATATGTGGAAGAAACCAAAGGATATGGTATTTTATATACTATTGAAAGTGATTCTAGGCTAGTTGGCTATACAAATAGTGATTGGGCTGGAAGTTTAGATGATAGAAAAAGTACTTTTGCTTATCTTTTTCAAATGGGTTTTTGAGTGATTTCTTGGTCTTCCAAGAGTCAACCCATATTTTCCCAATCTATCTCTACGGTTGAGTATATTTCTGAAAATGTAGCAACATGTCAAGTGGTTTGGCTAAGAAGGATCTTAGCTAATTTGAAGGAAGAACAAGTGGAAGCAACCACCATATTTTGTGATAACATGTCTTCCATTGATTTGAAAAAAAAATCCTATTTTTCTTGGTAGAAGTAAACATATAGAAATTAGATATAATTTTATTTGTGAACGGGTTGGAAATGGTAACATATATATGGATTTTTGTAGGTTTGAGCAGCATCTAACATATATCTTCACCAAGCATTTAAGCATTGGAAATTTTCAATGGTTAAGGATGATTTTGGCATTTTTGTTTTGGATCAAGCATGATCTAGTTTTTATTTTTTTTGATAGTTCAACACAAAGTGGGAGTGTTGGAATTTGCTGATTTATTCAATTATATTTGTCTAGACCCATAAAAAACCTTTCTAAGAATTTTATTAACTATTCAAGATTGTATAGGAGCTTGAGTTGCTTGAGAAACTGAAGGCATGTTAGAAGGTCAACTTTAATTCCTACTAAAAAAATATTATCTTTTCCTTCACCATATTTTAGTGGTTAAGTCTCTAAAACTTCCATGTCATTAACTTAGCAATGAAGTTTCCTACTTTATGAAAGGAATATTTTCAGTTTTGGATATATATAAGTAGACTGTGATGCATATGAGAAATCAGATAGAGGGAGAAGAAATAGCTCACCTTAAAGCTTTTAACAAGGCACATACATCAATTAGATTTGTAGTAATAAATAGTTCCCTTTTGTGTACTTTACTTTGTTTTATTGGATATTTTTGGTATTATCCTTTGTTCAATATTTTTCCCTATAGAGAAGTGATTGTTGAATAGGCAAGTGCAATTTGGTATACAATTATGTATTATTGTAGGTTTTGGTTTTCTAATAGTAGTAAGATATATTGGTTGTAGATGATTAATAGTTGAAATGTGTTTTTTTCTATTATAAATAGAAAGCAATATAATAGATTGTCTCCATTGTTATTTGGTTATTCTGCTATGTGGTTGGAAATAGTGAAGCCATCTCTGTATTCCACCACTGTACCTAGTTTGGATGAAAACACATTTTACTTAGCATTAAATTCTAATATATGTTATTCTATTTTGATTCTAAAATATGAACACAGATGGCATCAACATATGTATTCAGTACGTCACACTATTTATAGAGGGAGTTTTGTGTAGTGCCATCTCTTACATAAGCTATCTTCAACTCTCCATGTTTTTCTTTCTAATCATCCTTCATACTCAAATGTTATGCACAATAGGGAAAGATACAAAGGTATTTTTGGAGTGGTGATTTTCATATTTCATAATGCTAGCTTCATATGTCTTATTTAAATTGGGGAGCTAACTTTTTTTATCATTAATTTTTCAAATCACACTACACAATTTTGATGCATCAACTTCTGGGAGTCATAACTTTTGACTCGGATATGGGTTTTGACTAAAATTTGATAGGCAATTGTGTGAGAGAAGTTATTTGGATTTCTGACAACTTAACTCAATTGGTGGCCATTTTAACATTATTTTGGGAACCTGAAGTAATATCTTGGTCTCTGAAATTGGATTTTATGATTTTTTTAGTTTTTTAGAAAGTTATTTTTGTAATAAATTTGAAATCATATTCTTGATTTCATAGAGTAGTTGGCAATTAATTTTCCTTAATCGGGGATTTTTCTTGGGAAAATTGAGATTCATAGGATGGGTTTTGAAATTTACCAAAAATTGAAAAATCTATTTTTCCTCAAAAATTGCCAAATATGATAATTGTTGAAATGGTAATAAATAGTTGTTTTCTTTCATTGTAGAGACATAGTAGAGTTGGAAAAGTTTAATGAAGAATCTGAGATTCTAAGAATCAGTGTTGTGTTAATATTTTCTGACTTATTATCTTGAAGGGTTTGGGGTACATCAAAATTATTAAAGAAATAGTTAATTTTCTTTTATAGTATATCAATAAAATTTTACTAAATATGTAATGTTTGTGGCAAATCAACTTCGTGTAGTCTACATGGGAAACACTCCATCACAAGAAAATGGAGCAGTCTTACATAGCACGAGTTTCATTACACCTTGAAATGCTTCAATCTATGCATGGAAGGTGATAATATATCTAATCTATTCTTATATGGAATTGTGATTAATAAAAAAGTTGATTTTATTTTTGTGTTGAAAGTTGGGATTTGTTAAGTTGAAATAAGAGAGGGCTTAGAATAGAAAAAACATTAAGACAATTCAAAAAGAATTCACATACAAATAATAGGAATGTTATGTTTTGTTATTGTATTGTGACATTTTACATTCTTGATTATTTTTTGTTTAAATTGATTGTTTTATTCACCTCTTTGTGTGAGCTTTTATGCCTTTAATTTATAACTCTAACAAAATAAAGGTTTGCCATGATTAAAAAGATATTCTAAGATAATTTAGTATAATTGTAATGTTTCTTAAGCTAGGAGATAATAGATGAGTCTTTGAAGCTCAGTTATGGAAAAAGTTTTGGTGGATTTGCAACTATTCTTTCTTCACCCTGGGCCCAACAACTCTCAATTAAGAGAAACAAAGAACTTTTTTAATTAACGACTATTTTTCTTACAAGATTTATACATGCTTTTAATTAATATACATGTTTTTCTATATAGATATGGATGGCATGGTCTCAGTATTTTTCTACTTGATAGAAACTCGTAATGGATTTATTAACATGTATTTTAACTAAATTTGAATTACAAAGACTGGTTTTATCATTAAAAGACTAGTTTTATCATTGAATATTTTAAAAAATAGTGGTATTATAGGAATATAGCAAGAATCAAAAAGTTTCAATGATATGAATTCAACCCAACACCATCTAAATGGAAGGGTGGATGCCACACAACATCAAACTTTCCTTCAACAAGTTAGACTCATGCATGCTCTCTTTTGTTATTATAAATGGTATTAGTATCATTCATTGATTAACTTATTAAATTTATATATAATTTTTTTACATATATTGTGAATGTATGTTACTTTAATATACATGTATGATTATGGTTTTAGTTTGTACTTCAATCATAATCTCTCATAAGTCTATATATCTCTTACTTGTCAAGTCTATATATGTTTCTACCAAAAAATGTATACATCTTTCAGTGCAATTTTAATTGGTTTATAACATTATTTTTCATATCCTAAATTAAGTTTGCATTTTTTAATTTTTTTTTTAATATAATTTATTGTAGCAATAATTTTTTAAAGTATTTTTAATTGTAGAAGTAAATAACCTTCCACTTATGCACCTAAAAATGTGGCTGATTTATTAGGAAACTTGTGGGGGAAAAGTATTACCATATTTTCTCAGATGATCCACCACTTGAAGGAGATTATTTCTCTCCAAGAGATGGAGTTGGCCATGACACACACAAACACACACACGCACACACACACACGCACACGCACACACGCACACACACACACACACACACACACACACACACACACACACACACACACACACACACACACACACACACACACACACCCGCACACACACACACACACACACACACACACACACACACACCTGCTCTACTACTATTGCAAATCATATGAACAATGCAAGTCTCATTTGTATTGCTCAAGGAGATTCATGAGGTGGGATCCCTGGTTCAAGAATTGCTACTTATGCTTCTAATGGGTGACAAGCTTCAAGAATATTCTATTGCAACAATACTAGGAAACTATTTAATTAATATACAATGTTTGTTGGTGAGATGGTTGTACTAAAGTAGACATTCTTGATGGTGTGGACATCCTTCCTATCTTGCTTGGTATAGATTTTCCTCAAGACTATTTTATAGATAGTATTGTCACTAGAGCATTTCATGCAATGAAAAGGAGAATTTTTGTATCAAATTCAATTGGAAATGATGGACCTTATAGGTCTATTGTTGCAAATTATTCTCCATGGTGTCAAAGTCTAGCTACAAGCAAAATGGATAACAAAATGGATGTTGAGCTTATTTTGGGAAACAACTTGTCTATAGAAGTAACTAATTATCCTGTATGGAAATTTTCACCTCGTCGTTAAAAAAAAAAATTATTTCCTAATATTTAATCTCAATTGTCTTTAATCTCTATAGGGAATTTTTGTAAACACATATACTATGGATCAACCATGCTATCCTTTAGTATATGGAGGAGAATGTGGCTAGTGTATCTGGAGACTTTAGTTTTGATGACTCTATGTAATAATAAAATTTAACATACAAATTTTGAAAGATAATTAAATTAGAGGATAGTATAGGAAAATAATTTATGGAAACTTTTCATTATAATAATTTATATTTTCATAAGGAATTTGTAAACATAAATAATTTATAAATTGATAAGGAATTTATAAATATTGTTTTGTATTTTTAAATTTTTAGTACTTGTGCATTAAATTTTTTGGATAGGGCCAAAGAGGAGGGAAAGATTGTGCTTTGCAACTACACTAGTGACCCACCAAATTATTTTATCTGATGGACTGATCTAGACTAATTGCAATATTGAATGCTTAACTAAAATCAAATTAGGAGAAGTCTTAATACATTTATCATAAATGAAATCAAAACATAAGATGAGAAATAGAATTGAGAGAAAAGAAGATAGAAAGTGCAAACAAAGTTTGATTTCGGAGTTCACCACAAACGTGACTACGTCTCCAGGTCGGCTCCAATTGAGTACGATCGATCCGATTAATCTCTAGAAATAAATTACAAATATGCACCAAAGAAGACCATTTCTTCTAGCACTTCGATAGCATAACAATACTTGGAAGTACGAAAATGGCTCCAAAAAATCTCCTAGAAAAATATCCCTATACCTTTAAAAAAAACTTCACCAAGAGTAATTTCTCTCAAGTCTCCTTTAATTTCCATTGCCTCCAAATGACATCCTACCCCCTTTTTATATAAAATAATTTTCTTAAATTGGCTCAAAACCAATTAATTTAATAATAGGGAATAAAACAAAACACCCCCCCTCAAAAATCTCCTTTGCCATTTTCACATTTTGGCATTTATACAATTTTGGTCGTTAAATAATTAACCAAAGAGGCTATTTTAAGGTGGGTACAACATTTGGTTATAGGTTAAATAAAACATTTGCTATCAATATCTTAACTTGCATAAGTGGTGTGTCGACACATGCTTATTTAAGAATCTACGAAGTTGGGGTTTCAAACCCCATGGGTGGCCATTTAAAAAGTCTTTGGCGGCATATATGGTTGAAATAGAAAGTTTGACAAATGTATTTTGAATACTTTGTGTAGCCTAATGGCCAAGTCTTATTTTGGTAGAAGAGTGGTTAGGAGTTCGACCCCTACCAACCCAAGTCCTCCATCCACTTGCCAATGATGTGTAAATGCCACCATGACATCATGATGATGATGTCATCATAATTCAAAATGATGTTTTTTACCTCCAAAATTCAAATTGCCATAACTTTTACATATAAAGTCTGTTTTTGACGAAACTAACGCCGTCAGAAAGCTTGTGACGAGATCTTTAATTTGAAACCCATTGTTGACCACTTTTGAGGTGGTTTGATTTCACCCCTTATCTAGCCCTCTAGTCTACCTATTGAGCAAAACTTTGACTGAGCGTAACTTGCACAAACGAACTCCTTTTTGCTCCGTTCAAGTTGTGTTGGAATCAGGATGCCGAGATCTTTTTGGTGGTGCAAAAATATGGATATTTGAAGACACTTCAATTTTCACTAAAATTATCCACCGGATCAGGCCTCCCCACTAAAGACCTTTTGGACCTCCAAAAGTGACATTTACTCTGACATTGAGGACTTGGCCTCCCCACTTGTCTTGTATCATCTGTACATCTGAATACCTCACTCACAAGAACAATGAAGGCTACAACGACATTGTTGATCATAAACATTATTCTATCACTTCCATAAGAATCTACATCAACTGTTGTAGCCACTAACCAACAAACATTGACTAGCATCAAGCTAAACAATAATGTAGAAATGAAAGAGAATAAATCAACAACATATCAATTCTTCACAACATGAACATTTTTACCCAAGGAACCATCAATGCTTTCAATCATCATTCCCTCATGCTATACTATGGGTGCATCTTGCAACATCTGACCTTGGTTAGCTACTCCAACTTCAAGTGTAGAACAACCTATACTAACAAACATAAGATTTAACTCTTTACTTGCATTAATTACCCTCTTTAACTACCCTATGTTTGCAAAAGAATGATCAATCTTAATCCTATGAGAATGTACAACATACTGAATGCCATCTTTAGACAAGTGATAATGATTCTTCTCCCTGTAAGAAATTGCTTTTCTATCGTAAAGATAAGGACTACCAAGCACTATCCCACAGATATCCAGTGGAACCCTATCAAACTATACTTTATCCACAAAATTACTAGTGATTGTGATTCTTAAGGTTCATTGTCTTGTTACTTGCAACTTATCATTTTCACAAATCCAGCCTAGTGGACAAGGTTTCTTATGTAATATGGTTTTCAATCCCAAGTTTCTCACAATACTCTCAGAAATCAAGTTCACTTGAGAACCACTATCTATGAGTGCATCAATTTTAGTGTTCTTAGCAACAACTCTTAAATGAAACAACTTATTCCTTTTCTTATCTTCAGACAAATCATTTATTGTAAAAGTAGAAGAATAACTAGCAACAAAAATACTAGAAATAGGAGCTTTACCTTTCAAACCCATAGCTATTATCTTAGTCTCATCATCTAAATCTGAACTAGAATCCATAACAACATTTGTTACTTTCTCCTTACCTTTCTATCTCTGATCAAATTTTTGAGCCCACTTTGGCCTCAATTCGGGATGCAACTTCCAACAATGTTCTTCATCATGACCCTTCCTGTCACAATGAGTGTAAGAAAGTTTCTCATCCTTCTTGATTGTAGCTGCCTTATTTCCTTTCTCTATCTCTGCATTCTTAGAAGATTTCTTTACATCATTATCAAACTTATTAACAAAAGATCCTTTACCCCTTGAATCTAAGTGTGTAGCTTGAACAGACACTTCATCCAGATTACAAGGGTTCAATACCAAAATAGAATGTCAAAGGTAGGAATGAAGACCTCCTATGTACTTCAAAAAAGTATCCTAGGTGTACAAAGGAACATTCAAAGCAATAGCCCTTTTCCTAAATTCATGGGTGTACTCTTGGACAGTTTGACCTTTTCCTTGCCTAAACATTTTCCAGTCCATCATTAATTGTTACATATGTCCTAGAGGATAAAATTGCTTCTTAAGAGCATTAACAAACTCTGCCCAAGTTAAATTGACTCTACCATGTTGTGAAACTTCTACCTTAGTCTTAATCTCCCACTAGGTTAAAGCTCTACCTCCTAACTGAAGAGTAGCTAATTGAATCCTATCAACATCATCTAAAAGGTTCTGGACTCTATAGTAGACTTCTACTTGCTGAATCCAATCATCCAATTTTTCAGTATTAAGTTCACCACAATACTTAGGCAAGTCAAATTTTACAACTAGTTTGATCTTAGGCTTATACCCACTCTTGAAAGGATTAAAAGAAGTAGAACGAGGAGAAGATGGAGAAGAAGGAGAATATGATGAAGATAATGAAGACAGGGACGAAGGTTCAGGAGGGTCACCACCACCTCCTACTCCTTTGGCTTTGTCATCCTTTAATGAGGATTTTGCTTCCTCCTTCTTCTTAGCCTTATTTTCCTTTCTCAATTTTCATTCATGTCTCTCTTGGAGAAGAATGTCCACCTTAGCCTTCATCTCAAGAAATGCTCTTCAAAATTCTTGCCCACTAATCTCATCAGGAACCTCCATTCTAGAAATAGACATCTTTGGAAAATTTCTTCACTTTCCAATCTCAAGATTAAATTCTTCAAGCTTGCCTTCGCCCTTTTGAATCCTAGATCTTGTTAGCATTCAAGAAAACAACTGCAATAATAGTCAATTGGGCTCTGATACCACTTGATCTGATGGACTGATCTAGACTAATTGCAGTATTGAATGCTTAACTAAAATAAAATTAGAAAAAGTCTTAATACATTTATCATAAATGAAATCAAAACTTAAGATGAGAAATAGAATTGAGAGAAAAGAAGATAGAAAGTGCAAACAAAGTTTGATTTCAGAGTTCACCACAAACGTGACTACGTCTTCGGGTTGGCTCTAATTGAGTACGATCGATTCGATTAATCTCCAGAAATCAATTACAAATATGCACCAAAGAAGACCATTTCTTCTAGCACTTCGATAGCATTACAATACTTGGAAGTACAAAAATGGCTCCAAAAAATCTCTTAGAAAAATCTCCCTATTCCTTTAAAAAAAAGTTCACTAAGAGCATTTTCTCTCAAGTCTCTCTTAATTTCCATTGCCTTGAAATGAAATCCTACCCCCTTTTTATACAAAATAATTTTCTTAAATTAGCTCAAAACCAATTAATTTAATAATAGGGAATAAAACAAAACACCCCCCCTCTAAAATCTCCTTTGCCATTTTTACATTTTGGCATTTGTACAATTTTGGTGGTTAAATAATTAACCAAAAAGGCTATTATAAGGTGGGTATGACATTTGGTTATAGGTTAAATAAAACATTTTCTATCAATATCTCAACTTACATAAGTGGCTTGTCGGCACATGCTTATTTTAGAATCCATGGAGTCGGGGTTTCAAACCCCATGGGCGGCCATTTAAAAAGTCTTTGGCAGCATGCATGGTTGAAATAGAAAGTTTGACAAATGTATTTTGAATACTTTGTGTGGCCTAATGGAAAAATCTTATTTTGGTAGAAGAGTGGTTGGGAGTTTAACCCCCATCGACCCAAGTCCTCCATCCACTTGCCAATGATGTGTAAATGCCACCATGACATCATGATGACATCATGATGACATCATTAGAATTCAAAATGATGTTTTTTACCTCCAAAATTCAAATTGCCATAACTTTTACATATGAACTCCATTTTTGATGAAATGAACGCCATCGAAAAACTTGTGATGAGATCTTTAATTTGAAACCCATTGTTGACCACTTTTGAGGTGGTTTGATTTTGCCCCTTATCTAGCCCTCTGGTCTACCTATTAACCAAAACTTTGACCGAGCGTAACTTGCACAAATGGACTCCTTTTTGCTCCATTCAAGTTGTGTTGGAATCAGGATGCTGAGATCTTTTTGATGGTGCAAAAATCTAGAGATTTGGAGACACTTCAATTTTCACTGAAATTATCCACTGGATCATTATTCAATTATTATTGCAAATGGAATTGGCACCATTATTGTCTTAGGTGATTTTAATGACATAACTTTTATTCAGTTAAACCTTGCAATAGTGGTAATGAATAAACAAATAGAACTTGTATTGTCTTACCTCAAATCTACAAGGCAACCTTTTTTTTAATGAAGAAACCTTTCCTATTAATTAAATACTAAAGATACATATCCACAAAAGAAGGGGTTGGGGGATACAAGATCACCCCACAACTTTACTTAATGCAAAGTTGGATAAGATAACTATTCATTGAAAAAAACATTAACAAAATATATAAATCCCTTAGGTTGCAAGAGCAGTGCTAGCCAAGGGAGGATCTTTATCATTAGAACCATAGAAGTCCTTTGGGTTGGTAATTGGATTAGTGGGAGCCCAACCATCAGTAGGGGCAATGACATCATCATCAAATTTTTTACCTCCCTCTAGCACGGGTAGAGAGATAGCTAAGTCTAGTTGAGGGAAAGCCTACTTTGGGTTTCTATGAGTAGAAGACCAGCCTACATCAAGGGCAAGAGTAGGAGCCATAGGGGACCAAACTGTACCCAACCTTTATGGAGGCAAGGCTGAGTGGTAGTAACCACCGAAACCACCATTGGGAGAGTGATGATGAGGCTAGAATCTAAGAGTATGTGAGCAGTGTGTTGAATTTCTCTGACCTCTCTAATGACCATGACAAGGAGTATGATCACTGGACAAGGCATCTAGTGGCACCTGGGAAACTGTACAAGGGGAGTTTCCTCAATATTCTAAAAGCTCCTATAGGTGAGTGACCTCTAAGATGACCTTATATATTCATACTTGAATCTAAATCATGACATTATTACAAATGTATACTTTAGAGTACATAGTAACATGTATATCAAGAAAGCTATGAAAGAATAAAATGGGATTGTGGTCCTTCCAAATAGTAAATAAAATCTTCATTCTAAAAGCATGCCATATCTGGGAGTACTTGAAAGGAATCCTAGGAAAATATCCTAGCACAACCATATGCCATGTAAAAGCCTCTAGGTTGAAAGGCTTAATATAAATCATGGATCTGGAGCCTATAGTTCTAGGCTCACCTATAAAACTAAAAAATATGCATAAAGCTTTTTGGCTGACCAAAAAAAGGGCATCTATGGTCTACGACTCCTAGATGTCAAAGGGGAGTTCCTAAATATATCCCCTAGAAAATGAGGTACTAGGGAAAGTGAGATATTTTTGGCTCCATGATGGCATTCCAAACTATGGAAAATGTAAGACTCCAAGTCTTGTGAGAGGATTTCAAATTCCAATGTTGATTGAGAGTATCAACCATTGGAAGGTGGGGAACCAACCACCAATATACCAACATGTGCTTGTAATTGGCCATCGTAGGAGTGGTAGGATACCACTTTCATTCTTTCCACCAACGACAAGATGAGTGAATTCCATGCTTGTGTAATAGATGGAGAGGTATTGAAGAAACTAGAAGATCAATTGTCTATTGATCTACGTGGATAAGCTTGAACTAAACCTATAGGTCCTCCCATGAGTGAAGGCTCATGATAACCCATGAAAAAAATTGTTGTGTGTCTTGATTCCCTTTCAAAACAAGTGTAGTGCACTAGCTCCTTGAACTTTAGCTAGTGGAAGACCTTGAAAATCAAACAAGGGAGACCACCACAAGATTTTATAGTTCATAGAGAGCCCATCTATGAACCATTACTAGCTCAATGAAGCCACAACTTGATGGCTTCCCAGGCTTTCAAGTGCAAGGGTACCAACTAAGTATTTAATTTTCTCTTATTATGGTCTTAAAATGGTTATTCAATAAAATTTGTATAAAATAACCATGAAGTGGTAAAATGGTTGATAAAGGGAATTATTATTCCATTCTAATATGTTTAGAAATTTCTTGTGAAGTTGTAAAGTCATTTGAGTCAAATATTGTGGAAGTTGTGAAGTGCCACTTTTTGAAAGTTGTAAAAACACAAAATGGGAAGTTGGATGGTCATAAGAGGAAGTTGAGTAGTTATAACTTCAAAATGAATGTATAAAGGCTATAAAAACCTTTTTAATGTTCATTCATAGGCATGATGTAAAGTTGGATAAGGATTCAAAAGCATTGGAAGCATTTTGATACAATATTTTCATTGTTTAAATCTATTGTTTTGTTGTTTTGAAAGATTTTCCTCTTGTTGTTAAGTCTTGTACGACCATGTACAACCTGGAAAAAAGTATATTTCTATAATGGTAGTTTATTAAATTTAATAATATTTCCATTTTTTTCAGTTTGAGATTATTTCATGAACTATTGAGGAAGTTATCAAAGTGTTGGTGAAAACTCTTTGTTACTGCCCAAAACTCTGATTCAAAGTGACTAGTTTTGGGAAAACATTCATAACTTTTTATTGCACCATTGGAGCTTGCTATAAATTGGAGAAATGATATATAATTACCTATTCTACAATATTAATAGTGGGATTGACATGATTTTCAATATTTGAAGAGTTATTGAGGACTATTTATGACTGTATTTTCATGACCAGAATAGAGTTTATTTCAAATGTGTTAATGCCTCTATCATGTTGAAGAAATTGTGTTGATCATTGAACTCTATGGTGGATTTGGGAGTTCTTGAAAAGGTTTTATTTGATACTTGAATCACTTTCCAAATTCTTTTGGCAACAAAGATACCCTAAATATGCACAGGTTCAATGGTCACGAGAAGGTTTTGAAAGCCAATCCCCTTCCAGGAAGGCTAATTAATCAAAAATCCTGATGATATGGAATCCTACAATAATATTTTCGTAGCCTCATCACCAATGAGAGCCTAAATTACCCACTTAGCATAGAGGGAAATCTCCTATTTGTGAGTGGAAAGTAGTCCAAGACCACCAGAGTCTTTGGGAAAACAACAAAAATCCCAAGCAACTCTATGAAAGCCATGTTGCACAAGTATAGAGGCCTAGAGGAAATCACTTATGAGACTATCAAGCTTGAGGTAGGAGGCCTTGGCAGGGGTCCAACATGAGTAGTAGACATGTGTGACAGCCAAAACTTTGGAGAAAATCTAAAACTTACTTCTAAGGGAGAGAGGCTTGGTGATGCAGTAGTCCAATTTCTTCTCAATTCGTGCTAGGACAACATTCCACAACTCCATAGGAGAGGATTGAAAAGAAAATGGCATGCCCAAATACTTACATATTTTTCCATGTTGAACCCATTTCCACCCATAGTGCTACAACCATTAAGGGCCTAGCAAGAAGGATTGTCTATAATAAAGGGTCTTGTGCCATTGGATGATAGACCCAAAGGTAAGGCAAAAGGTATCTAAGAATTGTAAGGCATTGGAAATATTATCCTCATCCTCCAAAAGGGTGAGAAATGAGTCATTGGAAAAATGGCCATTCACATGCTACATAGTTAGCAAGAATATAGCCCAATCCTTCAGCCACCAACACATTAAGAGAAGTCACTAAAGGGAAGCCCTAACAGATAGATCTATAGAGCCCAATGGCTTCAAATTGTCAACTATTGATGGTAATACATGTAGAGGCATCACCAAAGAGCATATGAACTGATTGCAAGAAGACTAGGCCAAACACATCACTTAAAGCATGGCCAAAATGACAAGCCATTCAATTCAGTCACAAGCTTTGGAAAAATAAATCTTAAGAAATAAAGTCTATTGTTTAGATTGTCAATCCCACTCCATACCTTCCCAAAAGGAAATAATATTGTTCAAAATGTATCTAGAATTAATGAAGCTAGTTTTCTCAGGACAAATAATTTGAGGGAGCAGATGTAAAATTTTAAAGGAGAGAACCTTGGCAATAATCTTGTAGGAGACACTCAACAAAGTGATAAGCCTCCAATTGCACATTTCCTTAGCATCATTGGCTTTAGGTATGAATTTGATATTACTATTTCAAATGGATACTTTATAGTAATCAAATAGAAATGTTGGTAACCAAAGTGATTAATAATAATTATTTTTTGATTAACTCTCCTGTTGCAAAAATTAAAAAAACTATAACTCCCAAATCATTAGCACCCTTTGTAGCTTCTTTCTTATCTTGTGGCTTCAATCCAACTACTTTTGACATTCTCAAGGTAATTTTTTTTTCATGATATTAGAATGAGTTTTAAATTTCACATTTTATCAAACATAGTTTGTGTAAAAAAATCTAAAATGTAATTAGAAAAATGAGATGCAATTATATAGTAAATATAATAATTATGAATCAAAGAACATAATATAATTATATTTGTTTCTTATAATATGGAATCAAATTATCATTCATAATCTTCAATATTGAAAAAGATCCAAGAATATTGTGAATTAGTACAATGGTTTATAATTTTAATAGAACAATGTAATTGTTTTAATAATATTCAATTAACATATATCAATTTGTATAATAAGGATCTATAAATATTATCTAATGTATAAATTATTGAAAAATAATTTAAATTATATAACTTACTTGTAAACTTTTACTAGAAAATCTCTCCATATCATGTAGTTTTCTATGGGTATTACAACACCACGAGTGGACATTCTTGCATCATGGGCCAAAAATTCTTCACTTATGAAAATGGAGGAGGTACAAGGATCTTTGACTTTAGTGTAATATCTAGAGCTTCCATGTCATGTCCACAAATAGTAGGATCTGTTAAGTCATATCATCAATTTTGGTCTACTTCTACTATTAAATCAACTCTAATGACTACAAGTAATTTATATTATTCACCTCTTATTATACATATTCATTGTTCATAAGATATTAATTATTTCTAGGATTTTTTCAATTTTGTGAAAAATATTATAATTAAAAGCTTTCTCAAAATCAATACTAAATCCACCTTTAACAATATGTATTATCATCCCTAGATATCTTTAACAATAAATAGAAAAGGAAATTTATAGAAATTTTAAACAATAAATTAAAATACTAATACATATACTTACTTTTTTAAACTTGTAATGCAACATTTATAATGGATCCAACATCGGATCCAATCAGAGATGGAGCAATTGGGTATGGGGCTAGGAAAATAAATCTAGTGAAGGTCATCAATCAAAGGCTTGAATATGATGTGAGAGTAGATTATTATGTCAATTTTCTTTTCAAGGAAGGTTACAATGATACCACTTTATGTTTCATTACTAAAGATTTTAGTACTTGTGACTCCATAGGGCCATCTAGAACTAGAGCAAGAGAACTAAATTACCCTTCAATAATGGTAGCTACTAGTCTAGGAGAATCTTTCAAAGCTAAAATACCTAGAAAAGTTAGCAATGTAGGAGATATTGTAAGTACATACAAGGCTATTATATATGGATCCTCTACAATAAATGTCATAGTTGTCTCTGATACACTATCATTTCCACTCCTTAGTAATAAATTTTCATATAATGTCACAAATGAAGGTGGATCTATGCCTACTAATACATTAGTTTTAGGTGCTCTAAATTGGAGTTATGGGAATTACATAGTCAAAAGCCCAATCACTATCTATGATTTTCCTAATGACCTAAGTATATAGGTCAACATGCTAGTTTTTTCATTAGCCATTCATATTGGTCAAACCTAATTTATGTGCTCATTTTGATTATTTTTTTGAACAATTTATCAATTGAAAACTCAGAGCTAGATAAGCTCTTTGGAAAATAATTTGTACAAAGTAAAAACTCTTTGAATTCAATGTAGGGTGAAATTTGTTTTCATCTACAAGCCTAAATAATCAGGAAAGAGTGCATTCTAAACTTGGTTCTATTTAAATTGTAGATGTATTTTTAAAAGAATAAAATAATGTTTTATATTGATATAAGATATATATTGAATAATATATTAGTGTGATGTAATGAAGAGTCATAATGTTTTCTTTATTGAAAAGGGTAGAACAAGGATTTTGAGTTCATGTAATAGTAATATTATACATCCTTTATAGTTTTGGGCTATTAAAAACAAGCATGAGAAAAGAGAAACTCAAGACTTAGACAACCTAGTCCAACCAGAACAAAATTAAATTAAAAATCATCAAGTACACATAGTTTGAACAATATCACATCTAACTATGCTAAAACCATTACTATCACAAGAGTGGGGCTTAACCACATACATATAAGTATTAAAAGAATGTCTCAAAATTACAAGCAACCAATTCTAAACTAAAGTAACACACAAGTACTATAACAGAAACAAAAACTAAAATAACAAAAGAAAGGAAAAGGAGCCAAGTCTGTTTGACATTTTCCTAGTATCCAACTAGGAACTTGATGTCCTCCATCTAATTGGTGACATCCTATGGGCTCTTCACCTCCTCACAGTTTTCATCCTTGAGAAGACTAGCCTTCTTAAGTTTTCTCTTTCTATTAATGGTAGCAAATACTATCTTCCTTATCATTTCCTTCTGAACCGTATTGATATAGGAAACCACCACCCTAAGCTCAATATCCTTTATAGCACTGGCAAACGTATTATTGAGGATATCAACCTTATCTTAGAGGTCTACAATCTTAGTAGAGAAGATCTTTTCCATACTATCTATCATGTTCTGCATGGTGGTCCAAGTGTTATTTCTTTTTTGCACTGACCTCTTCTATTGATAATTTGGGCAGTTGCACGTCCTCTTGAATACCCAAGTAGACTTCAATATGAGCCTCTTGGGAGTCATGTCGACATATTTAGTCTCATTGACCTCTTTTTCTTCATAGTCCTCATCTTCAATAGAGTTATTACTCATTTTTTCTAGAGTTTCCTCTATATTAGTGTCATAAACCTCTTCGTTCTAAGTATCCAAGGTTTCCTCATTTCTCTCTTCATTGTAGTTCTTTCTTTTTTTGTTTCTCAACCTAATTGACTTGTGTCCCCCATCTCATTTTATCTTTAAGTTTTTTATTTCCTTCATCCCTGTCCAAGTTACCATCTAAATCATTCTTGTTCACTTCTAAATGGGCTTTCTAGGGATCTTTTTCAATTTCAATTTCTTAACCACAATTGAGGACTTCGAGTTATGCAAGGGACTAGAATTCCCAAGAAGACACCTACCAAAATGAGGATGATGGGAATAAACATGATGATGTAGGACAAAAATAAGACATCAATGAATAGGTGGGATAATTATCCCACCTACAATACTCGCTAAAACTTAACCACTTTTATCATTTTTTTGGGTACATATATGACAAAACCTTTTAAAGATAAACTTTAAGAGTATTGATTCTACATCATTCTCCTTTAGGAGAACCCCCACCTGTCATCTTATCAGCTTCATTGATTTCTTGTTCTATCATTATTAACAATATCTTTTAGTTTTCAAGTGTATTGCAAGGCAGTGACATGATGTCAAGCTTCATAGGATAGACCCCATGTTGCCAAACAATCCACAACATAGTTTCTTTGTCTTAAGGTGTGTTGAATTAGCCCCTTATTGAAAGAAAGAAGACAACTTCTATATTCAAACATGAAACTATATAAGTTTTTCTAGCATTTAGCTTTATTTTGTAATATGTCACTATACTTTTTGCTTCATAATTGTTTAAAAATTTTATGTCATATCTAATTTCTATTCCCTTTCTATAGTTGTTTGTGGTAATTCATAGACTCTTAGAAAATTCCAAAATCATATTTCCTCTAGAGTCACTGATCAAGCCCTAACTCTTTCTATTATAGGGTTATTTCATATGCTTTTCCACTTTATGTTGATAAGGGTCTAGTTGATTGGTATTTGAGTTCTATTTAATTCTCATGTCCACAATCCATGAAAAGTTATAGCTTTTAGTAAAGTGGCATTATTTATATTTTCTCCTTTGATTCTTTTGATAATATAAAAAGTTGATATAACAACCTTCTTTTCTTATCTGAAAGTTCTTGTAATGCCTACTCCTACTTGAATTTTCTATTGTAGTGCCAAATTCTTTTAGGTAAGTTGTGTGATTATGTTTTATGATTATTGGTATTTGGTTACCTAATTTGATTAAATTTTATTTTATACTCACTTGATATTTGTGATGAGTTAGTTATTTTAGTTATTTCATGATTGTTTTGATAATGATAGATGTATGTTCATTCAGTGATTTCAGTTACCACATGATGATTAGTAGATGGATTACTTATATTCAATTCTATGGTTACTTACCCCATACTTGCATGTGTAGGGTGTACCTATTTGTTTTACTTTATGTATGACAATTCTAATGTGGTTGAGGAAGGGAGTCACAGTCACTTGGTAGTCGGGATCTACATGATGTACCACTTTCTATCATTGCCTGTTTAGTTTATAATATATGTGCTTATACATGTATGGATTTTATGCAGATTACAGGTACCAGGTATCAACTTCCCTAGATTGATAGGATGAGCGTACCCTATCATAGTATCTCAATGGTATAAATAGGGAGATAATTCTTGAGTCAAAATCCTAACCCTAAGCTGATTGTCCTAGAAAATAGGACAAGTATATGAATTAGTTTCACCTTTCTAAATTTGTCAACTGATATGAATTTGTGACTTTCACCCTGAAGTTTGAATTAGTTTTATGTTCTATATGATGGGTTTTCATAATTAGTCTTGTGGGTCTATGATGATTTTCTATTTTAATTAAATCAAATTAAAAGACAATTTACTGATTTAATTTAGTGTAATTTTCATAAAGAAAATTTAATATTTAATTATATTTAATTAATTGAGAAATTAATTAAATCAAGAAATTAAATTTAAAGATTTTGTTAAAGTTCTAATTTTGGCATAATTTTATTTATTTAATTTAATAATTATTATTTAGGAGTCTTATTTTAATAATAAACTCTAAATTATGTTATTAGTTAAATTAGGAAATATATTATTAAAAACATCTCACAAATTAATAAGAGAGAGTAACCAATAAAGTAATTAAAGAGAGAAAGAAAATTAATTTAATAAAGATATTTTAAATTGCAAAAAAGTGTGCATGAAGATGTAAAAGATAATAAAATATTAAAAGAAATTGATCAATGAGTTCCCTCGCATGATTGTACAATTAGAGCCCCAAATTAGGGGAGAACACTTTATCAGAGATCTAAAGCTCATTTTTCAATAACCAGAGATTTGGAGAAGTGACTTTCAGAGAAGGAAGTTTTTAGAAGAAAGGGGCTTTCTCACATTCTTCATGGGATTGCATGTTTGTGTGTTAGCATCAAATTTAGGTAGAATCTTATGATTAATTTACGTAATAAGATTTCAATCTTTCAATATTTTTTCTACTTCGTGTTTGGATAGATCTGTTCTCAGCTATTTGCAAATTTATTTGATATCATTGATGAAATCCTATTGTGAATCTTAATTATCTCCATATTGAAGTTATCTGTGTTTGAGGAATGGAGGTTTTGAAACCTTCATTTTTTTAGATTTTAAACATATAGGTTTTGGATTAAAAAAAATTGAATTCTAGAATATAATTTTGAATGCTTTTTCTGGGTTTCCCTATCAAAGTATTTTATTACATTTTTTAAAATAAAAATTTAATGTGAGGGGGCATTTTTTTTATAAAACAATATATATATATATTGGTGGGTGGGGCCACCAACCCCCTACCCACCCCTTACCTTTTTATCTTCCCCCCGCACAACAGAAAGGATGTTGTTAGTAGCCATTTAGGTTGTCGCATAGTAGACTCTACTGTTGTGATAGCAGATACTACCTATGACAGTACTATGTTGTCATGTTAGTGGAGCTGCCTATCGTAACCTTTTTAGGCCATGCCGATGGGTCTTCAAAATCATAGGTGATATTTTTAAATTTTATAAAAAAATTATTTATTTAAATTCTAATGTATTTAAATTTTAAGTTATTAAAACTTAATTATTAATATTTGACTAATAATTTTCTTTTAATTATCAAAGTATGTTAATTTATTAAGTAGAATCTTTAAAATTTATGTTAATAGAAATTAATTTAATTAATTAATTTGTTAATAGGATGTTAGAAGGAAATTAGTTAATAAAATTCTTTTTACTATTTAATAATATTAAATAATTATTGGTTAATTATTTAATATATGATCCCAATAGAGATGAAAGTTTTGTGAGTTAGTGGTAATTGGGTGATCAAATTTAAAATTAAATATGGGTTAAGTTGTAAGGGGGATTTTATACACTTTATTGAATCTTATGCTTTGATAACAAATCAAACTATGAAAACTATGTTTAAACAACTTGTTATGTTTTGTTAAGTGTTGAGACTCGTGTGGATTTGAGAACTTTAGTGAATCTATAGTACTTGAAAATGAAAATGGAAACTTGGAAACCTTTAATAAATATTGAACTTGAGGGTTTTCAAGACCTAATGATTTATGAAATTCACTTTTGTATGTACTCTTTATGATGTTTTGTTTATTGATGTTGGGTTTTGGGGTTAACTTCACTTTGATCAGTCAGAATGTATATGTTGATATTTAGTCAAGTTTTTTATTAGTGACACAGACTTAATCAGATATTCAATATCTACCGAGCTTATTTTATAGTTAATAGTGTTAACTAAGTAATTCAGACTCTATCGAGTTCTACAATTGCTACCAAGTTTAGGAAATAATATTCAGTTTGCAATGAACAGTTCCTACTAGGTTGGTGATTATCAGTATAAACCAAGCTTCTTAGTGTTTACCGAGTTCCTCAATGCAAATTGAGTTGTACAGTGCTTACCGAGTTTTCAAGTTTAGTGATGTGGCTCCATTATTGATTGACCCACTCAATGTTAATAAAGTGATTCAATTTATATTGAGCTTGTAGTAATAGCATTGACTAAGCTATGCAGTGTGAATCAAGTGATTTAGTTTATATGGTGAGTTTCACAATATTCACCAAGTCACTAGTGTAAATTGAGTTTAGACTACTTAGAAGTGATCAGTATGGACTGAGCTTCTACATCTATTGAATGCATGATGATGATGAGCATTGATAGTGGATGCCAAGTATCAAAACCTCATTGAGTCGGTCTTTAGAACCCGAGTTTTTGTACTTAGGCCAAATTTGTTTATTTTGTTTAAACTTGTATTGTAGCAAACTTTGATGAATTGTAAATTAGATTGGTATATATGTAATGTAGTGTATCACATCCAAAGAAGAATACATATG
Source organism: Cupressus sempervirens (assembly GCA_028749045.1). NCBI lineage: Eukaryota > Viridiplantae > Streptophyta > Pinopsida > Cupressales > Cupressaceae > Cupressus > Cupressus sempervirens. Next base: position 199,835,134 of record CM053791.1, on the reverse strand, counting down.
ACATGAATATGATGTGAATTTAATAAGAGTATAAGTGTGAAGTAAAAAGGCTACAAGAATATAAAGAGCATCAAAGATTTATCTATCACAAGAAGGTGATCATTACAGTCAAAGGAATCTCATTTAGCAAATCAAGTTGTTGATTAGAGATCAACCATTGTTTCATTCTAATAGGTGGATCAGTTAAATCCTTTCACAAGGCAGACATAACAATCTTTTGTAAATCTCTTTATCAAGTGCATATGTTTGTAAATACTTTTGCAATGTGGACCTAGTAGTCCTTATTGCTCCTAACAAGATAGATCATTAGAAGTGATAATTGTAAGCCTTAACAGGCCAACTTTATGCTATAGTGCTAAAGCTAGTGGGTATCATTCCCACCCCAACATCACTTTCTATTTGGAAGTTTTCTGGGTCACCATAATGTGTGTCAAAGTGTTATGAATGTTTTAATGCTTTCAATTTTTCATGCATGCAATTAGATTAGAATATATATGAAGGATTAATTGATAAATAAGGATTAATTTTTATAGGTTACTGATTCGCCCCTCCCCTCTCAGTAACTTAGTCTATCATATATATTTCTAATAGTTTACTAGAGACTTGCAAGTTTTGTTTTGTGATATCATGATGATGTTTTGTACACAATTTTTTATACCTAATCATGGTGATGTGTCATGTGTATGCTATGATGAGTTTGATTGGATGTTTTGATGTTCTTTCAAATTTCTTGTGTGGGATTGAGGTGAATGGTGTGACTTTCCTGATATAACCTTTGAGTCATTGACCAATTATCCTTGATTGCTTCCTAGTTGCATGTATATGACTGAGGTGATTAAATAATTTTTTTTGGTGATGTCATGTTATAAAATGGATTTGGTTTATGTGTACTTGATTATGGATAAGTACTATTAGGAAGATCATATTGGTGGAATCTGTGATTATGATCAGTAAAATTTTAGTACATTCTAGTTGCTTGTTTAAGAACTGAAGTGTGGTTTATAGTCATTTGAGATCATTTTCTTTTGTTGAGATTAGGGTAGTTTATCTATATTCCATATTGGGAAGTGGCTTGTAATGGAGGCCGAGGCCCTAAAGAGGTTGATGGGTAACCCATTGTATGTTATTTTAATAAGTGATAACGTTTCATTAAATGTGTTTAAAATGAATTAATAAAATATTGGTACCATAGAAGGTCGCTATGGTGCCAAAGTATTAAAAGAATACAAATGTAACCTTAGAGCTAACTTGTTAGTATGCATTGTCTATACAAAATGATATTGATACCACATAGAGACACTAGGGGGCCAGAGTACTAAAAGATTGTCAGGTAACCTTAGAGTTGGCTCGTGTGATGACACTTGTCTACTTGCATAGTACATTTCCTATGTGTCTATGTTGCCTTTGGAATTAGTTGTTTCTTGTGTCTTAGGCCATTTAGGTTCCATGAGGTTGGGTGGTAGTGCATTTTCTTATACCATTGAGATCTAACAGTTCAATATCGTGGTTCGAGTTCCCTATTCTATACACTCTTTCATTTTATTTCTTATGTACTACGATAGATGGTTATACAATATTGTATTGTATTTTATTTCATAGATCTTAAAAGATGACGTAATTTATTTCATGATGTATATTATTTCAGCCTTTCATACCCTATGACTTGTATAGTGAATGACTGTGCATTTTGTTTATTGCCAAGTGACATCCTATAATTGTATATTATTTAAATGGACTTTTACTTGTAGTTATTCTTTAGTGTGGGTGCATTATATATTGGTTTTAGTATTAACTAAAATTAAATGTGATTCAACATCATGAGACCCTTAAGAATTCTAATTTTTTTTATGGTATGTGTTTATATGTATATATGAGGCCTCACCCCGACCCATCATAGCATAGTTGATACATTATTATTTTGATACTCATGACTCAATATGTCGAGATACTATCAAATACATTGAACATTATTATGTTATCTTATGTTGTATGATGTTTTACTTTGAGATGTTTAATTATGTTATCTAATGTTTGATGAACATGTATAATGATGAAGTAGTGTAGAAAGTGAATGCAGAATTACCACTTTGGTTATGTAATTTTAATGGTTAAGAATATGAGTAGAAACGAGATTAAAAACTAGTTATTTGAAAGATGGATGTTTTAATTTATGTGATTTCCCTAATAAGTTGTGTGTGTGTGTGAGAGAGAGAGAGAGAGATTTCCATGAGCTACTAATGTGTGCAAGAGTGTGTAGGATGTTTTAGCTGGAAAACCTAACGGAGAAATGAAACTAAACCATATGTACCATTTGTGGAAATCAATGTTGAGTCTAACAAAAGATGAAAATCCTATTGTTCATGTATTATTTGTGTCGTAAATTGTATGAATGTATCTTTTTGTAATCACTAAGTGTTAATGTTCTATAATAGTGATTTTTTAGTATCGCTTGACACTCGTTGATTGTATATGCATTCTAGCATGATAGTTAGGGTTAATTGAGTAACCTAAAGATATAAGCTAGACTATGTCAGTGACCTTTTTACTAATCAATTAGCAATCGAGATTAATTACCCTAATTAAGATTAGTGAGTAATCTGCATTTCTGAAGGTTGTTAGAAAGTCCAAAAAAATTCCAAGCTTTTGATAGGTCCCTAATTAGTCCTAGAAGCTAAAAATCATCAAAACTAAGTACCTAAGGGGTATGGGTATGGGTTGGGGACATTTTCCACCCCCCAGCCCCTTTTGTTGACTTTTATGGTCGCCCAAAAACCTCATTTTTGCTTTATTGCGAAAATTGAATGTTTTTATCTTGAGTTGGATAAGTTTAACTCCACCTTGAGGTTAGCCTTATGACAAGTTGAGTTAGAAGTCTCTAGAACCTTAGGTAAGTGGGGGAGTTTTTTTTTTTTTTTTAGGGTGGTTGAGTTAGTATCTTATTTAGAGGAAAATTTGAGAGAGAAGGAGTGTTCACCAAACCTCTAGTTTTAGAGAGCAATTTAGGATTGAAGGAGAAGGAGAATGAATGGAAGCTCATCTCAAATTGTTCAATTGCCATAACCTTATTGTGAAGGTAGGAACCCTTCAAACTCTTTTGATTCATGCTATGTTTCATGCTTAAGTCATTTTGTCTACATATGTACGTTTGTGTGTTGTTGAATATGTTTGGGAGGGATTGAAATGGGTTTTCTTAAATGTTTTTATTTTCTATTTTACATTTAATTTTCAAAGGGATTGTATGGGTTGTATTGGCATTACTCGCCCTCAGATAGGGCAGAAGTGGCCATGTATGGGAGGTCTTTAGTTGGACTCCAACAATGTAGAGTCTCTTCTCAAGACGAGAAGAGGGAGAGAGAAGGAGGGTGTTATGGCCCCCTGCTTGTTAACACAAACCATGTGTTTGAGTTTTGGAATTTAAGATATGGAAGAACAATTTTTTTTGAGTTTATAGCCCCGAAAGGGCACTTGTTATGGTGTTGTGGCTGATGTCTCCTATTGGAAAAATCTACCTTCTCCATAGTCTAGTTCAATGACGAACCTATTGTGCAAACTGGGATGGGAGTGAATGTTTGATTTTTTCTTCATGTTATGATTGGTTGTCTCCCAGTCAATTTTCATTCTCTCCATGATCATCCTGATGTGTTACATACTTTGTAATGGTTTCCCTATTGTGGAGCCAATGAGGAAATTTAGAAATGTTATTGTAATTCAAATTATGTTGGGAGATTTCTCCTCGGGATAGTAATCTTGTGTGAAATTGTTATTTTTAAACTTATTGTAGAAATGGCTATGATGTCGGGTTTTCTTCCTGGTTCTTTCTTGGCAAAGCATTTGAATCAGGTGGTTCAATAAAAATAAATTGAGTAATATTCTTGCTTATGATATTCTCGTATTTTAGTTTTGCATATGTTTACTTGAAAATGGATAAAATGATGTTTCACTCTTCCTGCAGCATTCGTATGTCTCATAATCATATTCATTGAATTAGATTAATTATATAGAATGATGAAATATAACTATGTAATTATAAGTTCAAAATATGTTTAAGAAAATTAAATGTTATGATTGAGACTTCAATTTATTTTCATGATTATTAGGAGATAAAAATAATCTTATATTATGGTTTAAACAAATATTTAAACTCAATGATTATAATTAACATTAGATAGAAAATAATATACTCCCCCTTGGTTAAATAGTTACGTTTTGCCCAAATTCAACACTTAGTTAAAAAAAATTATAATCCCCCATGTCTTTGAAAATATAAATTTCATTCAAAAATCCATACTTAGAAAAAAATATGGACTTGAAAAAAAAAAAAAAAAACCCTCCCAAGAGCAAAAATGCTCTCTAGAGTTTGTATTGGGAAAAATAAATCATTCCCCTTTTTGGAACAAAGAATCTCAAAAATTCCCTAATTATCCTTTTCTTTTGAACTTATTAAATATTGTTTACTTAAAACAAAAAATAATAATATTAAAATAAATATCCTAATATCATAAGCCTATCCTAGTCTCTACCAAATAAACTTTAAGCACTAAATACCCCTGAAGTGCTTAGGCGTCAGTTTGAAAACTAGTGGGAGAATGGAGTTAAAAATAAACCAAAGTCAGTGCATTTATTTCCTAGATAACCTTTGGCCATTCTCTAATTTGACAGGGACTTAAACTGTTATTTCCCCACTCCATGTGAATTTCTACTAGCAAATATCCTTGGGATCACATGCCCCCATGTCAAACTATCATATAAGTGAAGCCGACAAATGAAATAAAGAGGGGGCAAGGTTTTATGTAGGGCATCAAAGTCAAAACCAAACAAACTTATAACTAAGCCTTTAAAATTTCCCACCACTTACCTTTTTAAGTGCCTAACCTTGGAGGCCTATTCATGCATGTGGAGAGGGGGACAAGACCTACATAAAGTAGGCTTGGTTAGCATGAGGGCCTTGGGGACTACCCAAGGGGCTTTGGGTAGAGTGTGGCCAAGTGGCCTAGGAGTTAGGAGTATAGGGTTAGGTAGTAGGATGTAGGTAGTTGTTAATTTAGAATTTATTATTAGTAAAGTTCTAGTTAGTTTTAATTTTATGTTATTTAATTAATATATATTTTTTAAAATATTAGTATTTGAATGTTAGTAATTATATTGGTTTGTAATTTGTAGTTAGTGTTATTTTATCTTAAAATATTTTTAGATTTGTAAAAGTTTTAAAGTTAGAAATTGTTAATTGTAGTAAATTATTCTATAATTTAGGAATGCTAATGTTTTATTTAATTTTAGTTTTATTATTATTATTATAAATGTTCTATTTTAGGATAGATTATAGATTTAAATGTAATTAGTTTAGATCAATAAAGTTTAAAATATAGTTTAGTTATTCATATTACATTTTATAGTAGTTAATTAGTTCCTTGACTTCAATGATTCAAAATAGATAGGTTTAGATTTATTTATGAGTTTTTAGAAAAATTTAATTATGAGATTAATCAATATTTTGGTTGATTGTAATTCTTTGGTTCAGTAGTAGGTTTAGTGACTTGATGTTTTTTGTTGGATTTTCGGAGGTAAATAAAAATAATAATTTGTTAAATGTTTTAATTAATTGAATTGGGATTGTTTAATTTAATTAATCGAATTAATAATAAAAGTTTAATTTAACAACCTATTCCTCATGATGGCATAAAGAGAGATGTAGTCTTAAGGTAATGTTAGGGGAACATATATCTTCTTTGCAACATACCAAAGTTTAACTGATAAATCAAACATAGTAAAGTTTATCAAAATCCCTTATGAACTTAGTGGTGTTATTAGTCTTTAAAGTAAAAATAAAAATTAAATGTGTTTTGCCTTGTATTTTGGGCATGACAGTATGTTATTGCTTCCACTATTTTATATCTGTTGTTGCTAAGTTATGATATTTCAAAAAAAAAAACATTTGGCAAACTTAGTGAAACTTTAGGTTAACTTCTTTTGGGTTCCTTGGCAAGGCATTACAGTTCTATTGTTTCTTTATTTCTAGATACAATGAACAATGGTAGGTAGGACTAGCCTCTAAAGATTCCATGAAACCACTTGTTGAAATGGGGGAATACTCCATAGAGAGATGAAGATTCATGTAATGTTATTAAAATTGCAGTCACATTAACTCTTGTAATCTTTATTCAATTTGATCTTATTTTTCAAATATGCTTTTTATTAAGATTTTATAATTAGATTAAAATTAAGTCTTAATATAGACTCATATTAAATTATTAATTAACTTTAGTTCAAATGATATTCTATAGTATTATAATATCAATTACCTATGCTATATATATATATATATATATATAATTAATCTTGATTTGGATTAGTCTATACTAAGACGTTTATGTTAATTAATTTTACTTTTCATGACTATTTGAATTTAAACCAATATTTGATTAGATTTGATGTAATATGACATCTATCTTTTCGTTCTATGTTGGTGTAACTGTTTTGGACTGAAAATGAAAATTTCACTAGAGTCAATTATTTTTACTTAGCTCAGATAACTATTTTTCATAGTTTAAGTTTTTCAAACATATATAATATAATTTTAATTCTAGCATTGATTATAAATAAATTTTAATAATTTATTTAATGAAAGTATTTATATAATATAAAAATTAAATAGATTTGTTGAAATTCATCTCTCTTCCTTTTTAATCACTTTATATATTATATTATTAATCAATTATTATCACTTTATTTTATTTTTGAAAAGTTACCATTATTAGTATAGTTAATAAAATATTTTTATTTTATTTTGACCCACTAGATTTAAGAGATTAAAAATGATAAAAATATTAATTAAAAAAAATTCTTTCTTTTATTGTTTTTATTTGATTTGATTTTTGAATGAAATAATAGTTATGGAAGTAAATTTTTCATTTTATCCCACTAAATTTGGGATATTAAAAATGATAAAATATTAATTATAATTAGTAAATAAGAAAAAATAATGAAATATAATTTGTGCAAAAGAATTAACTAATTTTGCTAAAATTATAACATTCTTCATTAAACAAATATCAACAATTAACATTCTATATGTTTTTAAAGTTATATTTTCTATTATGTCTTTTTATATATCATAATATATCCAAAAAATATATATTATTATTAATAACAAGTGCTACATAGTAGATGTATTTGTGTTAGAGGACATTATATAAAACATGTAGCTTAAATGTTGACCTAGAACACATTATAGTAAATTTGTAATGATGTAAAATCAATATTTTTAATTTTTTATTATAGAAATTAAATATTATAATAGTTAATTTTTATAGTAAGTAAAAGATTAAAAGATGTATAATAAAATTATAATATTAACTTTACATATGAGAAACATCTATTTTAAATAAAAATATTAAAGAAAATATAATATATGATATGTTGATTTATTATTAAAAAAGATATATTAAGCTAACTAAACAATTAATTTCAAAATGACAAAGTGTTATATGATTTTGAAGGAAATTGTGCATAGTGTATATTTAAGTTGAATAATCTATTTTAACATTTAAAAGTAATACAATATATATAGCATAAATGGTACTATTAATTTAAATGTATAACTATTTGAAACTGTAGCTGAAAAATAAATGAGGTTTTGGAAAAAGGAAAAGTATAAAACCAAAAGAAATGAGTCAATTATCATCAAGATAAATAGTATATAATATAATAAAATAATATATTAACTTTACAACTATTGATTAACTAAATAATAATTTTTAATTTTTTCATTGGTAAATGGTCTAAGCCTTTGATTATATTAATTAATAAACATAAAATTCCAATAGAGTATCTCCATCCCATTTGTCATGCATCAAAATGTTTAATTATTATTACAAGGAAGTGGAAGCGACCAATGTGAGAATGAAAATTCTGATAGCGAAAGCCAAACAGGCATGATCCTATTCCTAGAAAACCATTCCAACTAGAGCTTCATACTTAGTAGATACCCCTAGTTTGTTGATTGCTTTACAATTTTGTTGATAAAAAATACAACTTAGAAAAACCATTAGTGATGTTAGTTATAAGCTTTTGAAATTTGATTATTAGGTAGGAAGATGACTGGGGTTAGACCCAATAGATCTAATCAATTCCAAAATGAGATATGCAATTAGTCCTAACAATTTACTCAAGGCCAGATTTCACATAACTCATTAAGAGTCCTACAAAAAACCTAGAATTAAAATGTCAGTTTAATACTCACAAAATTATTGGTGATTAATATATTCATAATGAAAAAGATTCTACTAATACCAATTAATACTTATCTTAAAACAATATTTTTTATTTGAGGAAATCATTGTAAGATTGTTTAATTATCCTTCTGGGGAACTTTGAGTTTTCAAAATTCTTAATTTTATTATCAATATTATTCTAAATTTAACATTCTTACTGACACTACATGTAACCAAACCTAGAGTTGTTAACATTAGATGTGATATTTATCCTACACATATCAAACTAGCTACTTTGTACTGATTAGAAAAGACAGAGACAATTAAATTCATATCTTCAATTTTAGGTTTTGAATTTACTTTTAGAGGAGTCTGGGAAAACTATTAATTGAAGAAATGATCATCAAGGAAAAAATAGACTAGAGTATGAAACCATTTCTAGTTCTAAATCTAATGTGCATATATAGTTCCTCTAAAGTAGTGACAACCAAAGAAAGACCAATCTAAAAACAAGACATAGATAAACTAGCGTAAAAACCATCCCAATCATACAACAACCTCTTTAGTCACAATTCAATATTGAACAAGTGATATATAGCTAGCATTTATAGAAGTAATTGTATAGTAATGTATACAACCAATCTAATCTCTCATCAAAACTGAGGGGAAAAAGCCCGCGGCCTAGAAAATTACTTGACTTAACAGCAAGCTAAACTATCTAGGGTGTGAACCAGCCTAAAAAAGAAGATACATAAGTGGAGAAAATTGAGAAACTAACATGAACTAAAGACTAGAGTGAGACCAAAACAAGGAAAAGATGAGCCAAATTGAACAAGAAGGCCCAAAGCAAGGGAGAAACTAGAATAGAGGGAACCATTGAAAAGAAAAAGAATACAGGTCATACCTAACCAAATGGCACCAAAAAACATGGGGTGGGTATCCTTCAAGTTCAACATCTATTTTTTGAAAACCGTGATGAACTCTGAGATGTCTATGGGGTTCTAAGTCTAGAAATTTGGCAGGAATTCAAAAGCAGTCTTTTCTTTAGTTGATTTCTCCATGTTTGTAGTATAGAATTCCAATTCCTCTAGATTATCGAGTACCACACCTAGGTGGATGTTTTCCTTGATGATGTCAAGGTAATTTTTAAGCTAGACCTTATTTCCATCTTCAATGATACCTCTCCACTAAAGGAGATACTAAATACTAGTCTCCATTTTAGGACATTCCTTGATGAAGGCCACATTCTCCCAAATGACAAGGGCAGGACACTTGATAATCACTGCTAGGTCAAAGCTTCCTAGAGGATGCACCATGTACATTTTATGGAGTGGAATCCTAATCTTCTCATCAATGCTCTTAATAACATCTTCTAGATGCACATGCTAGACTGGGTCAAAAATGTTGCAACAGAGTTTAATCATAGCCCACTAGTCTACCTTGGCTCTAGCCAACCACCCAATGAAAGCCCTTATTATGTCATTGTTGGTGTGCTAGGTAAAACCTTAATTGAAGGAAACCTCTCCAATGGTGTGACTCACCATGATCCTAGTCATATTATTTATAGGTTTCAAGACTTAGCTCCATCTCTTCAATTTTATGTTTCCCTAGAATGCCATAGTCCAAAATTCAGAAGCATGAAAGAGATAGATGTTGGTATCCATTTTGGGGATAAAGTCTTAGACTGAAAGCAATAGAAAATCCACACAACAAAGGGGATAAACAAACTAACTGATGAAGGATCTAGAGATGTCAGGAAGGTGGCGTAGACATCCAGTGATGCCAACTCATTATGCAACTAAGAGATCCTAGTGTCATCTAATGATGAAAAATGGGGAGACAAATAGAAGGCACTCCCTTGAATTATGGACTCACTAAGATCATATCCAGAAGATGATTATGATTAATATAATTAAAACTAGTTCCCTAATACCTATGCAAAGAATGAAAATAATTCAAGAAAGGGAGGCCTAAAGACTATGACAATTAACTCTATTTATATAGTAGTCTGTAGTATCTCCTTACTGATAATGCACTAGCTTCCCTTATGATACTAATTATTTGTAGTCTATAAGGGGATATTTGAAGGCTCTATATCATGGGAAAGGGGGGATAGTTAAGGAAGGAAAAAAAAGGAGGAAATACTAAAAAAGTGCGAAAACTATTCTACCAAACTAAATAAGTAGACTTAACAATTAAAACTAGAGTTGGTATAGATCCAAGAGTTGGTAGAAAGATAATAGAATACAACTATCCTAATATACCCAAGAATCCTCTTAGGGCTATAGATTATTAAAAATTAATAAAATTTCACAATCAACACCTTTTTTAGCTAGCTGATCTGCCTTCTTGTGACCTTCCTTGTAAATATGGAGAATTTGGATATCAGTAAAGAGGTCCATAATATTTAGAACTTCTTCTAATTTGGAATTAAGGACCCAATTTGGCATAGATTGTTTCCTATTGGCATTAAGAATGATCTGAGAGTCACCTTTGGTAATGATTCTTGATATGCCTAGGTCTAGACATAGTTGCAAACCTACTTGAGGAATTTCTAATTCCATGAGATTATTAGTAGTAGGATCTATGGATTTGGGTCTTCTAGCGATCCACCTGCCAAACACATTGTTGATAATGTAGCTAATGCTACTGATACTGGGATTGTCTCTAGAGGACCTATCAAAATTTAACCTAGTCCACCCCAATAGAGGAGGGGTCCATTGTTAGTTTTCCCTTATTTCTTTGTTCTTCTTTTTATAGATAAGTTGGGGGTTGATTAGGTTATTCTAGTTCATTTTTATTGAGCCATCCCAATTTGAAAATGAACCCTCCTCTATCTAAGCTTTCCTGAGATGGAAATTTAAGGTTTTGACTATCTATGCTTTGATTTTTTTGAGGATCTCATCTCGAGGCATATCCAAATTGCGGAAGATTCTTTGGTTCCTTTCTTTCTAGAGATCCCACATAAGAATAGATGGAATAATATTCTAAATTTTATTGTAAACACGTTCACGAGTCCTTGTAGGCCATCCCTTGAGGAATTCAATAAGGGAATTGGACATAGGGGTGGTCCAACCTATCCTCTGTCAAAGCCAATCCTAGAAAAGTTGAGAATATGAGCATTTAAATAGGATGTAGTTAGTATCTTCACACTCTTGCCTACATAGCACACATATTGATGGACCCTTGACACTGATCTTTCTTAATCAATCAACTATTAGAATTCTATTCTAAAATGCTAGCCAAAGAAATAAACCATCTTTGTGCAGACATGATGCATTCCAACAAAGGTTCAAAGGGATGTATACTTCTCTCCAATAAAAGAAATTAATGATTACTCTATATCCATTCTTGACACTATATCTCCCATATTTAGATGCAGCCTAGATGAGATTGTCCTTTCTTTCTAGTTGCTTGATTTTCCTATTTTGGAGTAGTTCCTTGAATACCTTTTTTGTTGTTGAGTCTATATCTAGATTGTCTACTAACTTTGATTCCCCTATAAAGAGATAGTCAATACAAGTTTTAGATTTATAGTCACTGACCTTACACCCATAGGCATTAACTAAATAATTTTTTATTCTTATTGGGATCCCCAAACTATCTACTAGGGGGAGCCCATCCCAAGAATCTTCCCAAAATAGAGCCTCATCCCCCTTCCCTACATCCCAAGTAAGATATATGCAAATGAGGGTTCAACTTTTAGCAATGAAGTTCTAGCCCTCGGATCCTTTGGGAAGGGACCTCATTGTGAAAATAGAGAAGGGGTCTACTACATTAAGATATTTTTTATACAATACTTTGGCCCATTTTTATTCTCTTTCAATGAAAAGGCACCAAGGGAGTTTATGCCCAAGTGCTTCATTTTGCCAACATAAGTTTTTTTATGCCTAAACCCCCTAAATCCTTTGGTTTACATATGTTGTCCCACTTGATAAGGGCCAACTTATTCAAAATTTCCAAGTCATTCCAAAGAAAATTTCTAAATTTGACCTCAAATTTCTTATTAGTATGCTTAGCTAAAGGAAGGAAAGATAGAGGATAGGTTGGCAAGGAGACAACACTACTCTAATCTTGGTAACTTTACTTTCTTTGGTAAGCCATTTATCTTTCCAACCTCTTATTCAAGAATCCAATTTATTGCAAGTACTATGTCATGCCTCGTTTGATCTACTCACTTTTTATAACTCGATTCCAAAATATCTACAAGGAAATGAGCCTTTTTTGTAACCCATGATGTTACAAACTTGAGATTCCTTTTCAAACCTAGTGGTAATGAAAAGAATTTCAGATTTTGAGGCATTCACTTTTTAGCTAAAAGCTTCCATATACTGTTGGATCGTGGATTTGATGTTTAGGGCCTCCATTGTTGAAATTTTGCATGGTAGGATGGTGTCATCTACATAATATTGCTGGGTGATATTAGGAATGTTTTCCATGACCGTGATACCATTTATTTTCCCTTCTAAATGAGCTTTGGTTAATGCCCTACCAAAAGCTTCTGCCATGATGATGTATAATGAGGGGGATAGCGGATCTCCCTATCTAATTTCTCTTGAGGTATCAAAGAAATCTTCAAGGGTTTCATTAATGAGAACTGAGATTTTGATTTTGGAGATACATAAGTAGATGAAGTTAATCAATTGGAGTGAGAATCCAAAGGCTTCTAAGACTTTTCATAAAAATCTCCAATCAATCATATCATAAGCTTTTTAAATATCTAATTTCATTAATATGCTAGCCAATTTGTTTTTGTTAGCTAAGTGCAAAGTTTCTTGAATAATAAGTAAGCCATCTAAGATAGATCTACCTAGAACAAAGACGGTTTGTTCTTTTGATATTATTTTGGGGAGAATAGGTTTAAGGTGATTAGCAAGAATTTTAGATAAAATTTTATATATGGTGTTACAAAGGGCTATCAGTTTGAAATCACCTAGGTTTTTAGGATCCTCTTTTTTAGGAATTAGACTGAGGAAGGTGTTATTTATTTTAGATAATGTAAGAAATGATAATGTTGAGCAAGGAACAAGAAACAATCCAAGTAAGTTAAGTGTGAAACAATGTTACCATAAGATAAGCAACTCCAAGAGCATACACCAAGATGGTTCAACAATGGAGACAAGGATTTATAAGGGGAAAGAAAAGAAAACTCCTTGTGAGTATTATGAATGAAGGCAAATGCCTAGAGAAGAGAGAGAGAGTGTTGGAGCAAAAGTAGCTCAATACAATAACATCAAGTGCTTAGAGTGGTGTTGTGGTTGTGAAGAAAGAAGGAGGAGCATCTCTTATATAGATATGAGAGAGGAGTTGCATTTGTAACTCCCATTTCTATGAATGCCACATTCATAATAGGTGTGTGCAAAGTGTCACAATCCTCTTAAGGAGGATAAACTAAATAAACAAGAGTTGTCCTTACATGTGGAATAAGGACAAACAATGACATGTCCTCCACATGTGTACAAGTGGACAAACTACATGTAGGGACCCTTGGAATATCCCAATTAAAATATATATCCGAGGAAAGATTAACCTTTCTAACACCCCCCCTTAATCTTTACTTGGGGAGTTTACTTCAATGGGTTGTAAACCCAAATTTTTACAATGGAACTGAAATCTCTCTTTAGAAAGTGGTTTGGTTAAAATATCAGCCACTTGATCTTCTCCTTTACAATAAAGAAGAATAATTTGATTGTCTTCAACTTGTTCTTGAATGAAGTGATGTTGAAGTGAAATATGTTTGGTGCGGGCATGATACACTGGATTCTTTGCCAAGGCAATAGCACTTTGATTGTCACAATGTATAGGTGTAGGTAATTGTTGAGGTAGACCCAAATCATCAAGAAGTCTTCGAATCCACAAAGCTTCCTTAGCTGCATTGGTACAACCTTTGTATTTAGCTTCAGTTGAGCATAGGGAAATAGAGTGTTCTTTTTTGCTTTTCCAAGAAATTGGACCTGAACCAACAAAGAAAAAATAACCACAAGTGGATTTCCCATCATTGGGATCTCCACCTAGATCGGAATCAGTATAGCCATGTAAAATAAATTCAGAGTTTGGATCATAAAATAAGCCTATATTAATAGTTCCTTTAATATACCTTAAGATGCGTTTAGCAACTTTAAAATGAGTTTGTTGAGGTTTAGACATAAAGCGAGAAACTAATCCAACACTATAAGCAATATCAGGTCTAGTAAGAGTTAAATAATTTAAACTTCCTACTAACTGTCTATACAAAGTTTCATCAACAAAAGGAGTATTCATATCATTCATTAATTTAGTTCCTAATTCACATGGAATTGAAACATGGTTAGAGTCATTCATCTTAAATTTTTCTAAAAGATCATAAGCATACTTGCTTTGAGAAACAAAGATACCTTTAGGAGTTTGAAAAATTTGCATACCTAAGAAGTAATGTAAGATACCTAAGTCTGTCATTTGAAATTTTTGTTTAAGTTGGCATTTAATATCAGAAATCAAAATGTCTAAACTAGAAGTGAGAATTAAATCATCTACATAAACAATAACAATGATAATATCATCGTTAGTATGTTTAATATACAAATTAGGATCATTTTTGCTTCTAGTAAAACCTTGAGAAATGAAGAAAGAATTAATTTTAGAATACCATTCTCTAGGTGATTGTTTAAGACCATAAATAGATTTGTTCAATTTGCAAACTAGATTTTCACTACCTTTCTTAAGAAATCCAGGAGGTTGAGCCATATAGATTTCTTCATGTAACTCACCATTTAAGAAGGCACTTTTAACATCCATTTGATGAATGGGCCAATTCATTTTAGATGCTAAAGCAAGAACTAATTTGATAGTAGGCATTTTAGCAACAGGTGCAAAAGTTTCATTATAGTCTAAGCCTTCAATTTGGGAAAAACCTCTAGCAACTAGTATAGCTTTAAATTTACTAATTTCATTATTAGTATTCAATTTTGTTTTATATAACCATTTACATGAAACTAGATTTTTGCCAGGAGGTAATGTGACTAAGTCCCAAGTGTGATTAGCAAGTAACGAATCATATTCCTCTTGCATGGCTTTCTGCCAATGAGGTTGAGAGTTAGCTTGATCAAAAGACTTAGGATCGTTAGAATTCATAATAGTAGTCATCAAAGCATAATTACAATAATTAATCCTTCTATGTTTAAGTCCACCAGATTTAGAAATATAATCATCAGCTTCATTGATGAGGTTTTGAGCCCATTTAGGTTTATGTTTAGTTGTAATGGAATTATCACTAGAGGAAGAATGATGAGTAAGAAAAGTATCATTAGTATCTATTTGAGTATCATGAGATGTAGGAGCATAAATAATTGGTGGTACTTGATTAAGAGAAAGAGTAGGGTTAAGAGAAGGAGGTTGGTCCTCCACCAGCACAATTTTAGTGCTACTGAATTCTTCATCCGTTGTAGTAGAGAAATCATGAACGCCATTTTTTGCAATGCAAACATCTCTAGCAACTTGAACTTTGTTAGTAGTGGAATCATAAACACGATAACCCTTAGTGTTTTCATCATAGCCAACAAACATATAAGGAGATGACTTAGCATCTAATTTATGCCTTTTCTGTTTAGGCGTATGAACATAAGCAATAGAACCAAATATTCGTAAATGATGTAAATTTGGTTTCCTACCAGACCAAGCCTCTTCTAGAGTGATAGCCTTGAGAGCTTTGGTAGGAGTCCGATTAAGAATATAAGTTGCACAAAACATGGCTTCAGCCCAAAATTTATAATGCAAATTCTTAGCATGCAACATGCTTCTAGCCATTTCAACAATGGTCCAATGCTTTCTTTTCGCTACACCATTTTGCTGTGGTGTATAAGGAATAGTAAGCTCGTGCTTAATTCCACATGATTTCAAATAAGAATGAAAAGCATTATTCACATATTCCTTCCCATTATCAGTTCTAAGAATTTTAAGTTTATACCCAAATTGCCTTTCAACATATAACTGAAATTCAATAAATATATCAAGAACTTGATCCTTGCTATGCAAAAAATAGATCCAAGTTCGTCTAGAAAAATCATCAACAAAGGTAAGTGCATACCGAGAACCTTGGATGGAGGTATTCTCCATGGGGTCCAAAAGATCACTATGGACAAGATGCAACTTATGAGTTGCTCGCCATGATTTTCCACTTGGAAAGGGCTCCCTATGCATCTTACCACTCATACAACCTATACAGGCAATCTTGGAAGGAATAATGTGAGGCAAGCCATCAACCATATTATGCTTTTGCATGAAAGTAATATAATCAAAATTTAAATGGCCAAGTCTTTCATGCCATATATTGAAATCAATAGAAGTATGTAAAGAATATTGTGAACTAGCAAATTCATGGAATTTAAACAAATTGTCATTATCCATTTTAGCATTAGCAATCACTTTGAGAATTTGAGGATCTATAATATAACATGTATCTTTGTAGAATTCAACTTTATAGTTCTGACATAGCTGTGAAACAGAAAGTAGATTAGTTTTCAAGTCAGGTACATATAAAAGATCATGCAATTTACCATTAGGAATAGTAACATCACCTAGTCCTTCAACTTTACAAGTCTGATTATTAGCTAACTGAATAGGAATGTTAGCAATATCAGGTTGTAAAGAATCAAAAATTTCTTTATGAGAAGTGACATGTTGTGATGCACCACTATCAACAATCCATTCTAAAGGTCTACAAAGATTAAAGCTATAAGTAAAAGCATGACGAGGATTAGAACTAGTCGAATGACCTTTTTTATGGTTTGAGGTTTGATGATTGCTATTATGATTCATAGGTTTTTTATCATTTTGTTTTTTAAAACAGTTATTGACAAGGTGACCATCTTTGCCACAATAAGAACAATGAGGTTTGGAATTGGAATGGTTCCTTTGATTATTAGTATTACGAGTATTATGAGGATGATTGGTATTATTATTATATTTGGGATGAAATTTATTGTTTGTGTTATTTGAATTAGAAGTAGATTATTTGTAATTATTATTATTGGAATGAAAATTATTAGTTGAATTTCTAGACACAAATGCATGTTCAGTTGATTTGAGAGTACCAAACTGAATTAGCTTAGATTCTTCTTGTCTTAATAAAGTTTGAAAAATAACATAAGTTAACTGAGAAGTTAAAGTAGGAATAGCAAGCTGTGCATGAATATTAGTTATAAACTGTTGAAACTGTCTAGGAAGACATTTTTTAAGAATAAGATGAATTAAACGAATGTCCTCTAATTGAACACCTAAAGCCATAATTTGACTTTTAAGAGAATCAAATTTTAAGAGGAATTCATCCATACCTTTAAAATCTGCATACTTGAGATCTTCGAGTTGATCTTGCAATTGTATTTTGCGGTATTCATCGCCACTGTCATACTTGGTTTTCAAGATGGACCATGCATCATGAGCTTTAGAACAGTAAGCAATTGAGACATATAAATCTAGAATAATAGAAATACTAATTAATCCTAAAGCTTCTTCGTTTTTATCTTTCCAAGTATCTTTCTCATCTTGAGTAGCCGCTGAACTGGGCTCAAGAGAAGGGTCAGTGGCTATTTCGAAGAGATGTTTAAAACGAAAAATAAATGAGATATGAGTTTTCCAAGAATGATAATTAGAATAATTAAGTTTGATTTCTGGAATTAATGTTGACATGATTAAGGAAAAAAAATTCTTCAATTTTTTTGAAAAAAATTCCCTTAATTTGAAAATCAGATTAATTGAAAAAAAATGATGTTAAATGAGAGAAAAAAAAATTTAATTTTATTAATTGAAAAAAAATTGGTTTTTTTTTTTTTTTTTTTTTTGTTGTTTTTTTTTTTTTTTTTTGTTTATAAGATTAAGAATATTTTTATTTTAATTTCAACTATTTGTGAGAGAAAATTAAAAAATTGATTTGTTAAACAAATAAAAAACATTAATATAAAACAGGTTTTATTAGTTTGCTTTAAAACTAAATTTGAAAAACATAAAAGGTGGGCAAAGAGGGGGAAAAATTTAAAAAAATTTAGAAGGGGGAGCGGAGCTCGTCGGTGGCTACCGCGTGGCCAAAGGAGTGGCCGTGGTCGGTGGTTAAAAAAAATTTTAAAAAACACTTTGCGGATGAGGATGCGGGCACTGTAGGCGGTGGTTGCCGCGTGTCCTGGATGCGGGCCGCGAAAAGGTTTGCGCGCGGAGTTATGGGGGCGGCAGAAGCGGTGGTCAGGGTTTATATTGCGAGCAGAGTTGCAGAGGTGGGCCAGAGATGCAGAGGGCAGTGGTGCGCAGTGGCGCAACCGGTTCGCACCGACGCAACCGGTTCGCAGCGTCGGTAGGGTGTCGCGCGGTGGGGGCGGCGCAGGATCTGTACCGTCGACGGCGTTTGCGCGCGGCGGCGCGGGGGTGGCGCGCGGGTGGCGCGGCCGCCCAACAAAATTCAAAAATTATATTTATTTTTATTTTTATTTTTATAAAATGAAGCTTTACACTGTTTTTATAAAAACACAATATAGTGAAATATATATATTTTTTTTAAAGAGTAAAAATTTTTTTTTTTATAAATGAAGTAAGAAAAAGTAAAGAGTTATAAAGCTTTACTAATGTAATATTTTTTGTTTTGGTGGCATGCCATCCAAAAAAAATTGAAATTTACTAAGAAAATCCTTTGGCGGCAAGCCTTCCAAAGAGGGTTAGTAAAAAAAATATGAAGCTTTACAAGAAAACCCTTTGGCGGCAAGCCTTCGAAAGAGGGTTAGTAAAAAAATATGAAACTTTACAAGAAAACCCTTTGGCGGCAAGCCTTCCAAAGAGGGTTAGTAAAAAAAATATGAAACTTGCATGCACAAGATTAGTTAAAAAGAGCTAAAATCACAACACAAACTTCTTCTCTCAATAACGTCTCCAAATAAGGTGTGCTCCAATGAATGGCAACCTTCACCACAAAACTTAAAACAAGGATTAGATAACCAAGCTCTGATACCATGTAAGAAATGATAATGTTGAGCAAGGAACGAGAAACAATCCAAGTAAGTTAAGTGTGAAACAATGTTACCATAAGATAAGCAACTCCAAGAGCATACACCAAGATGGTTCAACAATGGAGACAAGGATTTATAAGGGGAAAGCAAAGAAAACCCCTTGTGAGTATTATGAATGAAGGCAAATGCCTAGAGAAGAGAGAGAGAGAGTGTTGGAGCAAAAGTAGCTCAATACAATAACATCAAGTGCTTAGAGTGGTGTTGTGGTTGTGAAGAAAGAAGGAGGAGCATCTCTTATATAGAGATGAGAGAGGAGTTGCATTTGTAACTCCCATTTCTATGAATGCCACATTCATAATAGGTGTGTGCAAAGTGTCACAATCCTCTTAAGGAGGATAAACTAAATAAACAAGAGTTGTCCTTACATGTGGAATAAGGACAAACAATGACATGTCCTCCACATGTGTACAAGTGGACAAACTACATGTAGGGACCCTTGGAATATCCCAATTAAAATATATATCCAAGGAAAGATTAACCTTTCTAACAGATAAGATTGAACCCTCATTTCTTGAAGCTTCAATGGTTTTCCACATGTTGAATCCAATAATGTCATAGCATTTTTGATAGAAGAAGGCTTGGAAGCCATCTAGGCCTAGGGATTTGTCTAGGTTCATGTCAAAAATCACACATCTAACTTCTTCCAGGGTTATAGGACTATTTAACGTTTTATTATCTTTTTGGAACACCACTCTAGGAATGGCTTCTACCATTTTTGTTTGAGTTACTAAATTCAAATGGTCATTAATTATTAGTAGGTTATTAAAGTGACTTGTAAAAATCTTAGCTATTTTTTCCAGGTTATCTATAGTTGAGCCTAATGAGTCTTTGATTTTTGTTATCTTTCTTTGAGCTTTGTTCTGAAGGGTACTATTGTGAAAAGAAATTGTGTTTCAATCACCTTCTTCTAGCCATTTTTCTCTTGACTTTTGTCTCCAAAAGACTTCTTTAGCCAGGATAGATTCTTGCTTGGCCAATAATTCTTTTTCTAGGTTGTAGCTATCATTGTTCATCCCCTTTTTAATTACTTCTATATTTAATTTCTTTAAATTTTCCTTCTATTTCTATTCTTTCTATAAATATTTTATTGAAATTTTCGTTGTCCCACTTAAGAATATTTTCTTTAATAATTGTTAGTTTAGAGATGAAAATGTACATTTTGGATCCTTTAAACTTACCTTGTGTCCACCATTATTTTATGAGTTCCTTGAAGTTTTTTTCTAAAAACCACATTTTTTCATAGTTAAATGGATTTCTAACTAGTTTAGAGGGTTGAGAGAAAATAATGCAAATAGGAAAGTGA
Source organism: Cupressus sempervirens (assembly GCA_028749045.1). Taxonomy (NCBI): domain Eukaryota; kingdom Viridiplantae; phylum Streptophyta; class Pinopsida; order Cupressales; family Cupressaceae; genus Cupressus; species Cupressus sempervirens. Next base: position 199,814,597 of record CM053791.1, on the reverse strand, counting down.
TTAGATCATGCTATAGGAAGAATTGAAGCTTGGATCTCAGAGTTTAGTTCACTTAGATCTCTTTTGATAAAAAAACCTATCAAATTTCTCAGCTATATGTGTAAAATCTTTCCTTTTATTGTTCCATGTGTACTTCCCATTATTAAGCAAGATATTTATTAGATTATTAAGATCTGTCCAAATCTTAAATTCCTTAGTAGCATGGAAGGTTTGTTGAATGCCTCCATATTTTTCATCCAAATTTAAAATTGTGTTGAAATCACCTCCAAGAAGAATGAGTTCATCATTGTGATTATTAATAAATATACTAATTTCATCCCATAAACATTTTTTTATCATTCTTAGTGGTGGGACCATAGATTTTAACTAGGATAAAATATAAATTAGTTTTAATGCTATTGACTCTGCTGCTCAACCACAAATTATTTGAATTTAAAATGTTCAAAGAGACTTTCCTAGGGTTCAAGATCATACCTAAACCACCCAAGGCTCATCTAGATTCATGAAAGTGGTTGTTCCAACTACCTAGTTTCTTTCCTAACATAGATCCTTCTTCTATATTTAACTTTGTTTCTTGTAAAATAATGATTTTGGATTCAAATTGTTTTAGATTCTATTTTAATAATCGTTTCTTACTACGGGCATTTAGGCCCCTAGCATTCCAAGTCATGATCTTCATGATGCCTTGGAAAGGATCTTCCCCTTCCTTGCATTGAGCAAATAATTGATCTTTTGCTATTCTTTTACCTTCCCATCTACTTCTCTAATTTATTTAAGGCATTTGCTTCCCCTTTTACCTTTAACTTTACCATATTTGGGTGATTTTATCCCTTCTTGTTTCATCAAGATATCCAGCTAATCTATGTTTTCATGTGTGTTTAGTGTAGTATTAGATTGTTTGCCTTCTAATTTGTCTTTATCTTCATTGACTATTTCTTGCATAAATTGTTCTATTGTAATAGGTAGATCCTTTGAAGGAGACTTCTTGCTGAAATTATCTTTGTCAGGGTCATTGATTTGGACTGCGAGTGTTTTATATTCTTCTCTTTGGGTGGTTTTGCTAGCCTTATCGCCATCTTCAAATTATAGAAAGTCTCTTTTAAGATCTTCATAGGTGTAGTTGTCTCCACCTAACTTTAATACTCACTGCATAAGGTCCTCTTTCTGTAAATTGTTGCTCTTACCTAAATTCTCATAATCAAATACTTGGATCAATTCATCTAATAAATTTTCTAAATTTTCCTTCTCAACCTCATTTAATACAACCATTTCCTGATCTTCATCCCTTTCTAAATCCTTATTCAAAAAATCCTAAAAATCTTGTATTAGGTTTCCTTTTGACTTGTTTTCCTATGCCTTGCTCTCATTGAGTTTATGTTCTAGAGATTCTTTCCTTGTAGTGTAACACTACCACAAGCATAAACAAATAAATAAGAAACCCAAAACAAACACAAAGGTCACAATATTTTTTTTTAATCAAATCATTAATTACAAGAACAAATACACAGATTGAAACACTCTCAATCTGAAAACCTCAAATAACAAGTAAATATCATCCAAATAAGATTCCATAAAGATTCTAATACATAATGTGTTCAGTACAATATTGTAGCACAATCTCATCCTTAAATTCCCATGTCCAAAATATGAACCCTATAGGCAAAAGAATAATGATTCCAGATGAACTTCAATAAGCACCTTTAGCTACTTGTAAGCTCGAAGCTCCTGGAAAACATACATTAACGCAACACAACACAGCAAGGGGCTCAATACACACTGATATAAAAAGCGTAATCCATCTACATGCATGTTAGTATAAACACATACATAAATAAAATGCAAATATCTGATTACTTCAACATGGCGTAGTTTCATAAATAATATGCAAGAAGTAAACATTTACTCATCATTGCAAAAATAAAACTCGCATTAAGAATAACCCATAAATGAATCATATATATACTAAGGTGTGATCGTTATGGAAGTAAGATTTTGCATCCATGTATGGTATACCCAAAGTCAACACATAACAGAATTCTCTATTATACTTGTCATTGACAAAATAGAGATAAACCGTGTTCTCCATACTTAACCATATAGGTTTAAGTTATAGGTAAGGCCAATTATCTTTTATATGTAATTAACCTGCCCAATTTATTTTAAAATTATCACTGAATTAATTAACTGAATAGGATAAATCAAATTCAGCCACCTCGATATACATTCATCACATCTATTCTTAAAATACACTTTAAACAGATATACAAAGAATGCACATGCATCAGATATAAAATCAATATACAACATGATACTACATTCTTTAACCTATTTGTAACACACCAAATTCTGTCATGTTCATAGATAAATATAGATATTTCATTCATTAGAAATATAACCTATAATATCAAGATCATGGAAATACAATTGAACTAGCCTTAGCTCAACAATACTCACAAAATCTTCATACTATACATCAATTTCCAGCTAACCAAACCATCTACATTTATCCTCAAATTGATCAAGATACAGATTAAAATGCCTATGATACTCTTGTTTAAAAATTAAAAAAAAACATACCATCAACACAATTCATAATCTGTCTCATGTTTGAAACATCTTCATTTCAATAATGAACTGAAACTCCTCTTAATAATTAAAAGATTACTAATTCATAGAATTTAATTTTCTAAACATCATATAAATGTTCATCCATATGCTTTAAAACATATTCAAACTAATTTAATCATACCTAGCAGATTTCTTCAAGTGATGTGATATATATATATATATATATATATATATATATATATATATATATAACAAAACATCAATAAGGATACCATGTATTCCACAAAAAAAACTCCAATATCCAAATGCTAATTCTATTTATGGTCAATTCATAAGCTAACTCCAATTTTAAATTGCACCAACTAATTAACAATATGTCACTGCCCATAACTAGAATCTTAATATGAAACTATGATTCTGAATCAAATTAAATACACAATTCAATAAGCAACAGTTACTTTAACTCGATATCTTTCTTCAATATTTCTTTATTGAGCAATATTGATATCGCAGTGATATATATGTATATATATATATATATATCTGCTTGTTGTCCAATTTTTCTTTTTTTCTATTTCAACAAGATATCTTGACTAGTATTGATAACAACAATCTTACCAAGTTCCTAATTATCAAAAGACACCTATTGCTGATGATAAGTCAACACAACATTTCTCCATGGCATCAACTACCAATAGCACACAAAATGTTATTCTAACAAATGCTACTACAACAATTTTTTATAAATTTTGAGTTAACCATAAGACCAAATGCCCTTCCATAGTTAATGAAAATGCTTGAAGGCTTTTCTATGTTTTAGTTTTACATCTCGCATATCAGCAAAGACTTAAAAATATTAACATTCAATTACAATCACTGTGGTCAAATTGAGTTTATTACCCGTATGTATTTATGTAATTTCATAGGACAGGCTTGGATTTCAAATCCCATTCATACCATGTAAATAGAGAAACATTCACTCTTGTTCTCATAATGTTGACAAAGAATAGCAAAAACAAAAAGAAAAAGAACATTCCAATTTACTCATATTCCTTAACTTCCTGCGAACTGTATGACAAAATGCCTCTGCTATTACCATATTAACACTGACCCATTTCCAAATTTAATAAAAACAAAATAACTAAAACCAAACAGCACAAAATTTCTAGTTTGAAATCAAAATAAAATGCCTATTAACACAAAGTATCAGTTGCTCAATAGCCTTTATGATATTTAACATTAAACCCAAAATTTGCTTAATATAGCATGCAAGTTTCTTTAGCAGTCACACTATACCCACATCTATTTTTTGATGTAGACAGAGTTCCATACTTCAAACCTTGCATACACCCAACCATGGGTGTCATTATATATAAACGAAAATGTAACCATTCACTTTAAACGACTTTTTTTTTACATTTTCAAAAGAAATAAATAACACACTGCATAATAGAGTATAGGGTTACAAGAAAAGCCCCCTACCTCCAAAATCTGAGAAAGTGAACAAATGCTCAACCCTCTACTCTGAGATTCAACTCACCTCCAAAGCCCTAAAAACTGAATCGATAGCCTTAAGAGCAACCTCAAAAGAAATAACTATAGCTGAGAGCAATACAGCAGACTAAGTCTCATAAAATAGAGCTCCATTCCAACCATGTTTGCCTATTCAACCGCAACACCACACAAGTGGTTTACTTCACCAAGCAAGCGACCTAAATCTTGGCCAAAACCCTGCACTCTTTAACACCAAGATGGAATGGCTGACTCAATCCCGAATGCCATTAATTCCCACTTTCATGCATTAATTCAGCTACAGGACTGGGTATGATGACAACCCCTATTCACCACCATATATTGGTTTTTGGAAAACAATTTCGTATAACCCTTTTCAAAATATAAGAAACCCCCTTAGGGTTTTATAACAATAAAATCTCTATATCAAATATAACAAATAGGGGTAGAACCATAATTTCTATGTTATAGCTATGGTGATCAAACTTAGCAGCTTTATATAATACCTTCACACTTTTTAAATTTGTGTGAATATAAAAAAAAACTGAAAACTTATAATATTTATAAGCATTTACACTAACTAACATTTACTCTAGAATTTATAGATTTCACCAGAAAAATACATATAAACATATGGGTGAGAAAACATCAATAAGCATGAGAGTTTCCCAATCTGAGTAACACCGGAATGAATTTTCCATACTCATAACAATGTGTTTAATTTTTCTAAAATTCTAAAAAAAACATCCATATTTATCTTAAAATAATATAGTTAATTCTTAACATGAATCAAATTAGAAATAAAATGCCTAACATATTACTTCAATGCTTAAGTCATGCAATCTAATATTTAATTAAATTCACTATCATCCAACTCAAAATTAATATCTATTCTGAGTTCAAACATGCGTTAAGAATCAATGTTACCAGTCAGTTTGAAATAGCTGAATCCTTATCACAACTAAACTGTCATAACCAAGTGATGATCACTATAACTGTATCAACATGGACCAAATTTAACTAATTAATTTTAACAAATTAACAAATAGAGTTTAAAAAATATCAAAGCAATGAATTTGAATCACAGCAACTGCTGAGGATAACGAAGAGAAATAGGAAAGAGTAAGGTCAGGCATAACATCCTCCCCCACTAGTTTTTGACTTTCTCTTGGAAGTCAGAAAATAAGTATGGATGAGCTGTTCTTATCATTACAGTTTCTTCCCAGGTAGCAGATGTTTCATCATTGGGATCCCATAGGACCTTTACCTATTTTATTTCTCTTCCTCTTAAACTCAAGGTTATGCTTTGCATGATCTGTACTGGTTCCAGCATGACTTGACCATCCAAAATCTACAAATTTTTCCAGTCAAGCACATGAGCAATATCAAGAATATACTTACGTAAGATAGAAACATGAAATACATTATGAATGCGAGAAAGATTCGATGGGAAGGAAAGTTTGTAGGCAATAGGTCCAATCTGCTCCAGAATTTCAAATGGACCTACAAATCATGGTGCTAACTTGGATCCCATTCCATACCGAATTGGACTCTTACGCGGCCTTACACGGAGAAACACTTTATCACCAACCAAGAATTGATGATCAATTCTATGCTTATCAGCATATTTCTTTTGTCTATCTTGACAAGCAATAAGATGCTCTCTGATCCTTCCAAATCTTGCAACATATCAGGTCCTAAAAGAATCCTATCTTCCAAATTATCCCAGCTGAGAGGTGTCCTACAAGGTCTACCAAACAATGCTTGAAATGGTGCCATACCTATGGAACTGTTATATCCATTATTGTACATGAACTATACCAAATGAAGGTACTCCTCCCATTTATTCTGTCTGTCCATTACGTACATCCTAAGCATATCTTCTAGAATCTGGTTGACACGTTTAGTTTGTCCATCTATTTCTAGATGATAAGTTGAACTGAAATTCAGTTGAGTACCTAACTCTCACTGCAAGGATTTCCAAAGAGATGAAGTAAACACTGGATCCCTATCAGAGATAATCTTTTTAGGAATCCTGTGTAACTTAACTATCTGCTCCATATAAATTTTGGCAACTATCATTGCATTATAGGATGATCTAACCGAGATAAAATGAGCAACCTTCGTAAGTCAGTCTACTACCACCATAATAGCATCATGCCTACGAGCTGTAATAGGCAATCAAATTATAAAATCTATAGAAATGGTGTCCGATTTCCATTTTGGAATACTATGTGACTGTAATAATCCCGCAGGGTGTTGATGTTCAGCTTTAACTCACCGACACTTCAAACATTGAGCCACAAAATTTGCTATGTCTCTCTTCATTCTAGGCCAATAATAATGCTACTTAAGGTTAGCAAGAATTTTCTTGACACCCAGATGAGCTGAATATGGTTCTTTGTGAGCCTCAAACAAAACTGGATTTCTCAAATCACCCAACTCAAGAACGTACACACTCCCTCTATACAGTAGCAAACCTTCAGAATTCACTGAATACCCCTCAAAACACCTTTCTAAGATGCTGCCACTATCAATAACAGCTTTAACATCCTAAAACCAATGATCTGCAAAAAGATTTTGAAGAATCTTATCCCTAAGTTCCATCGTGAGGATCAAAGAAGATAATTCATGTCGCCTTCTACTCAGCGCATCAGCAACCACATTCTCCTTCTTGTGCACATACTTAATCTCAAATTCATATTCACACAGGAACTCCATCCATCTTTGTTGCCTAGCATTGAGGTCTGGTTGTGAGAAAAGATACTGAAGGCTACGATGATCACAATGTAACTCAAATCATTGACCCAAAAGAAAATGTCGCCACTTAGTCAAAGCATGCATTATTGCAGCTAGTTTGAGATCATGAGTTGGGTAATTCACCTCACGACTCTTTAGCTTTCTAGACTCATAAGCTATAACACGTCCCTCTTGCATCAAAACTGCCCCAATACCATCCAAGGATGCATCAGTGCAAACCATGAACTCCTTAGTAGAATCTGGGACTACCAAAATTGGTGCATTGGTCAAACATTCCTTAAGTCTCTAAAATGCTACCTTGCACTCTTCTGTCCATAAAAATTTCTTCCCTTTTCTCTGAAGAGATGTGATAAGTTGCACTATTTTGGAGAAGTTTGACACAAATCTACGATAATAGCTTGCTAAACCCATGAAACTTTGAACCTTGGACACATTCGTAGGTGTTGGCCAATCAACAATAGCCCGAATCTTGGATGGATCTACAGAAATTCCATCACTTGAAATGATATGTCCTAAGTAGAAAATCTTTGATTTGAAGAATTCACACTTCTCAGGATTGGCATACAGTCTATTCCTGCGAAGGCATTGCAAAACTTGCCCTAAATTCTTCTCATGTTCCTCAATAGAATTAGAATACACTAATATGTCATCCAGAAAAACCACTACGAACTTGTCAAGGTAAGTTCTAAACACACCATTCATTAGGCTCATGAAGATTGAAGGTGCATTTGTCAACCCAAAAGGTACTACTGTGAATTCGTAGTGTCCATACCTAGTGCAAAAAGTTGTTTTTATGAATATCAGCTTCTTGGATTCTAAGTTGATGATATCCAAATTTGAGATCAATCTTTGAAAAAACTCAGGCACCCTTGACCTGGTCAAACAAGTCATCAATTCTAGGCAAAGGATACCTGTTCTTAATAGTGACCTTGTTCAACTGTCTATAGTCTATACAAAGTCTTATAGAACCATCTTTCTTCTTGACAAAGATTACCAGAGCACCCCATGGCAAAACACTAGGACAAATCAAACCTTTCTCCAAAAGCTCCTCCAACTGAAATTTAAGTTCAACCAGTTCTTGAGCTGTCATTCTATAAGGAGTCTTGGAAATTGGTTCCATTCTTGGCACTAAATTGGTTCGAAAATCAATTTCTCTACTCGGAGGTATTCTCAGAATCTCTTTGACAAAAACTCTACAAGACTGGATGATCGTGAAAAGAACCTTTATCCATGGTATCATTTAAGTCATTTATCTATATGGCAAACAAACTGTAGCCTTTTTGAACACACCTTGCTAGTTGCTTGGCAGAAATTGTTCACAAAGAGATGGGTCTCTTGATTCACACAATAACTCTAGCTAATCCAAGATCATCAACACAACTGATTGACTTATCCTTGCAATCCAAAATGGCTAGATGTTGTTCTAACCAATCCATACCCAAAACTATGTCATACAATCCTAAAGGTATAACCCTAAGGTTCACTGAATTAGTGAAAGTTTTCATATGGATCTTATAGTTAGGAGCAACAATATCAATGTTCACCTTACACCCTGACGCTAACTCCACTTGCCATCTATCCCTTGTCCTAACCACAGGAATTCCTCTATTTGCAACTAAAGCAGAAGAAATAAATGAATCTATAGCTCCAGAATCAAATAAAATAGATACTTTCATACCTTGAGTATTACCCTAAGCTTCAATAACTGTATTTTGGTTTTCAACCTGCTTCTGATCTAGGGTTGCAAAGATACGGTGGTTCTTGGCAGAATCACCAACTGTCGCTTAGGTCTAACCTTTGACTTGTCCTAGTTTGGGCACTAAGAGTGGTAATGACCCAACTGACCACAATGAAAATGCTCAACAGATTTCTTGAATCCCATATTCTGACTAGAAGGATTAGGAAATAGCTTATTACTCTGCACACTCTGAGGCAGTTAAGATTGTTTAGGCTATTTTGAACCCTTGGAATTCTTACCGAACTTTCTCTTCTTGAATTTCCCACCAAAAAATCTTGATTTCAAATTGCCTTGTGGAGGCTTTTGATTCCTACTGACATCCAGAGTAGGTGGATTCATGCTAGTTTTGTATGAAGCCCCATGATATCTAGACTTCATCTCAATCAGCTTTGCTCACTCCGAACCTTCCTACATAGACATAGGTCAAAAAGTTCTCACTTCCTCCCCAATCTTAGGCAAAAGTCCTCTGATGAAGTGTTTTATCATGGCCTTATCATTTTCATCCCACCTAGAAAACTTCTTAAGCTCATAGAACCTACGTTCATAAGCTTCCACTGTAGAGCCAGACTGCACAATCTGAAAGAACTCCTCCGCACGAGCTTGATGCCAATATTCTGACATAAACCTCTCCTTGAATCGCTCTAAAAAGAGCTCCCAAGTAACTAGAGAGATATCAATGCCCAAATTTTCCAACTCCTACTCCCACCACAAGGAACGAAATCCTCTCAAATGCATAACTGTCCATCTTACCTTTACATTACTCAAGTAACGATGTAGGAAAAAGCATTTCTCAATGTTTAGTAGCCAAGCTTCTGCCACTATACCCTGTTCCATACCATAGAATAACATTCCTTTCATCTTGGAAAGATCCTTGAGCTGAGTTCTTGCCACTGGATCTTCCTCGATAGGAAGGTTAATACCTTGCACAAGAGGTCTTCTATCATTCACTCCCCCACCAAGAATCTAGTTATTAGCCTCAATGTTATTGAGATGTTCCAGTATCCTCTATAATACCATAGCTTGATCTGCCTAATTATCTTGGTTGTTTCCAACCCCAGCATTTTGATCAAACTAATCATTCCCAAAAAAAATTTGGTGCCTAGGACCTCTACCAAGGCTGCTACCACTACCTCTGCCTCTGCTAGCAAGGTTATCCTCAGGAATATCACGTCCTCAAATTCCTCTAGTGAAGGGAGGCATGATAGCAACCTAAAACAAAAAAAAATCAATTAATACGCATCGATAACAAGTTTAACCCTATAACCCAAAAGTCCTGGTTATACTAAACCTTGCACTCTGATACCAAATGTAACACTACCACAAGCATAAAAAAATAAATAAGAAACCCAAAACAAACACAAAGGTCACAATATTTTTTTAAAAATAAAATCATTAATTACAAGAACAAATACACAAATTGAAACACTCTCAATCTGAAAACCTCAAATAACAAGTAAATATCATCCAAATAAGATTCCATAAAGATTCTACTACATAATGTGTTCAGTACAATAATGTAGTACAATCTCATCCTTAAATGCCCATGTCCAAAATATGGACCCTATAGGCAAAAGAATAATGATTCCAGATGAACTTCAATAAGCACCTTTAGCTACTTGTAAACTCGAAGCTCCTAGAAAATATAAATTAACACAATACAACACAGCAAGGGGGCTCAGTACACACTAATATAAAAAGTGCAATCCATCTGCATGCATGTTAGTATAAACGCATACATAAATAAAATGGAAATATCTGATTACTTCAACATGGCGTAGTTTCATAAATAATATGAAAGAAGTAAACATTTACTCATCATTGCAAAAATAAAAATTGCATCAAGAATAACTGGTAAATGAATCATATATATATTGAGGTGTCATCGTTATGGCACTAAGATTCTGCATCCATGTATGGTATAGCCATAGTCAACACATAACGAAATTCTCTATTATAATTGGCATTGACAAAATAGAGATAAGCCTTGTTCTCCGTACTTAACCATATAGGTTTAAGTTATAGGTAAGGCCAATTATCTTTTATATGTAATTAACCCACCCAATTTATTTTAAAATTATCACTGAATTAATTAACCGAATAGGATAAATCAAATTCAGCCACCTCAATATACATTCATCACAGCTATTCTTAAAATACACCTCAAACAGATATACAAAGAATGCACATGCATCAGATATAAAATCAATATACAATATGATACTACATTCTTTAACTTGTTTGTAACACACCAAATTCTGTCAAGTTCAAAGAGAAATATAGATAGTTCATTCATTCGAAATATAACCTATAATATCAAGATCATGGAAATACAATTGAACTAGCCTCAGCTCAACAATACTCACAAAATCTTCAAACTATACATCAATTTCCAGCTAACCAAACAATCTACATTTATCTTCAAATTGATGAAGATACAGATTAAAATGCCTATGATACTCTTGTTTTTTTTTTTTAAAACATACCATCAACACAATTCATAATCTGTCTCATGTTTGAAACATCTTAATTTCAATAATGAACTGAAACTCCTCTTAATAATTAAAAGATTACTAATTCATAGAATTTAATTTTCTAAACATCATATAAATGTTCATTCATATGCTTTAAAACATATTCAAACTAATTTAATCATACCTCACAGATTTCTTCAAGTGATGTGAGATATATATATATATATATATATATATATAACAAAACATCAATAATGATACCATGTATTCCACAAAAAACTCCAATATCCAAACTCTAATTCTATTTATGGTCAATTCATAAGCTAACTCCAATTTTAAATTGCACCAACTAATTAACAATATGTCACTACCCATAACCAGAATTTTAATATGAAACTATGATTCTAAATCAAATTAAATACATAATTTAATAAGCAATAGTTACTTTAACTCGATATCTTTCTACAATATTTCTTTACTAAGCAATAATGATATCGCAGTGATATATATGTATATATATATATATATCGGCTTGTTGTCAAATTTTTCTTTTTTTCTATTTCAACAAGATATCCTGACTAGTATTGATAACAACAATCTTACCAAGATACTAATTATCAAAAGACACCTATTGCCGATGATAAGTAAGTCAATGCAACATTTCTCCACGACATCAACTACCAACAGCACACAAAATATTATGCTAACAAATGCTACTGCAGCATTTCTATAAATTTTGAGTTAACCATAAGACCAAATGCCCTTCCACAGTTAATGAAAATGCTCAAAGGCTTTTCTATGTTTTAGTTTTACATCTCGCATATCAACAAAGACTCAAAAATGTTAACGTTCAATTACAATTGTTGTGGTCGAATTGAGTTTATTACCCATATGTATTTATGTAATTTTATAGGACAGGCTTGGATTTAAAATCCCATTCATACCATGTAAACAAAGAAACATTCACTCTTGTTCTCATAATGCTAACAAATAATAGTGAAAAAAAAAAAAGGAACATTCCAATTTACTCATATTCCTTAACTTCCTGCGAACTATATGATGAAATGCCTCTGCTATTACCATATTAACACCGACCCATTTCCAAATTTCATAAAAAAAAAAGAAAACTAAAACCAGACAGCACAAAATTTCCAGTTTGAAATCGAAATAAAATGCCTATTAACACAAAGTATCGGCTGCTCGATAGCCTTTATGATATTTAACATTAAACCCAAAATTTGCTTAATACAGCATGCAAGTTTCTTTAGTGATCACGCTATACCCACATCCATTTTTTGATGTACATAGAGTTCCATACTTCAAACCCTGCATACACCCAACCATGGGTATCGATATATATAAATGAAAACATAACCATTCACTTTAAACAACTTTTTTTTACATTTTCAAAAGAAATAAATAACACAATACATAACAGAGTATAGGGTTACAAGAAAAGCCCCCTACCTCCAAAATCTGAGAAGGTGAACAAACGCTCAACCCTTTGCTTTGAGATTTAACTCACCTCCAAAGCCCTAAAAACCAAATCGATAGCCTTAAGAGAAACCTCGAAAGAAATAACTGTAGTTGAGAGAAATACAGCAGACTGAGTCTCATAAAATAGAGCTCCATTCCAACCATGTTTTCCTATTCAACCGCAACACCACAGAAGTGGTTTACTTCACCAAGCAAGTGGCCTAAATCCTAGCCAAAAACCTGCACTCTTTAACACCAAGATGGAATGGCCAACTCAATCCTGAATGCCATTAATTCCCACTTTCATGCATTAATTCAACTACAAGATTGGGTACGATGACAACCCCTATTCACCACCATATATTGGCTTTTGGAAAACAATTTTGTATAACCCTTTTCAAAATATACAAAACCCCCTTAGGGTTTTATAACAATAAAATCTCTATATCAAATATAACAAAAAGTGGTAGAACCATAATTTCTATGTTATAACTGCGGTGATCAAACTTAGCAGCTTTATATAATGCCTTCACACTTTTTAAATTTGTGTGAATATAAAAAATAAAATGAAAACTTATAATATTTATAAGCATTTACATGAACTAACATTTACTCTAGAATTTATAGATTTCACCAGAAAAATACATATAAACATATGGGTGAGAAAACATCAATAAGCATGAGAGTTTCCCAATCTGAGTAACACTAGAATGAATTTTCCATACTCATAACAATGTGTTTAATTTTTCTAAAATTCTAAAAAAAACATCCATATGTATCTTAAAAGAATATAGTTAATTCTTAACATGAATCAAATTAGAAATAAAATGCCTAACATATTACTTCAATGCTTAAGTCATGCGATCTATAATTTAATTAAATTCACTACCATCCAACTCAAAATTAATATTTGTTCTGAGTTCAAACATGCGTTAAGAATCAATGTTATCAGTTAGTTTGAAACAGCTGAATCCTTATCACAACTAAACTGTCATAACCAAGTGATGATCACTATAACTATATCAACACAGACCAAATTTAACTAATTAATTTTAACAAATTAACAAATAGAGTTAAAAAAATATCAAAGCAATGAACTTGAATCGCAACAACAGCTGAGGCAAACGAAGAGAAACATGAAAGAGTAAGGTCAGGCATGACATGTAGGAGGTGTCTGCCAGAACTTGGTAAGAAAATTTATTGCCTTAATGTCAGATATTTTGGTATCCTTCATTGATTCCTCATATTGCTATTGTGAGGCCTTCAATTTATCTTTTGTCTGTTTTGTCTTTTCACAGTCTAGATCTTTAGCCAAGAATAGATGGGAGTTTTCGATTTCTTCTATAATGTTGAGTGTGTTATCCAAAATCTTCATATCCTAAATTCTTGGTTCAATTTCTAGTATACTTCATACTTCATTTCTTTCTTTTTGAATCTTACCCTTCTTTTGTTTCTTTTCTTTTCTTTTGTTCATTTTTCTATAGACTACTATGCTTTACCTTCTAATGTTAATCACATCTTGAATGGAATCATTTAATACTTTGTTAAGGGCTTTGCAATTTTGATTATTCTTCTTAGGCTGAATTTCTAAGCTAGGACTGATACCTTTAGATTGTAGATAGTAGTTTTCCACAATCCATTAGAATTCTTAGCTGTGTTTTCTGGGTAGATTGTGTTACAATTTTTGCATCAACCTTTAGATTTCTTTGTGTCTAACAATTCCATTATATCCTTATTCATAAATTTTTTTGGGGGCTTATCCATGTTCATGGTTTGAGGATTTCCCTTTTTATCCCCTTGTGCTAACTTAAGTACTTTCTTCTGATGTTCTTTAAGGTCATTGCTATTCTTCGAATTTGTCTTGGTTGCCTTTCCTTCTATTCTAATCTCTAAGGCTAGATCTTCTACCCCTACTTTATTATGGGTGGTCTTCAAGTAATTTTTCTCCAATGTGGGTTCCTTTTGATTCATTCTTTGATTCCTTATTTTCATCATGGGGAAGGTAACACTGAGATCCAAAGTAGACTATAGTTTCTTTAAGGAGATTTTCCTCTCATCATCTAGTCTGATTATTTCTAAAATTTTGCCTCCACACCTCTGAAATTTTAGTTTGTATAGAGATCTATTTTTAATTACTTTGATTGGTTTGAGCTCCATATTATTAGCCTTATATTTAACCAAGAGTTTGATGTTATTGCAAAATTCAAAGGAGGCATCTAGTCCAATCAAATCTCCAATTAAAAGACCTATTTTCTTCATGATATCTATATGTTTTAGCTCTGGAGGGATGGGGTTAATTGAGAACCAAGTTAGAATTAAGAAATTTAGTTTATCTTCCTTATAGTCTAGAGACCATTCAAAAAAATTGACTGCATGACCTTTGAAGAAACAATCAGAAACATACAGAAAGTCTTTTTTAACAAACTCATCACTACAATGGATGTATAGTAATTTGTCAGTGTGGTGAGAGATACTTTCCTGATTCTTGCTAAAGTCCTCAAGCCAATTAATGAGATTGTGCATTTCTAATCTTGACCTATTCTATAAAACAAAAAGACCAACCTTAAGGCACTCTTGCCATCGGTTTTTGCTATCCTTGTTGCTAATGATGAGGACCTTTTCTTCATTCTCAGTTGGATTAGGGCTGAAATGCAAGGGGGAAGGGAAATAGAATGAGGGTGAGGGTTTTGAGTTGAAGTCCTATGGTGTGGGGGGATATAAGATTTTGGGGGGGGGAGGGGGGGGGTGGGGGAGGAGTAGGAATAGAACAAATATTTAAAAAATTCCCATGTTGGCTCTTATCAGGATATGATAGATCTACATAGGGATTAGTTACAAAACTTGTTTGCTAGGCATAAAAGGAATTTTGGTTAGAGCCTACATATTTGATTAGGTTATAGAAATGGATTTTCTTATCTAAGCTTAGTGTGGAATGGATAATAGATCAAGACCTATATGAGCCCTAGAAATTAAGTGTATAATTATCTATCATATGAGTTTTGACTAGAGGATAACTAATATTGGCTTGGGGGCAGATATATAGAGGAACTTGATAAGAATGAAAATGAGTTCTATAGCTACAGTTGTCCTTTGGTGATGACCAAAAGTGATGCCTAGTCCTTCCCACTTTGTTAGCCTAGTTTTCTCCCACAATGGTCCCCAATTTGGGGTTTTTTTCCTAGGTATCGAGTGAATCTAGATCTTGAAAATAATCTAGGATTGAGAATGGATTTGAGGTTTTGATAGCGACTTTAAAATTTGCAAGAACATGTCAACAAGATGACCAAAGGCATGTTTTCTCCTATCAAGGATGTTGCTAGGGACTATGGTTGCCCTTCATAAAGGATCTATGCTAGGTGTTAGGAACCCTTAGGATGCTAGTTCTGGCCATTTTGCTATGAATCTAAATTCACAAGTATTGCATATTTTACTTTTTTGCACTTTTCTCATCTCACTATTTTTTAGTAGTCAATAAGAATTATAATTAACTAAATAATAATTTATTCTCATGACTAGAAAATAAAAAATCTGTTCATGGTCTAATACAAAAGAAGAAATATTACATGAGAGTATCTATCAATGCTAATGAATCTTGTCTTTGAGATTCACAAATCTCTTATGTGATTATTAATCACAACATATAATAATTAATCTTTACTTAGCCTCTTATCCATCAAATTTTTAAAAAAATATAATGTGTGCACTTAAAATTTATATCAAAAATTCAACTTAATATTTTTATAATAAAAATATCAAACAAAAAAATATTTCAAGTTAATATTTTGTAGTCAAATTCAAAATGGAGTTAAAAAAATTGTACACCCATTATTTTGCCTAAAAAAGTAGTAACACCAAATCATCAATAAATAAATTCTCTAATGTATTTAATTATTTAAAAAGTAGATAAACCATAAAATTATTTATTTATTGACTCATATAAAATGTTTTTCATGCACATCTTAAGAAAATCTTAAATAACTAAAACATTTGATCCAAAATCTTTTAGAAGATTATTAATATTCATCGTAGTTTTCCTAGAAAAGTGCATGCATATTAGATTATAAAAAGTATATGTTAAATGAACTAATATACTTATTCAATTTTTTGAATGAGGATTTTTTTAATTATTTATAAAAAAAAAAGGATAGAAGCATAGTGTATTGCCTCAAACTTATGGACATATCAATGTCTAAAAATATGATTAAAAAATATTATTAGCTGTTAGTATAAAGTATTAAAAAATATAAAAATATAAAATAACTTTTAACTTACTAGAAAATGTATGTTTTACTAATTGTAATGTTGACATTAAAAAGAAACAACACTACTCTATGAAATGATTCATTCTAGACTGTTAAATGAGGTTGATATATCTCATTGATGCCTTGATTATAAAAATTAAGTGTCACTATTAATTTTTAACATCATTAGTATTTGCCGATGTCTATTGTAATTAGTTTTGTTTAACTAGTTATTAACCAAATTCATTTAAACCAATTAGATTGAATTATATTTATTTTCTTAGAGTTATTAAATTATTTTCTAAAGTAATGTGTAAAATATTTAAATAACAAAATGAAAACAATGATTTTTCTTCACGCTCATTGGTTAATAATTTGACATCTTATACACACATTTTATAGAAAACTATTGAATTTTAAGCCAATTTACTTTTGAAGTACCAGATAGCAGCCAAAAAAGAATGGGGGCTAACACCAAAGAACAAAAACACTAAAGAATCAGTTGAATGTTACCTCCCAGATATATACTTTATGCCATCTTTAAAGTTCAAAAAATAAGATATGTCCATAGCATAATTAACACTACAATTAATCCTTAAGCTAATATGAGAAAAAATACTATAAAATAAACTGGTAGCACCCAAACAAAACACTGCTATTAATCAACAAAAGCATAAAAACTAAAACCCCATGAGGTATGAGCATTAAAAAAACACAAAAAAGCACCAAAAGTAGGGCTAGTTGCCTTCTTCCTGCCCATGCTTTTCCTTCTTATTTTCCTTAGGATAATCCTTGTCTACATCCTCCTCCTCCTCCTTAACTAGTTTATCCAAGATGGTCTTTAGCCAGTCCTCTGCCAAAAACCCTTAGATGGAACAAATTGTCTCGATAGCTTTGCCTAGGTCCTTCTCCTCCTTATTGACCTACAAGAAGTATAAGGTTGTGACTATGGAGTGCATGACCTTGGTGGAAAACTCCACCAAAGTTTTGAATCTTTGGTAGATACCAGTTTGATTATTAGCTGGATCCTTCATAGACTACTCCAGGTTTTCCAATCTAGAATTGTTAAGGTTGTGCTTCCCTTTCTTCTTAGCATCTTTGGTGGTTTCTTTCCTTGGGGGATTTGATATCATCCCCCCAACTTCTAGTTAAGGTAGCCTCTAGGTTGTCAGGGATATGGGAAGTTCTAAGAGAGCTGGGGATAGGCTTGGTGTCTTGAGGTAGTCTCTTCTTTTGCACAAGTTTGACATCACTATTGGAAGAATCAGAGGTGGAATCATGCTTAGGGAGGGACTTCAATTTTTCTAATTAGAGACATTCACTACTTCTCTTAGTGCTTTGAATACCTTTCCTAGTATCTAACTCTAACTCTATGAGGCTAATTTTAGTCTCAGGATCAATGAGCTTGGGTCCAAGGAGACTTGGGGGTTGACAGAGGCCAGAGGGTTAACCACAATAGGTAGGTTTTGTGCTAGATGTTTGATATATAGTTTTTTCATAAGCCCCTAATGGATAAGGTAGAAATTTTTACCCTCCTCATGTTTCCTCTTGGCCTTATATATATAATCTTTTAGCAAATGCAATAACAAAAACATGAAGGAAATGTGGTCAAAATTCTTGAAGTGATTCAAAATAGGGAAGTGGTAATAATATATTACCTAAAAGCCATCCTCTAGGGTAATATACTACATAATTTCTTAGTAGATGGTGTCCCAAGGCTTAGGGAGGGCTTCCCATGAAAACACTCTATGCATTTGCATTAGTTCCTCCTTGAGTTTGAAATTTTTTTGCAAGCTAGCTTCCTCATTAACCTTAGCCTGACTCCACCATTTATTTCCATCCATAGTAAATTTCTTGACCCTCATAATGGTTTCCTTAGAGATTTCAAATCCCATACCATTGACAATCACCTTTCTATCCTTCCAAGTCTAGAAGAACTGCATCGAGACAATCTAATCATGTGTTACCATACTCTCCATATATGGTAAGAGGTTTCCTTCCTACAAGTAAACCATCACCACCTTAGTGCTATATATACCTTCCTCCACACCCACTAGTTCAATTCGATCATAATGCCCATGCCTTCTTCTAGTTCAACCACTAATTCTTCAGATGACATAGCCTTGTTGTAGGTTTGGCAATTACTAAATATAAAATGAAAAGCATTAATGATAAAAATAAAAAGGTGGTGCATAATCATCATAACTCTGCAAGGTTTCCTTGAAAACAAAAATCCCTCCTCTATGACACATGTGAGAAATCTCTATCCATCTATAAATGGCTAACACCATATGTAGTTTGTACGAGAATTCAGCAAACTATCATTTTGGTCATTAGTAGGTCACTCTCTATATCTCACTAAATCCACCCTCTGTGTCCTTTTTTGATAGTAATCAATACTCATGGCAGTCAAAACATTAATACATATCATCATAAAATCATTCCAAAAAAACCCTTTTTGGAGCACCTTGTCCTCACAACCATGTAGAAAAATTAAAGCTTGCCACCTATTTTTTTTATTCATATGGCTTTATTGAAAGTACGCTTCCTTTATATCACCACTTGCATTGATGTTGGAAACAATTTGACATCCTCCCATTCTACTAAACACATGACACCATTTCAAAATTTGGCTAGCTCATCCACCATACCATTCCCTTCCCGATATGTGTGCACTACTTGGATCTCATGGTAATCTTCCATCAACCTTTAGATCTCATTGATTATGGCTTTAATAAACCAATTACATAGGCACTCTCCCTTAGTAGCCTTAATGATAAGAATAGAGTCCCCCTCAATGGCTAGCTTATTGATTCTCCAAGCTCTCACAATTCGCAATGCCCACAAGAGCCCCTAAGCTTCAACTTCATTGTTAGAGCCTCCTCCATAGTTTCTAGTATAGGTGGACACCATATTTCCCATACAGTTATGAAGGACACCTCCCACCACAGTGATGCCCATCATAGCTAAACCATCAAAATTTAGTTCAAACCAAGAAATAGGGGGTGGGTCTCACATTGTCTTCTTTCTAGCCAAGATTTTCAAATTGTCAAATTGTGTCATGATTGAGTCAGTATTCCAAGCCAAAGCCCATTTCTAGGGGGTTGGGGGGCTTCTAATGCTAGATCCCATTGCATTTTTTTATGAGCCTAATAATATGCAAGGCCACCCCCAAACTAGTAATGGCTTCTTCCCTAAAAATCCTATTGTTCCTTTCATTCTAGATATGCCAAGTGACATATGGGGGGATAATCAACCACAAGTTTTTGAGGTATGGGTGAGTAGCTAGACCATTCCAATGAATAAATTTCTTCAATTCACTCTCCATACACCATTAGACCTCTCATAGGGCTAGAAATTCCCTCCACACATCTATGGAAAAGTGTAGTGGATAACTAGGTGTGGAATAGATTTTGCATCTTGGACACATAAAATTCAATAGTTAGCGTGTTGACACCCTCTACTCTAGATGTTATCAATTGCAAGGATCAACCCATGCAATGTTGCCCACCAAAAGAAATTTATCTTTGGTAGGATCCAAGGGTGCCAAGATTTACTCCAATTAGCCTAGGCCACCTCTCTCCCTCCCCCCACAATATAATAGAGATATGTATACTTAACTATAAACTCCCCTAAGGGTGTGAGTTTCTAGGAGTGAGGGGGATCCTAAAAGTATGGAGAGGGTCCTATAGCTCCTAAACAAGGCCCAACTCCATTGGCTCTAGGTTTCGGAAAGTATCTCATTGTCTTTTAGGGGTGATAAATTTTTGAGTTTGAGGGCCATACAATCTAGTACACATATCATGCGGAGGTATGAGCTTAGTATGCATAAGAGGGTTATCATGAATCCATTGGTCCTCTTAGAAGTCAATAGAATTACAATTCTCCATAATCTAGTGACACCCCCTTTTAAAGATCTTTCTAGTGTTAATCACATTGTTCTAGATCGTGGAACCCTAGAGGAGATCATGTTCCCAAGGGAATTGGTGGGGAGACAATCTTCTTAGATATTTTGCCTTGATAATGTTACACTAGCTACACTGGGAGCTCACCAATTTCTAGCTGATTTTGGTTAATATGGCCTTGTTCAAGTGACTCATTTCTCTTAAATTTAGATCTGCAAGAGCTTTTGGTCAACAATCTTTCTCCGAGCTAACTGAATTCATGCTTGACTTCTCTTTAATGCTAGACCATAAGAAGTTTCACTAAATTTTGTCAATAATGTCTCTGAACCTACCTAATATTTTGAAAATGGAGAGGAAATACACTAGGAAGCCTTGTAGGGAGTTGGAGAGAAGATGGAGTTTTCTAGCATTACTCAAGCTTTTTCCTTTCCAACCTACTCGCTTTTTTTGGAAGTGTTCAACTAGACCATTCAAAAAATTATTGGGGACTTCCTTTATTGTAAGTGATAGACCAAGATAAGTATCTGGGAGGGATGCCCCATTGTAAGTAAGAATACCTATCACCTTTTGTCTCAAACTAGCAATGGTGTTAAAGAAAAAGACTTTGCTTTTTTGGTAGTTTATGCATTGACAAAAGAATAGCGTATATTGATTTAGGGTTTATTTCCATTCTCTGGCTTCATGGATGAAGGTGATGCCAAATAAGAAGGTATCATCCACAAACTATTTTATGATTTGTGGGGTGCACCAGGAGGTAGGTTTAATGCCCCTAATTCTATTAGAGTTAGTCAAAGAAACTAATTTTTTTCTTAGCAATTCTACTATAATAATAGAAAGGTAGGGATATAGGGGGTCACCTTGGTGAAGACCTTGAGAGGAAGAGAAGAATCTATTAGGGGCTCCATTAATGATCACTAAGAAATTAACAGATGTAACAACATTTTTTTATAATACTATCAACCTTCTCATTAAAGCTAAGTTTGGAAAGAATAGAAAAGAGGAATTCACGCTTGATCTTATTATAAGATCTAGAAATATCTAGTTTAAGTGCCATACCTAGGTTCTTAGACCTTTCCATCAAGTGTATTACCTCATGGGTGGTTATAACCACATCAAGAATCTACCTTCTAAGAACAAAGCCATTCTAAAAGGGGCCAACAAATTTGTCTACGAGGGGCATGATGGGATTCACCATAACCTTACGAAGAACCTTATAAATTGTGTTACAAAGGCTGATGGGTTTGAAGTCTTCCAATCTTCGGAGGTCCTCAATCATAGGAATGAGAACAATGAAGGTTTGGTTAAGTTCCTTTAGCATCTTTCCCATCCTAAAAAAGTCACAAGCATCATGGATGATGTCATAATTGACAATTTCCTAGAATTCCTCAAAGAAAGTAGGAGGAAACCCATCAGGAACAAGGGCTTTATATTGATCCACACTAAAGACAATCATTCCAACTTCCTCTTCTTTGACCTTGTACATCATCTTCTCATTCATTTGGTCATTAATCACTAGTTGAAACAAATTTAGGATATAACTTTGTAAGTTTCTCTTAACCTGGGCATCTAGGAGGTTGTACATTTCTTAGAAATAGGAATTGATTTTATTTTCTATTTGTTCCATTTTAGTGACCTCATGGTCATTATCATCCATCAACATGTTGATACTATTTCTCTTTTTTCATCTTGAGGCCAATCTATGAAAAAAAAATTTGTTTGTCTCCCTCCTTCAAACATTGGACCCTAGATCTCTATTTCTAGAAGACTTCGTTCCTATTCAAGAGGGTTTTCCATTTGTCTCTACACTCCCTCTCCTCCTATTGCTGCTCAATCTACACATTGCTTTGTGCAAGTTGCATTTGGAGAGCTTCCAACTTCTTTTCAATAACCTTATTTTCCTTGAATAAAATCCCAAACAAGTATTTTCTCCATTCTCTCACCTTCTTTCTAATTCTATAAATTTTTCTAGCAATATGGAACATGTTCATGGCTTCCATCATCATGAAATATAGTCTCTCAATTCATTATGTGAGTGCCACATGATCTCATACGTAAAAGGCCTTCATCTAGTAGCACTTCATGTCTAGGAGAGAAGCAACATAGAATGATTTGAGATGGTCCTCAGATACACCTTTAGGGAGGTGTGTTGGAGATGTCCCATCCAAAAGAGATTAGAGCCCTATCAAGCCTAACTTGAATCAAGTTTTTTCCAATCTATTATTAGACTAGCTAAAAGCAAAACCCTAGAAATAAATATCGATTAGATTGTTTCTTCTCAAAAAATCCTCCAAGTCCTACATGTTATCCAAAAAATCCTCCAATCCCCCAAATATATTTGATGGATACAATGGAGTGTTAGAGTCACCCATACACAAAAAATTTCCTTGTCTCATGGAATTAGCCATAGTGGTAGCCTCATTCTAGACAACAAGCCTACCATTACAAGTGTTAGGGGCATAGAAATTAAAACCTATATAACTGCTAGATTTGGTGGTGAAATTTGTGACAACAAAATGGGTGCTAATGGAAATATCAATGCCCACAACCCTATCAGGATTCCACATCATAGAAATGCCACCAAAAGCTCCATTAGCATCACTATAGGTATGTTTAGCACCTGGCCAAATATAATTAGCCACTCTTGATAAGACTTGCGTAGTCATTTTCAATTCCTAAAAAAGAATCATATTAGTGTTAAGTTCAATGATCTATTTGATTTCATATTTCTTCCTAGGGCTATTTAGCCCTCTCACATTCCAAGATATGATCTTCTTCTTTTATGGTTCTGGGTTTCCTTCAAGGTTTTTTGTTTCCCTTGTGCAATATCCTTTTCTATTTCCTTTTGATAGATGTTCTTGGTCGGAGGTCTCTCTATCCTCATAATCAATCCAACATTCACCCTATTCCCTCCTTTGATCTTTCTCTTTGGGACCATCCATTAAATTTTATTGCTTAGGAAATCAAGGCTTGTGCCCTCAAAAGCAGGGAAAAGGACTTCAATAATACCTAGAAGAGAAACCACAAGGGTTCCATTTATGAGTGTTGAGCCATCCCCTAAGTTGATGGGTGGGCTTTAGTAGCTCCCAACCCCCTAAACAATCATTTCTTTGTCTAGAAAACCATCACCCAGATGTAGCTTTTTTAGGGTCTACATGTCAAAAACCTCCCCCTCTTCATAAGTAGCAACATCCATTAAATCTGTCATCTCCTCACGTTGCACTACAACCTTGTCTTTTGTTGAGATTCTTGTGCTCTCACCCATGTGAGGGGTTCCATTTAGCTGAGGATCCCCCACACAAGTTTTGCGGAACCATCCAGTTCTATGTTTTCCTAGGTTTTGGGTACAACAATCCTTTCAACTATTTTCAATATTTTAACCACCTTCATACCTAGGGATGAGACCTTGTTCCTAAGTTTCTCACTTTTTTATCACTTTGCAAAAATATGGCCAAAGTTGTTACATTTATGGTAGAAAGGAGAAGCATTCTCATAAAACAAAGATTGTGACCAAGTTCCCCATTTAGACTTTATGTCCACCATGGTTGGTAGGGTTTTATTCATTCCCACATTCACATAGACCCTAGAAAAATCTAGTTTGACTTTTGAGCTAGTAATCAAGTCCATTTTTATGAACTACCCAAAGGAGTTGTGAATCCATCTAAAACCGCACTCATCCCATAATTCCAAGGCGAGCCTAGGTGAGCATATCTAGATAGAGGCAAATTTATAAAGGTCAATCTCCAAGTTAAAACCTAGTTTCCATTTTGCTAGCATCAAGTGATGTTTTCCAAAGTTACAAGATCTAGCCATGATCTTATCCTTTCCTTTTTTAGTCATGAAACTAAACAAGAGGGCCCCAATCATTGTAGAGATAGAAATAGAGCTAGTTAGTTTCCACTTTGCCAAGCATCATTTTCTAACCATATCCTTGGTAGGTCAGAAAGAGATAAACTTTCCTACAATGCATAGGGTAAACCTTCAGGACATTGATTCCACCATAGAATTAAGTAGGGAAATTAGAGGACCAGTGGGTCCTAAAGAGAATGTGGGTTTAGCACCAAAATCTACAGGAGTGTTGAATCCAACAACAACCACCAACTAGTTAGACTTTGGGGTCATCATTATCATGGGACCAGTCAGGGGCTTGGGGCCAAAACAAGGACAATAATCAAGAATGGCACCAAGTTCCATCAGAAGAGAAGCGTCCTCTTGAAGAAGGAAATGACCATTCAAGGATTTCACAACTAACTCTACATCCAAGCAAATAGGGTCTGATTCTAGCATGGGGGGAGAGGTGGAGGAGGTACATTCCTCCCAAGACTGAGAGGGCATGGAGGCAGCAAGGAGGATGAGGATGACAAGAAGCCCCACTATTTCAGTAAGGGTCAAAGATAGAAACTCTCAATTAAGAACCACAACTTAGAGAGTGACCCTGTGGAAACTTGAACCCTAGTTGTATGCCCTATAGGAAAGAATCCCCACCATTTCACCAAAGGTACAAGCCTTTAAGCCAATTTTTTTCCATCCACTTGCTCATTCATATATTTAATAAAAGATTGAAATTATTTTATTTTTAAAATAATTTCAATTTAAAAAATAATTAAATATATTTCTTATAAATATTATTTTGATGTACTATTATAAAATTACTTCTAAATTCATAATATTAATATAAAGTTAATTATTGTTTTTTACTTTTTATTATTTATACATAAATTTAGATATTAAAAAAATATTATTTTATTTATTTATATTATGTTTTTACATTGTCATTATATTCATTTATGTATTATACTTTAGAATAATTTCTATTTCTACTCTTATGTTTTTATAATTACATTTTCAATATTAAATATTATAACTATAATCGGCAAATACTAGCCATTATATGACACTTGTTTTTATATTCCTACGAGTTTATAGTTTTGATTTCATATAATTCAAATATATGATAAAACTAAAAATAGTTAAGAACCAATCAACAAGATATGTATCTTCACTTCGTTGACCCACATCAAAAGTAGGAGGGTGTTCCTTATGAACTTTAAAGATTATAAATTAAAATTTAATAATTACATAGCTTAACCAAACCATATACATAAAATGATTCTTAACAAGAGTTTTTACTATATACCTCTAAGTTAATTTACCAAAATTGTAGGACAAATACATTTAAAATATATTTTTATATATAAAATAAATAATGGTCAATTATCAAGCCTATGTAGCATAGTTTTCTTAGTAGAAAAAATCATATAATATAAGCAATTAGAGATGCAAGGAAAAAAAACAAGTTGATAAAAATATGCATTTAAATTCCTAACATGGTCATATTATTGTAAGCAAACTTGCAATAAATAATATAATCATTTCAACATAACCCATCATAGATCTCAAATAAATATGTACTTAAAATTCAAATGCAAGAGAATAGAAAACATACCCACAAAAATTGTGACACAAGATATACCCTGGAAAACCCTCATTGAGGTAAAAACCCAGCCTCCAAAAGCATCCATCACCATATAGTATTCAGTAGAAAACACCATTGCAATACAACCATGAAAGCCTTCAAAGCCATACCCACAACCAAGAAATCCATGTGAACAAGCATGAATCTACACATCTCATGCCATGCTTCCAACCTTCACAAATGCTACCTTCAGTTACCTGTCAAGCCTTGTCCCCCTTGAATCTTTCCCTTTTTGTCTTCTTCTTCTCTTTCTTTACATCAACAACTACCCTTATGGCTTCTTATATAGTAGCAAGTCCCATAAAACCACCAAGTGGTATTACATAAACCATGTGCTACCTAACCCATTGAAACCACATTTAATATTGAAAATTTGTTTCTTTTTCCCCAATATTAAATAATTAAATCAAATATTATCACAATGTTACAATACAACTCATCAAGTATATCCCATGGGAATCTTTACATGTTGTACACCCATCTAGGTGTAATATTACATAGTAAAATAAAATAATACAATATAAAAATATTATGAAATGTGTGCAACACCCATTATCTCAAAAATCTCCCACTTGTTGTATACATTGCATAGGGTCAATATGTAGCCACATAAATGAAAAAGTGAATAACAGCTCCCAGCACATCCACTATCATGGACCAAAATATACAAAGTGCTCCATCCTAGTACCTGCAACAATGTCAAAGTATCCTTCATCTCAAATATCAATGATCTCACCTCTTATAATGCCACTACCATTGAGCATACATAGAAACCATCCAAAGAGAAAGCCACCCAACTTCTTGCATTAGAACATCATAAAATTTTGTACCAACTAAAATTCCAAGCACAAAAAATTGATCCAAAGGTAATCACATGGATCTGTAGTTGTTAAAATATCCATAGCTGAAATAGCACCCACAACAAGTGCCAAACCCATCCAACTATCCATACCTCCAAAGGTATACCAAATGAATCTCACATCATCAACATATCTAATCTATGACCTATAATCACAAGCCTCGAAAGCAATACCTACCACATATATACCAAGAAGCTCCCACTGCAAAAGATAATGTCAAATCTATAATCAATCCACTCACAACATCTTAAAAAAGTGAATCCATGTAGTCTTAAGGACATCAGAAACACATAAACCAATAACCTACAAGAAGCAACATAGGAAAGAGATAAAGGGATAACCATGTCATCTCTTGCATGACATACAAGAGCACAAACTAGTAATCACAATCTCTAACCAATCTCAAATCCAATTTAAGTGAAAATTGAACATCTAGGAAGATAACCAAGACCAAAGATAAATCATGAAAATCATAACATGTATCATGTCCTTCTACACACACCTCTAGTTATAAACTATGCAAGTATGATCTCCTCCATAAAATCCCAACCAAGAAGCCTCAACAAGAACACCCAAACCATACCATATAATCAATCATGGATGTAAGCCTCTCACAAGAAGATCAAACTCATAAACCATTGCTAAATCAAGGAATAACCATTCCTACTCCAAGGAATATGCCTAATATAAAACCACCTCCCAAATCCAACTAGCTTAACAACATATGCAAATGAAGATAACCAATTCTAAACTATCTCTCAAATGAACCCTCTACAACTAACTCATGTACCATAGCTCAAGATCCATATCCATGAAAGAAAAGCATAAACATAATGCACCTAAGAGAAACAATGGGCTATACCTCTCAAGTAGCAAACTGTCGAGTAGACCAAGAGTGGGGAATGAGAATGCTTATCAAGATATCCAAGTCTCCAACCAAGACTCATCTAAGAACAATCTCCTCTCAAGTCCATATCAGGTGAATGCCCCTTTGACTTCCTACTGAAACCAAATAATTATCCCAACAAATAATTCTCTAATCCAAGAGAAATTAACTTCACCACTATCTATAAGTATCCATGAGCACTTGTAACCAATAAATTCATGCCAACTCCAAATGCAAAATAGCAATATCATGAAGTATCTAGCTTATGATCAATATACTCAATACCAAGAAACTAAACCAAGATCAATGTCAAAGTTCGAACCATGGCCTTAGGAACATAAACATGATAACATGGTCTAAACCATCTCAACCAAAGAGATAACATGCTCCATATGAACATACTATAACATGTCAAAACTCCAAATGTGTATCAAGAGTATACCATGACATAAAAAATAAAACCATCCTAACACCAAGGATAACATGTCAAATGAAAGAATCAACCACACCTTTACTAGGAACCCTATTAGTCCTCATGATGTAACCATCTCCACGCACCATAAAGAAAACCAAGAACCCCATGAGTCCTCAAGATCTAACCATCCTCACACACCATGAAGATAACAAGTGCACTAGGAAACTATCAAAGATGCTTCTGTAGCAATAGGATCTAAGAAAGACCTCCAACATCTATAGACACTCAATAAATATATCAATGCCAAAAACTCCCACTCAACTATGGTACCAAGTCATCTATGGATTCATAAAACCCATCTCCTACATGAAGATCCTCTAGGTTTACACTCACACAATCAAACTATTAGTATGGAGTGAAACCAAGATCTCCAAATCAAGAAGATATAAACCAAACTAGAAACTAATCATACACTATCACCTCATCACTATTGCAAGCTCCCACTAAATTGTGTATCCAAGCTATCCATGACATCATGATAAAAAAATATCATCTAATCATGAGAATCAACCAAGGCATCAAACCGTCAAATAACTCAAAGTGCACATTATGAGCTCCTCAAAAGAAACCAAATAACTATTATCCTTAACCAAGAAGATATACTAGCATAACCAAATCAAGAATCCAAACCAATGAATGTCAAGGATGTATCTATATATCCAATCATGTCATGCCAAAATTTATGGCACCATGATCATATCCATGAATTGAGCAACTAACTCTCAATATATCAAACCCGTAAGAATAAAATAGTCAACCACAATCCTCCACCATGACTATACTTAGTAATAGCATCTCATCCATTCTACATAAAGAAAATTCAGCAAATTATGTGACTTAGGGCATAGACAACCCAAATCAAGCCACCAATTTGAATATGCATCAATAATGAAAGATGAATGGGCAAAGACAACCCATAACCAAGCTATAAATGCAACCTATAAGTATAGACCACTAATAACACTGCACAACTTGTAGACCCAACAAGCCATTATATATCCAAAACAAAACACTGATAACCATATTATCATGAGACCAGTCTGAAATATGAACTGAGTATACAATGACATTAAATCTTAAATCCCCAAACATACAATGTCATAAAATCACAATGCTACCATAGTCAATATATATCATAAACTATTTAGATTAATATAGCACTAAATAAACCATGCCAAACCTATACCAAATCTAAACCAATGTGTAGAGCTCTCCATGAGCTTTTTGTTGACTACTTGAAGTCCAAAATCTGACTTTGTATGCCCAAGTTATGCCTCAATTTGTGCTTAAAATAAACAACATCCAAATTTCAACCTCTTAAAACCTAACAAGATTTCAAAATCATAGAACCAAACCCACACCAAGTTATAATGCTCTAAATTACCTTTCCAACACCTATAAGAAGTTAAAAATCTGATATCTTGAGAGAAAGTTATGGTCATTTTACTAAGATAGTCCTTTTACAATTTCCACTGTGATTTTAAAAAAGAAATTGTGACCAAAATTTTGATGAGATTAAATTTGATGGCCATCATGGGCTGAATTTTTTTTTAAAAAATTATTTCCTTTGAACATGGCCAAACTAGGGCATATTATATATCAAAATTTATATAAATGTTGATCTAGATCCAATGATGATGATTGTTTTTACCTAAGAGGTCATTTTGCAAGTTCTGATTAAAACCCTCATTTAAATAAAACATCCAAAAAATCCTTCTATCCAATAATTTCAGATGCGTAAAATCTACCAATATCCCATGATAACAACAAATACAAAATCCTTAGATCTATAATAAACAACTCATATATCTTTCTCTTTCTTTTATCCTCTCATGCATTCTCATGGATTCAATCTAGGGTTACAATAATAAAACCTGACTCTGATACCACTTGTAAGGAAACTTGCAATAAAGAATATAATCATTTCCACATAACCCATCATGGATTTGGAATAATTATGTACTTAAAATCCACATGTAAGAAAATAAGCAACATACCCACAAAAATTGTGACACAAGATATACCCTAGAAAACCCTCATTGAAGGAAAATCCCAACCTCCAAAAGCATCCACCACCATATATTATTTAGCAAAAACACCATTGCAATACAACTATGGAATCCTTTAAAGCCATAGCCACAACCAAGCGATCCATGTGAACAAGCATGAATACAGACATCCCATGCCATGCTTCCAACCTTCACAAATGCTCCCTTGGCTAACCTATCAAGCCTTGTCCTGCTTGACTTTTTCCCCTTTTTCCTTCTTCGCTTTCTCTACACCAACAACTACCCTTGTGGTTGCTTATATAGTAGCAAGTCCCACAAAATCAAAAAGTGGTATTACATAAACCACCTAGTGGTATTACATAAACCATGTGCTAGAACCATGTGCTACCTGACCCATTGACCCCACATTTAATATTAGAAATTTGTTTCCTTTTCCCCAATATTAAATAATTACATCAAATATTATCACAATATTACAAAAAAAACTCATCGAGTATATCCCATGGGAATCTTTACATGTTGCATGTCCATCTAGATGCAAAATTACATAATAAAATAAAATAAAATAATATAACAATATTATTCAATGTGTGCAGCACCCATTATCTCAACAGTTATATCATTATGAATTAATGGTTTGACATAAAAGAAAATTCTTAGCCTTAATGGTTACCAAGTATACATGTAATCTTAACATGACTAGGAATAAATGTACCATAATGTGAGAGAGGTAAGTTCATTAAACACTTAAAAAATTAATTAAAACTAAAAAAAAGATGTTTAATTTATTTAATTTTTAGAACTCCAAAGCCTCATTTACCTAATGAAATATGTGATGAGAGTATTTGTTGAAAATAATTCACAAAATAAACTCATCAGAAATCCTTCTCCAATTATAAGGCATCCATACCAAGTAATTCAAACATAATAGAAAAGCATAATCAAATATGAACAAGAGTTGTGAGAGATACAATTGGAGTCCCACCTAATGTAAAAAGAGAAAAAGGAAATGTGCTTATAACTTTAAGAAAAATTGTGGTATAATTTTGAAAAAATAATGTTTTAGTGTGTTAGTGTTTCTAGGTTTATGGAGTTATATTAATGTAAAAAAACACATAAGATTTTTTAAAGAAATGTAGAAATATTTATTTGAGATTTGTTTTTAAAGAAATGTAAAAATATTTATTTAGGAATGTAAAAATGAAAATAAGATAACTCTAGAATAACATTTCTAGAATGGAGGCAAAGGAATAAAGTAAAATGAGTAGGACAAGAAATATTTTAAATTTTTTAAAAGAAAAATTAAAAGACCACTAGCAAAAATAGGAGGAACCAATTAGAAAAAATAAATTCTCTATACAATTTAATATTTAAAATAAGATAAATGTGAAACATTACAAATTTAATTTTATATTCCTATAATAGAAGTAAACTAATAGTAGAAAGTGAGGCAAAAACATAAGTCTCCCCTATATAGACGGACTACTAAACATATTAACAAAATTCATTTAAACCAATTTTCTAAAGTAATCTTTACCATAATGACCTTCCATGAATCTTGGTCATTGAGGGCTTGACAATCCCTCTTCTTTTGTCTACAATGTGAACAATACTTAGCTAACATTCCATCAACATCCTAATGTTTGTTCTTATCTTGCATTGTGTCAAGATAAGTGGAAATAATTGATTGATAATGTCTTGTTTAAAGTCTAACAAGAGATTGGAAATCTCCATTTTTGACACTCCACAATAGCTTAGAAGTTCTAAATCATCTTTCCTTCTTCAATAAGTTTCTCTTGAGTAGTTCATACAAATATTTTCAATGTCATCCCAACTAATCTCATAAGCTTCACCTCTCACCATGAGGTCTAGAGATTCCACATAAAAATCATTAAGGTCTTTCAGGAAAAGACTTTTATGTGATTCTTTTCTTAGTGCATGTTGAGTATTAGCTATTAAGATAGTAACTAGAGTGGAGACCCAACCAATGCCCATGGAGTTCAAAGCTATCAATGAGAATGACAAGGTGCTCTACTTTTCCACATGTAGGCCATGGGCCCAATGTCAAGGTATTCTTGAGGACCCACTTCAAAATTTTGGTTCTTATAATAGTAATGGAAAAATTGGTATGCCCATAATTTTGGTCCTCAAGCTCCAAATTGGGATAAACCCTGGCCTACCTAATGACAATAGAATAATCCTTGGCCCAATAAATTCCCACCTTGGAATAACTAGAATAACTGGTAGTAACCTTCTTCCAACCAATGGAATCCCACACATAAAAACTAGTGGCACCATCCATAGGGGCATTGACAACAAACTAACAAGTGGAGGAGAAACTAATACTAGAATAACTAGTTTGTTGGGAATGTACAACAACCTCAACAATAGGCCATTATGCCTCCTCCTATTGTCCATTATGGTAACAAGATAAAGAAAACTTAGCTTCCTACCCAACTTTCTACAAATCCTAATAGTCAACCTTAGTAGAAACAAGCCTATTATATGGATCCTAACCATTAATATGAGTAAGATTAACCTAAGGTCTAGAACTATACTAGGCCTACACATACTCCACCTATAGCCATAGAAATGTGAGTTGAAGAGAATGAGCTAATCAATTCTAGTAAGCCAAACCCAACTCAATAGTCTATCCAAATTCCTTTCATTCCTACTACTTCTAATACAACTTTACGACCCTTCCCACAAAGATTGGTAAAAGAAGTTTTGCAATAGACTAATGACTTTTCTATTCACCTCCTAGACCAATTTAAGTAGGTGAGTGTGAAAATTATTTTGTTTTAATCCATAAAGTAAGTACCAATTTATACAAAATCCAGGAAGCCTACCTTAAGAGACCATGAAGGAAAAAGAAATATCTACAGATGATATATGTTTTAGGGTAATTATCAAATTTGATGCTTGGTAAGCTTACCATCCCAAATTAGTCTTAACTCTAGTAGTCCTGTATTGGAGATAATGATAAAAGGAGTCAAGATTAACTTAATGCATTAGTAGATCTTGGTGCACCTATCAATGTCATGACCATGGATCTCATAACTAAGATAGGTAACCTTGAGCTCAGAACCACACCTAAAATCAAAAAATTAGCTAATAGCTCCATTGTAAATCCTACTGGTGTGATTGAAGATCTTGTAGTTACCCTAGATTCATGGGGTTATCCTACTAATTTTATCATCTTTTCATGTAAAGATACTTTGGGATGGTATCTAGTAATTCTAGGAGGACCAAGTGGTTGGCTATAATAGATATTTACATAGGTTGTAGATTTGGTAAAATGACAATTTCAGATGGATATAATATCAAGAAGCTAAATATCTATGCGCCAGCCCAACCTCAACTTGAATTAGAAGATTTAGTGTGGCTTGAATTGGATATTATGAAGAAGAAGGGGAGGTCAACTGATTTTCCAATCTGATGATGATTATAAGGACCTCGTTCATTGAAAATGAGAAGAAAAAGTACTTTCCAATGTACTTCAAAACAATTATAGCATGGATGCTCCTTTATGTGGGCACAATCTATGTTCCTCAAAATTTGTTCTTCCATTACTCTAATACCCTTAAGCCATTGATTATTTACATAAACTCTTCCCCCATAAGGTGGAGATGTCCTCTCTACCTAAACTATTTATGCTTGAATTAATGGTAGAGTTAGAGGTAGATAAAGGTAGGACATTGAATATCAAAAATAAACTCACTAGTGAGGAAAATGATTCTCTTGTACAAATTCTTAGTATCCATAGAATAACCTTTGCTTGGATTATAGTGACATGAAAGGACTTGACCTAAATTTGTGCACCCATAAAATATTCATTATCAATGAGTCTAATAATTGAGTTAGATAATTACAAAGAAGGGTTAATCCACCTTAAGAAAACTATATAAGGAAGAGTTACATAAAGTACTTCATGTTGGATTTATGTACCCCATCTCACACATCTAATGGGTCTCTCTACTAATTATTTCACCAAAGAAATGAGTAATGGTGAGTATGTGTAGATTATAGGGAGATTAATGCCATAGCTAATTAGAAGGACCATTTTACCCTTCCATTCATTGATCAAGTTTTAGATAACTAATTATGAAAAAAAATTCTCATGGACCTTGATGGATTTAGTGGATACAATCAAATAAAAATAGCACTAGAGGACCATTAAAATACCATGTTCACATGCCCTTGGGGGATATTTTCTTACTTGGTCTTACTCTTTTAACTTTTCAATGCTCCAAACTTTCCAAAGAGTTGTTCTCAACATCATTGTAGATATTTGTCATGATTACATGGAAAGTTAAATGGATGGCTTCACTATGTATGGCTCTACATTTGAAGAAGCTTGGGATAATCTAGCCAAGGTATTGTAGAGGTTTCAAAACTATAATCTTTCTTTTAATAGTACATTTTTTATGATGATGTAGGAAGGAATTATATTGGGATAATCTTTGTTGTAGGAATACACACAGATCCATACAAAATTGACTTAATTTCTAGATTATCTTTCCCTATAATTACATAGAATGAACTTATAAGTTTCTTAGGTCATGTTTGTTATTCTAGAAGGTTTATCAAGGACTTCAATCAAGTTGCATCACCCTTGTACAACCTACTCAAGAAAGTTGAGATATTTAAGTGGACATCAACATGTGAGAAAGTCTTTCTTGATCTCAAGGTTTATCTTACAAATGATCTAGTGTAAAAAGGGGTAGATTGGTTATTTCCCTTTCACATTCACATTGATGCCTCTAATTATTATGCTGGAGTTGTTTTGGAACAAAAGAGTAGCTCAAGTGAACATGTTATTTACTATATCAGTAAAAACTTACAAGGTATTGAACTAAATTGTATTGTCATGGAAAAGGAGATGTTAGAAGTTATATATATGTACTTGATTAGTTTAGACACTATAGTATCAGGTATCCTATATTTGTTCATAGTACTCATCCAACCATTTGATATATGATGAATAAAATTTCAGTCACAGATAGATTAGAAAGGTGGTTTCTACTAATGTAAAAATTTGATATAACAATAGTGGATAAACATGGTAAGGCCAATGTAGTTTCAAATTTTCTCTCTAGAATCCAAAGGTAAGGAGATCCTATAGACATCAAGGATACATTTCCTAATGAACACTTATTTTCTATAAAATCCATACAACTATGGTATGCAAATATTGCTAATTACTTGGTTATAGGAAATACTCGTCATTTCTCACCTTAGTAATGAGGTCCAACTAATTGAAAAATATTTCCAATTTTTTATAGATTATAGATTGTATGCTCTATACTAGGCCAAATCCAAGTATACATAGATGTGCAAGGGAGGAAGAAACCTATGACATCTTGCATGCATGCAATGATGAACCCTATTATGGAAATTTTTCTATCAAGAACACAACCATGAAGATATTAAATAATGGCTATTATTGGCCCAAATAACATAATGATGCTACAAAATACACTAAGCATTGTGATAGATACTAGAGAATGGGGTGGCCTACTAGATCTGATGAGATCCTATGTTTCCACAAGTTTTTGTTACACATTTTGATAAATAAGGACTTGATTTTGTCAGTCCTATTGAACCTACATCAAATGGTAATCCCTATATCCATATTTCTGCTAAGTATGTAACAAAATGGGTAGAAGAAATCTAGACACAAAGCATGCTAGGGATAATGAAGTGGCATAATTCCTTTATGAATTTTTTCTTATACCAAATTTAGTATTTCTAAGGAAATATTAATAAATCATGGAGTCTAATTTACTTCCACATTAATCACAACCTTAGCCAATTAATACAATATAAGGCAGAGAAATTCTACACCCTACCATTCACAAGCCAATGATGAGCCCAAGATAATAAATAAGGATATCAAAGCAATTCTTACCAAGATATTGAATATCCATACAAATGATTTGGATAACAAGATATATGAAGCCATTTGGGCTTATTGAATAACTTGGAAAACAAACACAAGATTCACACCTTTTTAGATAGCACATGGAAAGAAAAATGTGATGCCTATTGAATTTGAACATAAAACCTTAAGGACTACTTTACACTTGAATATGGATTTAACTATAGTACAGAGGGAAATAATTATATAATTGAATGCATTGGGTAAGATGAGAAAAGGTACATTACAACACTAAAATTATTAAGCAATAATAGATGAAGTGGAATGGAAATATATTAAGGATAAAAATGTTTTTGTTTGAGACCAGGTGCTATTATATGACTCCCAATTCAAGGATAATTAATCAAGGTAAATTACATGCAAGATGGTTAGGTTCATATAAGATTGCTAATGTAAATTCAAGACAATGATGTTCCACAACTTTGAACAATTGATGATGTCAAGTTTAAGTTGTTGGTTAATGGGCATCAACTAAAATTGTATGATAAGCCCATTAAAAAAGAGAAAATAATTCATTAGTTTCAAGAATCATGAGGAGTGGTGGTTCTTGTAGCCAAAGAGACTGATCCATAGTGCACTTCCAAAGGCACTTCTTAAAGGTTTTTACCCTTTTTTCATAATAAACAAATGTTAATATTTACTCTCTCTTCATTCCATTTAACACTCTATACTCATCTATCCCATTTCTTTATTTTCTACATCATCTATATCCCTAATTCACCATCATTCTAGTTTCTTTTTAAACTCCACTTTTTTATAACGAGTATGTCACCAACAGAATAATTTTACATCATTCAAAGCTACACTCACATTTAACACTTGCATTTTGATTTATTATTTCATTCATTAATTTTACACATTAAGTGTTATTAGTAAGTATTCTTCATATGTGGTTGCACTTCTAACAATTAATTTCATACCCATCAACTTTCATATTACCCAATTCCCAATTCTAAAGTGATTGCAATAAATGTATAATCAATATTTGAAAATATTTCCTTTTGTTAGATCATATCACGATGAGTGATGGTTAATGTCATTTATTAATTTACTTCCACCATATTTTCTTTTCTACACTCTTGCATATTACATTACACTTAGCTTTGTATCTTCATTTCTCTACCTTCTTGTACCATTGAATGCCATTCATCAATTTTGATTGAGGGGAGAGGGGTGGTTTTAGCTTAGTAATTTTTGTGGTTTTTCTCATGATCAAAAATCACTTTTGTGAAGGGAATTAGTGAAGTAAATTTTTAAGGAATTTTTTGCATGAAGAATGATGGGTAGTATTCCAAATTTCAATGAGCCAACAAATCAGGGCTATATTTTGCAAGATGTTCAACAATTATAAAGGTTCGAGAGACATGGTTGACTTGATTGTTTCCTTAAGTAAACAATATTTTATGAGGAAATTATGGAATAATTCATGAGAAATTTTCAAAATTTAAGAGAGAGGGTTAAGGGGGTGGTTTTTTCTATGCTAGTTGAATGAATTGCAAAGTTTTCTAGCTCACTACAAGAAGGGGAATTGTTTCCTCAGAACATAGATGCAAGGAGTGTCTATGCAAAATTTTCTCAACCTAAAGATGGCCCTCTTGAAATAGATAAAAAAGAGACTAAGAGGGAAAACCTTCTGAAAAAATGGAGCCATGGGGTTATGTACATCATCAAGTACATTACTGTCAAGGTAGGCTCTCCATTTTGCACTCTGATCATTTTAGAATTTTGTCCCATTTGCAACATGGGATAATGATAAATGTTCTTGATATTCTTTACAATTTGATGTCAAATTCTTCTAATGAGTATAAAAGGGTAGGTTGAATTATGTGTTACACAACTATTTAATTAATTTGGTTATTGAAAGGTCACTTGGGTATGCTTTTAAGATGATATGGGAATATTTTGTGGCCAGTAGAATATATTCTCTTGAATCACATAATGTTGGTCCTTAAGGAGAACCTATTACTAAGAAATATAGGGGTTTCCATATCTAAGAATCCTATGATATTTAACCTTCCCAAACTTCACCTAGTTCATCTAAGTCATAACAAAACATACCCCTATTCTAAATAATGGCTAGGAAAACCCTAACGTTGCATCCCTAGAAGCTACCCCTTTCTCTAGTAAAGGTAAAGAAAAGGTGCAAGAAAAAGGTCCTAACATTACTCCTAAAAAGGTTAGTAAATAGAGTCAACCAAAATAAACCCTTTCTCCTCCAATCACACTGTCTAAGAAACCTAAATCAATGCCTACCCTACAAAGAAGAAGTAGTAGGATGTGTTATCAGTCAAAACCGGTGCAAGTAATTATAGACTTACACTTTAGTTCCTCATCACATAATTCACCATCTATGAAACTTATGAATCCTACCTATCCTCAACCACAATCCAAAAACACTAAATATAAAGAGGTGGAACAAACCATGGAGGTATAATTTGATCCTAGAATTGGATTTGGTAATTTGGTAGAGGCTATAAAATACATACAAAGTGAATCTCAAAGACTAGAATAGGTGAATGAAGGAGTAGAAGTTGATTTTAATCATAATTAGGTTATGCAAGATGAGCAGTTTCCCAAGGTAGTTATAATTGAACCCGCTGGTCTAATTTTTCATAGTGTAGAAAAATCATGAAAATTTGGGTGAAAAATCATTTAAATCTTTAATTTAAGAAGATTAGGGTTTTCATTCCTCATAATTTTCAAATTTTAGGTTTCCCTAGTCGTGCCCTATTTCATGTGTAGTCAAACTCTATTAAATTCTCAAGGTGTGTTCCTTAACATAGCCATGGAAATGCCCTAAGTGTGGAAAACCCTAGGTTTCCTCTCAAATTTTTGAAAATGATTTGTAAAGTGCTTAAAATTCATCCTTTACGGTCTTATAGTGTGGGGTTCCTTTTGTTTCTGTGGTTGCATTTCATAATGTAGCATAATAGCATAAAGGATTTCATGTTCTATGGGGGTACGCTTTTGTTTTTCATAGTAACAGAATGGTTTGGCCAAAGGCTTCCCGATCATATGAATGGTTTTATAAGTAGAGAAGTGTAAAGGTCTATTGCACTTTGAAATGTCTTACTATGGGATTAGGAGTAAGTAGTTTGAGCGAAAGGATGGAGAGGTATAGAGTTATGATTTACGCATATACATTTCAATGGATAGTGTAAGGGCATAATACCCCGGCATGATGTAAAGCTTGATCTGAAAGGGTGCATGAAAGGTTTTATGGTTCTACAGGTAAAAGGATCTCGTAAGAACGAAAGTAATATTCAGATGTGTTTACGTGTATACATTTTTGAGCTTGCAAACAACCATAAAGCCTTGTTTTAGTAGTGAAGGTGTCAAGTGGGACCTATTGAAGTTTCATATGGGCCCTGGTGCAAGCAAATTAGGTGTAGACACGACATCCTTTTCAAATGGGCCCAACCTATGTGGCATGCAACTTAAGTTCTAAATTTTGCATGTGCACAAAATCAACGGCGATGTTATTTTTTCATTCTTTAGATCAGATCTAGGTCATTTATAGGTGGAAAAAGAAGTTTTGTTATTATGCCCTTACGCTTGTAAGGTAACTGTATGAGCAAAGAGCTATTTTATCCTTTATCTATGGTTATGAGTTTAGTCTCAGCGTATAAGCATAAAATGGTCAATGAAGGAAATAAAGGAAAGGGCTTTACACTTTTATGAGAAAGGGTAAACATAAGAGTGGGGTGTCAGTTGAGAAGGTTCTCTGAGCATACGAGGTAAAGGTAGCCTGTAAAAGCATAAAGGATTAATAAAAGAGAGGTGATAGGTATTTTGATGCTACAAGTGAAACTAAGAGCGTATGAGCGAAAGGTAGATTTTGAAGTCTTACGATATCCTAGGTAATGAAGTAAGTGGAGCAATGTAGAAGAAACTTTTAGGGTTTCTGCTAATATGAACACATGTGAGCATAAAGGGTGAAAGGAAAGCCTTAGCAAGGGTTTTATGCCCAAACGAGGAATAGTTGAATTGTGAGATCACAGGTGACAGTCAAAAGGTTTTCGATCCTGCGGTGTGAAGTGTTGCATATAGGCATAAAAGGTGAAGAAGGATAAGATAAGGGTTTTATGCTTACAAGACAAAAGTTTAAATCATAAAAATGGAAGCATCAAGTGAAAAGGTTTGAGGTGATATGGGGTAAAGGGCATTGTAGGAACATAAAAGGGATTTTCAATATAGTACCAAGACATCATTACATTCTTATGATTAGGATATGTTGAAGCATCTCTGAGTGAACATAGAGATCCATCAAGGGCATTTTTGATATTACAAAGATTGAAGGTTTAACTCAGTGTAAGAATGGAAGATCATCATTTGAATGAAATTAAGTGATGTGTCATGCTAGGTAAGAAGGAAAGACAAAATCGTTGTAGCCAAGTAAAATAGAGCTTTGAAAAGTACATCAAAATCAAATTTCGTGGCTAATATACCTTGATAACAACTTGCATGAATGGTTTTAAAGCTCGTGCATGCTAAATTTATTAAAAAATCTAGTAGGTGTATGATTAAAACATCATCAATTTGATTGAATGTCAGTGTATTTGCCACTATGAAGAAGCTTGTTTTCTATTCCATTCTGAAATTTGAAAGTTATAGAGCCTTGTATGTTCTGTGCTACTGTGAAAGAATTCAAAATATAATTTGAAGAGAACATGGCTAACAAAGAAGTTAAGGAAATCCATGAAGAAGAGGTTGATGTTGAGGATGAAGGTGATGATGTCATGGAAGTCATAGTGGAAGGGAAAAGGAAAAAGGGTGTTGTAAAGACTGAGAAAAAAATCAAGGGTCAAAAAGCCAAACAAGCATGCAGAAGACTAGCTTAAACTCCTTCTAGGGTTGTCAAATGCTATTTCTACAAATGCCAATATTTTTTGAGACCCATATGTATTTTTTCGAGATGCTAAATGCCCTAGAGTAACTACTTATGATCTTTTTATGTACTTTTATCATAATAGAATAGAAAATGTGCCAGTGTGTAACCCATGGAACATAAACATGGAAAATTTGATATTTCTAGAAGTATTCATTGATGTTGATTTGTTGAAGGCCCTAATAAATTCCTACAATCCAATAACCAAGACTTTCCATAGGCATAATCAGAGTGTATTATGCACATTAGCCAGGACTTCTTTTGTTGAGGCCTTTGGATTAATGGGACAAATGGATGTACCTATCGACATTGCAGATTCGTAGGGAAAGTTTGAGAGGAATAAAACCTATTTTGTGAACAATGTTATGCTGCCACATATTCCTTATAGGGTAAAAAAAGTAGGGTTACTTCCAAAAAGGGTGGGGGATTTTCTACCTTTGAGTAGGTTTAAGAATTATTTCAAAAACATAGTGTATGGGTTGCAAAAAGTATTGGGAAGTGATGGTGCAAAGGATTGTGTGTATGGCTCTCTTTTTCTGATGGCATGTGATATACGGGACCCTTTCCACCATAAGGAGTATGATTATGTGGCCTTCATCATTGACAGTATGCACATGCAGATTTGTGATGCTAAGAAGGGAGAGATGGAAGACTTCAAGTTCCACCATTATTCATTGCTGATGCACCTTATCCTATATAACAACATTGGATACATCAGCAGGGATTTCATTGATCAAACTTCTAATGAATTTGGTGAGTTACCTTTGCAACTCTGTACTTGTATTTGGCATAAGAATTTCTATTATTCAAATGCCCTTGTGTTCTTCAATTTATCCAATTGTGTTATCATGAGGCAATTAGATCATACTTTCTTTAGGGCATCAAATGTTTTGAAGACTTTTCTTAGGCCCTCATTCTTATATGAAAAAACCAAATTAGATCATAACTAGGGGAGTATCTTTTTGTTTAAGAAGTGCATTTTAATCAGAGTTTTTGCATGCCCATAGCTTCCTCATCTTCTACCAAAATATTTACCCCCTAGATTGGCCATTATTGAATTCTTCTAGCAATTTTTATTGATGAATAAAGAAATGATCCCTCCTTCTCTGCACAAGCCTTATCTTCTTTTAGAATTGTTAAAGTAGGAGATTTTGAAATAGGTAAGAATGCATTTGAGGAATTAAGTGAGTATTTAGGCCAGTACAAATTCACTACTGGGCCCTATAGGATGTATGACTTTGACAATTACATTACCAATGAGGTCAAGGCCATTAGGGGATACATCTTACCTCTAAGCAAGCCAATCCCTATAGAGGACTTAATTGCTAACATAGTAGCACTAGGGGAGGCTGATGAGTTATTGAGGAAATATGAGGAGACAAGGAGAGTGGAGGAGGCTTTGAAGAGGACCAACCCTAATTTTAAGGGTTTCTATACAGAGATTCCATATCCTAATAACTTGAGAAGAATGGTGGATAATTTTGATGACATTATGTCACAAATGCCGCATGAGCCAGAGGGAGAGGAAGTCATTGTAAATAGAGAATCCCCTGAACTAGATACACAATTGGGGATTGAGTTAGAAGAAGAGAAACCATCAACTTCAACCTCAGTACCACAAGGAAATAAGAGACAAAAGACAATACACATCCCTAAAAAGGTGGTAAGCAGAGCCTTGCAAGTAATGTTAGGAAGTAGTGATTATTTTTCTGATATTAGGGAAAATTTCTTTCACCAAAGGGCTACAAAAGAAGGGAAGGCCTCTACTAATCTTCAAGTTGCAGCATCAAGATTGGATGACAAGCTCATTCAATCTGAAAAGTTCATGGAAGATGATGATTTCATTAAATCATCAGAGTTTAAAAGTTTTCTTTATAAAATCAAACAAGATGAGCTCACATTCAGTCTCATGCCAAGAGAGGACCCAGAGAAGAATAAGGAGTTGGCTGAAAAACTATTGACTTATGATCTTGAGAGTGAGACAATGACCTCTACAGAAGCCAGGGAGTTGGTAAATAGGAATGGTATGATTCCAATACCACATTGGGATATTGAGAGGGCCTTTTTTTTGGATCAAAGAAGAAGACAAGACAATGCCATCAGTTATGAAGCCACTAGCAGTGAGGATTTTAAGAGAGGGTTAGGGTTTAATATAGACACAAAAACCCTAGTAGTATGGATATAGAGGAGACTGCATAGGGAAATATGATTGTGCAGACATTGGAAAGAACTACTGGGAAAGAGATTTATAGCTTGGTTAAACATTTTTCTCTTATGAATGAGGAAACAGTTGATGAAATTGAAGGTAAGCTAGCTGCAATGTATAGTGAGTGCCTTGACATTAGAAAAATGTATGAAGAAGAGATCAAAATGAACCATGTATAGAAGTAGAGAATAGAAGAGTTGGAGGAGAAAATAAAAATTTTGGAAACAAA
The DNA here is from genome assembly GCA_028749045.1 of Cupressus sempervirens. Lineage (NCBI taxonomy): Eukaryota > Viridiplantae > Streptophyta > Pinopsida > Cupressales > Cupressaceae > Cupressus > Cupressus sempervirens. The sequence goes on along the minus strand of CM053791.1, from coordinate 199,770,959 downwards.
AATAATATCCCTCAAAGAACAACTCAAGGTAGTAGCAGAGGCAAAACATGTACCAAGGCAAGAAGAAGAAAGAAGCCACATTGTAGAAGCAGAGGCCCAAACAGAGGAAATGCCTATAGGGGTGATAGTACCAGTGCCTGTGATCAATATGGAGTCAAGAGTTTCACAATCTGATAGTACCACCAAAAGGGATGTCTTGATGAATGTATTAAACCATAGAATAAGCATTTTGAAAAGGATATATCTCAAGATGCTTATAATGCATTCATGAATCTACAATCTGCAGAATAGGTATGTAAGGATGAAATTGGATGGCTTGAGCTACTTTTTCAACAATGGGGGTTGTATATGCAATTCTTTGATAGACTGATACCCTTGTTAGTCAAAAAGCCAGATCTCCTAGATAAATTTATTACTGTGAAGGAGGGTATGGATAAGGTGAAAGACTTATTGCAAATTTTCACAGGGAAGCTAGCAACAATTCAAAATAAAATGAAAGTATTAACAAGTGGTTTTTATTCTTTAATTCTTTCTGTTATTAATCCTAATGACATGCTAAAAGATTTCAATGAATGGTCTAGTTCTTTTGATCATATTGTAGAATTGCTACAAGTGGCATCTATTTTCTTGGGTGATATTGATGAATGTGTTTTCAACAAACTAATTGATACCCTATTCAAGGTTGAAACTAAAATGAGTAGGTTTATCATAGAGGGGAAAGTGATTACTAATGCCAGGTGGTAGAAAACTGTTAGTGAATTAACACCAGTCAAGGAATGTGAATGGCCCACAAAAAGAGAAATATTTTTCTGGGAAGCAATCATAGAAATCAAAGCTTTACCAATAGGGAGTAATTAGAGAAAAAAGAAAAAATTAAAGATCTTATGCTCCAGCTATCATCTGCAACTATTTTCTGTTTCTTTTTGAATGAAGGTGTCCAAATATTTTTTGTAAAAGGTTGATGTACTTATTTTTGTAAAAGGACACCTATCAATCACATTTTCCCTTTGCTTTTTGTAACTCATGCTTATATAAATGAGTTTTCAAGGCAATGTGATGGTCCGAAACTTGTAGAATGTTTGTGTTTCTCAAGAAAAGTACATTCAATCAATCCAATAGTATGCAGGTGTTTTGAATTTGCTTCAAATTGTACTTTCTGATAACAAATTGAAATGAGAAAAAAGGTAATCTATTCTGGACTTTCAATTGTTTTCTATTGGTCATTGTATTAGTCATATGAAAGGATAATACAAAGGGGTATTTATAGTATATTTGTGTCATCAATTTCTATCTCCTTTTTATGAGTTTGTCTACTTTGAAGTCATTTCAAATAAAGTTTAATCTGGCTAAATGTAATCTGGATGGGTTGTATGTTGATAACATTATTGATTTTAATTCAATGAATTATAGAAATGCTTCAACGAATCAATAGGGTTTATGAGTTTGTAGAAAGGATATTTCATAAGAATGGAAATGGGTGATTACGACTGATTAATTCATTTACAAGTTATTTGAATTAGATCTCCTACCAATAGTTGATTCTTTGCCCAATAGATAAGGCACTGGTCTAATAGGTTAGAAGTAAGCAAGGGTAAATTCTATTGCTGCATATCAAATCATTTTTAAAAATATCAAAATCATTTCATTCTATTTTATTAGAGTTAAAAGTGTTGGTTACCACTCATTTGCATATAGTTTTTTGAGTCTCAGATAGCCATTGGTTTCAGAAATACTTGTGAACTATAGGAGATTTATAACCAAATCTACTAATAGGGGATGTATACAAATTTGAGAAGCTTTTTTTGAAAAAATTGATAAACTATGTATATGTATGAGGGTAAAGGATGAGAATCATAATGAAACTAGATTAATCTCATACTATAGTTTGCATTTAAACCATCCCCAGGTACACCCGCCTTGGTCTGGCAGAGCCTAAATAGTAGGAAACCATCCTTTGGTTTTTTTGAAGTTGGGTCATAGTGGTTTGTTCATGTAATTGCTACTGGGAATTGGCTAATCTTTAGATTGTGTGGGTCATTTCACTATGATATTGACCATTTTGTTGCTCAGTAGTTTCAAACACCAACAAAATCGTGACTCTGCTAGGGAATTATACTTAGTGTTTTCATAAATAGTGAATTATTAGGGATTTGTGTCCCCTTGGGTAGAGTTGCAAATTTTTCATGCTGAAGTTCCCGTAAATTTGGAATTTGTATACATTTTGCCTGAGACTGTCACTAAAGGATTTATCATTTATTCAATTCTTTTTCCCATTTTGACAAAGTGGGTGGCGACTCAAAAGGTTTTAACCAGTGTCAAGATTAAGAAAATTGTTGTCCCAAATTATGGAAAATAGAAGGAATACATGGGAAAATGTGAAGAAAAACTTGAGAATCAAATTACAAATTGATCTCCCTTCTAGAGGAAGAAAAAATTGGGCTGTGAAAGGAAGTCAAATGCAAAAAGGGAGTTATTCATAGGAGCAACTAGTAGGGAAGGATAACATTCACCATTCTACTATTGAAAGGCTCCAAAGGTTCGAGATCTCATCTGACTTTGTCTGATGATGATTTCAATAATACCCTTGAAATGATATGTCAGGAAAAGGTCATGCAACCACATGTATTTAGTTTGGAGGATAGGACTAGTAACAATCATTTTTAGTGTAGCACAAACCCTTTCATGTCAGATTATTCCCTTGAAAAGGTCAAAGCTAGACACCTAGAGCCTAAAAGTTTTAATGATGAGAAAACATCTGGGTCTGAATTCACTATCCCTGATCCTAATGAGAATGAAATTTTGAGAGCAGAGCTTGCTGAGCAAAAAGCTATTAATAGGAGATTTTAGAAGGAGAGGGAAGAAGTGATTACAAAGAACTATGAAGAAAAACAAGAATTACTAATGAGAATTGCTGCTCTAAAGAAGAAAAATGAGATAGCAGCTAGTGCCTAGCAGCCTGAGATTGTGGGACAAGTTGAACAACTTAGGAGGCAGGAGCAGAAATTGCTAGAAACTCATAAAATGAATTTAGAAGGACCTATAATACAAAAAATTAAGAACTACACTGCTCTAGAAGTTGATAACAATAGAGTAAAAAATGCAGAACTAGTTGTAGGGGCTAAGGACAAAGGAAAATAGAAGGAAGTTGGTATTAGAATCAATGAACTAGTACAAGTTGTCCAAATTCATGATTCTCTATCACCTTCAGACATTGAGCTAGAAAAGAAAAGAAAAGAGAGAGATGCTTTACCTAAGAAATTAGAGATTGCAAAAATAAGGCCTCTATAGCTGAGATGAATAATAAGATCAAATTCTTAGAAATTGCTAAGAATCAATCTGTAGCTATGCCTAAGGGTAATGTAGATGGTGGATATGACAAGATAGATTAGTATATGACTCAGCTGCCTTTTCCTCTTTTATCTTCTTCTTCACAAAAGGTAGATCAGAATAAGCCTCTTGGTGATGCTAGTACTAGCAATGCTAATGATAATGTCAAAAGAAATGTTCCCTCCCATCCTAGGATTGATTTACAAAGAAAACCTATCCATTTAGAAGGCTATAGGAAAATATGTTTTGATGGAATTCCTAGTTTTGCTAATCCTATTCCACAAGAAATGAGAAAAAGATTGCCTAAATTTGCTAGAAATAAGATCATAAGAGAGGTTTATAATTCACCACAAATATAGAAATAGTTCTTCTTTATGATCCATCACTTAAGGCTAGTGGCTTCTTAATTCCTCCAACTATTCTAATTATTTTCTCTTTCTCATTATGATCCATTTTCATTGTAAAAATGATAAAAATATCATAAATGTTTCCCTTTTTGGGGGGAGAGAATAGTTAGTTAGTTAAGAACTCTTGAATAAATAGGGCGTTGTTTTTCTCAGTAAGAACAAGGATGATATGTGTTAGAAAGTAAATTCCCCCAAGATAATTAAGCATCGGGGTGAATCAGTCATCCAACTATTAAAACACATATCAACCTTATTAAACCTTAACCATCTGAACAATAGAATCAACAACCATAAGCAGATATAACTACATAGTAACACATAATATGTTAACTAGGGAAACCCTTGATAAAATGGAAAACACCAATAGGGATGATTACCCACAAGATGATGTACTACTATAAAAGTTCCTTGTAAGAAGATAGACTTTGTTAGGAGCCAACAAAATGCATTTACTAAATATTAGTCCCTATTAGGAGACTTTGAATCCCTAGTAGGATATTCCAACCCTTATAGTGTTGGAAATGGAAAGGAGTAACTGAGAGGGGAGGGGTGAATTAGTTACTACAAAACATATCCAAAAGTCCCTTTAGGATGCAACATATTATAAAACCAATAACTTGTTGAACTCAATTAACATTGAATATTCTATTGTGACTTGTTTAAGACTAAATATATTACTGTCACTCTATTAACACATAGATCTTAACATATTAATGTGATTAAACGTAATTAACTTAGTTGTAGAAACATAAAGAAAATAAAATGAACACATGAGACACCAATATTTAACATGGAAAGCTAGTTTGGGAAAACTACCAATTGTAACTAGTTACTATTTTTCACTCTTCTGAAGTAACCCCTATTAGGAGCCAACCCTATCAACGGTTACAAAATAGATTGTTAGTTGTGACCCTCTTAAAGGATTTTATTCACCTTGATATGAGTGGCCTTGTTCAAGGTCTTCAGACACTTCAATCTAGAAATGCCACCTTGTTAGAGGATTTTTTAAATAGCTATTAGGCTAACTTTGTCAGGAGATTTAATTCACTACTAAAATTATTAGAGAGTAACAATGACTTAACTTGATTGCTAATGCAATTGATTTTGTTGATTCATATCTCAATTCTTGCTAGATTACTCAATCCTCCTTGATTAGTATGTTCTTTATAGCTTGGTCAACTCGAATGCTTTTCCCTTTATAGATATGCTTCAAATTCAATTCCTTAATTCATCTTCTTCAATTCCACATTCCAATCCACAACTTGACTTTTAATATGGGTAAAAGTACCTTTCAAGTTGACTTATCAGAATGATTAAATTTGAGTATTTCTATCTAAAAATAATTTTTTTTCAAACATATGATCTTGATAAAATTATTCTAGCTAAGCTATATATGGTCTCACACTTTTCCAATTGGAAATGTCTATTATATGCATGTTTTGTACTAGTTAGTATCCAATTACTAAAAGAATACAATTATTTTAGAAAAATGACATTTCAATAACTCTTACTATTTATTATGATATTTTTTAATAACATATAAACATAATTTTATAGAGCTCATAGTCAATAATATTCTCATGTAGAGTTCATAGTGTTTTAATTAGATATAGTATACTGTAATTAAAAAATTCTACAAGTATGTATTTTAACACTCGAGAAGATGTTGATTTTGAGAAAGAAAAATTATTGAATAATATCAAAAAATTTAAAAATTATATGGCATTCTAGAGGAGAGAGTCCTCTTCCAGAATCTATAATTTTTCTTTTGGTTGGAATAGATTTATTTCTAAAAATTTGGTGGGAGATGAAAACTATCAATTTGAATAAGTTGAAATTTGAATCATTATAAAAGAGAAAATATAGGTCTAAAGCCCATTTTTATTTTTGATTGCTCCAGCTACCTATATTATCAATAACATAATCTAAGATCAAAGGGAAATAGATTTATTTCCATATAGTTTTGTGGTGGGAACTAGACCCCTAATTTCCAACATTTTTCAGTAACTAAAATTTATGTTTAAAAATTGGGAAAATATATAATTTCTTATTCCAAATAATTATTAAAAATTATAATCGTAAAATTAATCCATTCTTCTCATTTCATTAGTTTACTTCATTTTAAAATTCTAAATAATAATACCAATTTTATGTCATTGAATGTAAACAACTACATTTTTGTTATCATTTTCCTTTGTAGAAGGGTGACACAGGTTTGTACTTTTATCCATTATATATATGATTCACCTTGTCAAGTTAGCTTGAATACTCTTTTAATAAAACAATTTTCATCCCTTAAGTCCACTTATATTAACTGATAAATCCATCAAACTCAATATGTTGTCAAATGGATAATATAGAATGGAGTACTCAATCAACTCAAAGAAACTCTTTGTTAATAGACCCAACTTGGTCAATACTAATTCTAAACTAGCTTTCCTTTGGTAACCAAATAAACTTGGTCAACACATGATCCATGCTAATTTTCCTTTGGTAACTGATTGAACTCTATTAACACATAATTTGTTATTGATGCTTGAGTGAGCTTGGCAAGAACTAACTTTAAACTTGGTTATAACTGTAATGCTCGGCGTACATAGGAAACTATCTCCAATGTCCGAGTGAGCTTGGTAATCAATGAATTTCTTGATAAGGCTTTCCATTTTGTGTAACATCAAAGACAATATACAATTGAATAATTATTTTCAACATTCTCCCTATTTGACGTTGATAGAACCACATGTCATAGTACAATGAAATTTTAGAGCAAAATAGAAGGATAATATCCTTAGTTTTGAATTTTGATTCTCATTCATGAGAACTCCATCTATCAATGAGAACTCCCTTTGACATCAATATCTTCCTATGGAATGATTCTTTGGTTTCTCTGACTGTAGTTTCTCCCTCTGATGGAAAAGCTCTCCTTTACTAATACAAAATTTCTTTCCTATTATAACAATCTCTCCCTCTTTGACATCTCACGCCAAAGACAATAATCAATGTATTTTCAATGTACTTGATGTACTGATTCATACACAATCTTCTCTGACAATACTGCATAAACCCAACTAATCTTCAAATGCTCAGTCGATGCATCACTAAACTCTATTTAGTGAGCTTCAAATAGAGGAATGACCCCTAGCCAGGTAAAACTTTAAGAAATCCCTATTTAGAATAAATATATATATATTTTTAAAATCAAACATTAGTTTGGGGGTGAGAATTAATTTCTATTGGCGTATTTTTATCTTTAAGTAGGAATTTATTTTATTTTATTTGTGATTACTTTTCAATCGTATGAGAATTCTATAAAAACCTAGTGAATCTTTCATTATTGATGAAAAACATGGAAATAGTACACATGCCTAGAAACACTAATTTTATTATTTATTATATGGAGCCTAATTAATTATCAAACTTTAAGGTCAAATTTATCTCACTTTTATCATTATGATTTCCCTTCAAATTATTTAATAGTAGCTTGGGGAAAGAACCTCTATTATTTTTAACCGTTGGATGATCCTAGAACAATGACCTAAATCATATTTTAGGCCAAACTTTTAAAAGGATACCAAGTTTTGAATAAAGTTCCCAAAGTAAAGACACTTGTCCCCAATCAAATCTATTTCATGGCAAAGTGAGAAAGGATTAAAAGCTTCATGAAAAGCTTTTAGAATAGAGACACATGTCAAATCTACATACTTAATCTATAGTATAACTTAAATTGTTACCAAATATCGACAAATATGACCATCAATTAAGACAAGCCTTGAAAATTATAGGAAAATATATTTAAATTACTACATAGAAAAATTAGATTCCATTGGCAAAGTTATCACTAAAATAGAAATACTTTTGTATAATTATTGGCAATTAGACTAGACATGAGACCTAATTTTGGATAAGTGTAGGTGACATGGACACCCCAAAAAGGCAAAAAATTAGCCAAATCTAGGGTTCCTAATGAGTGAGATTAGCCAATTGGTGAATATTAGCCACTAAAGTTATCCTTGCCCCTATCTTACCTCTTAGATTAAAAAATGCATCCTTAGGTAATGGCTTGGTTAAGACGTCTACGATTTGCTCCTTTGTATTCACATATTCCAATCTCGCCTCTTTTTCCTCTAATAATTCACTCAAAAAATTGACACTTTATTGTAATGTACTTTGTCTTGGAATACATCACTGGATTCTTGGATATGTTAATTGCATTGGTTTTATCATAGAAGATAACTATTGAATCCTTGATTTCTTCCTTCATACCTAACAACAATTATTTGAACCAAATGATATTGGAACAATTAACTAATGCTACAACATATTCTGCTTATGTTGTAGGCTAAGAGATGCAATTTTGTTTCTTGATTTTCCAAGACACTAGCCTCTTTCTATGAAATAATGCTCTACCACTAGTGCTTTTCCTATCATCAATACTTCCTACCAAAACAACATCAGTGAATGCTTTCAATTCAAAATTGCCTCCTTTCTTATACCACAAACCATAATCTTTAGTACCTTTCAAATACCTCATAATTCTTTTTATTTCCATCATATGGCTTTCCTTTGGATTAGCAAAGAATCTTGCCACCATACCAATTGCTAATGCAATATTAGGTCTTGTGTGTACCACATATTGAAGCTTTCCAATCATTGATCTATATGTAGTCTAATCGACCTCTTTGGAATCATCATTTTTGGGAAGCTTACATCCGATAGACATAGGTGTTCCAATTGATTTGGAATCTTCCATTATGAATTTCTTTAATATCTCCTTGTTGTACTTTGATTGAGTAATTTAGATACTATATTTCTTCTATAATTGAATTTATAAGCCAACAAAGAATTTAATCTCTCCAAATGTTGACATTCAAATTCTTTACTCATTTCCTAAGAAAAATATTTGCATGAATAATCATGTCTAGTGAATAATGTATTATCTACAAAGATTTATGCCAATACTATCTTCTTATCTAGTCCTTCCTTGATGTATAGGTTGATGTTATCATTTGTCCTTTTAAAACCAATTTTTACTAGATGACTGTGCAATCTTTCATACTAGACTCTTTGGGCTTATTTGAGACTATATAAAGATTTGTGTAATCTACAAACCATATGCCTTCTATTAGGATCTATGAAACCTTTAGTTTGCTCAATGTAGACTTCTTCTTCTAGGATTCCATTCAAGAAAGCTAACTTTATATCCATCTAATATACTTTGAATCCTGTATGTGTAACATAAGAAAGTAGTGTTCTAACACCTTCTATTCTTCCAACAAGAGAAAATTCTCTCCATAATCAGTACCTTCTTCTTGAACATAAAATTTGCATACTAATCTTTCCTTGTTTCTTGAAACTTCTCCATTTTCATTGAACTTATTTCTAAATACACATTTTGTGCCAATTACATTTTTTTCCTTGGGTCTAGGAACAAGAGTTCATGTTTTGTTCCTTTCAATTTGATCAATCTCTTCATTCATTGCCTCAATCTAGCTTTCACTTTCTAATGCATCTTTAATAGTTCTAGGTTCAAATTCAATAAGAAAACATGTACCTTTTAATTTAATCCTTGTCATTGTGTCTTTTGAATGATCTCTAATGATTTTTTCAAGTGCATGATGCCTTTTGACTTATATAGAAAGTACAAGTACCTTCTCCTTGGATTTAGAACTTATTTAATTATGTTCAGCAAGCTCAAAATCATGCTCAAGTCCCATTGTCTATAACTCAGGTTTGTCGAACTATGACTCAGTTTGCACTTGCTAAAGCTCAAGTTCTTCTGACTGCGAATCACAGGTCCTTCATAATGTGACTCAGGTTGTACTAGCTATAGCTCAAGTTAAATTAGAGATCTAGGAGACTTGGGTGGTAAGGACTATTGATTTCCAATTGCATTTTCTTAAACTTTAGGTAAGGTATCAGGTTTATAGTAGACAAAGTTTCTATATTTTTCAAGTTCTTTTCTACATTTTTCTTCGCTCTTTTATGCAAACACATCAATTTTCACATGTGCAATTTCTATGACTTTGTGAGTAGAAAGATTCTAACATTTATATGGTTTTCTCTTGTTGGAGTATCCCAAGAATATCCCTTCATCATTTTTCACATCAAATTTTAATTTCCTAGATTCTTTCAAGATATAACATTTTCTTCCAAGTACTTTGAAATAACAAACATTAGGTTTATAACCATACTATAAATCATAAGGTGTTTGATATAAGTCCTTCTTTAGCTAAACTCAATTCAAGGTATGAAATTTTGTGTTGATTGCTTCCTTCTAGTATTTGATTGCAACATTTTTCTCTATCATTAGAGTTCTTGCACAATCCATAATGCATTTTTTTCTTCTTTTTGCTATGCCATTCTATTGAGGTGTATTAGGTGCAAATACCTATCTTTTGATTCCTCTTTCATTGTAGAATTCATTAAAATCATTCAAGAGATGAATTCTCCTCCTCTATCTGACCTTAGACACTTTAGTTTCTTTCATGTATCTTTCTCCACGGTTGCCAGATATCACTAGAATTTTTGAAAGTGCTTCAGATTTATCTTTTAGGTACATAAAAATCATCATCCTAGAATAATCATGAACAAATAAAATAAAGTACTTATCTCCACAGTAGCTTTCTATGCCAATGGTTCAACAAAGACCTATATGAACCAACTCTAGAACTTCTTTAGAATGATAATTCTTGCTTTTGAAGCTTTTCTTTCCCACATTCCTAATTTGACATTTTTTGTACATGCCCATATCAAGTTTCTTTAGACTTTTAATGCCTCTCACTCTTTTTTTCTTTCTTATGTTGACCAAGTTATCAAAATTCAAATGACACAACCTTTTATGCCATAACCAACTTTCCTCTAATTGAGCTAGGAAACATGAACTTTTAGTTAGATCTAGATAGAATAGATTACCTTTTGTTTTATTTCTAGTCACAACTAGATTTCCTTTCCCATCTAGTAGCTTGGTCTTGTCATTCATGGATTCTACCTTGAATCCAATGTTGTTCAATTGTGTCACACTAAGTAGATTTTATTTTAGTCCTTCAACCCAGTAAGCATTGTCACACCTAAGTTCATCAATCAATATAATGCAACCTTTTCCTTTTACATATCAATGTTCATCATTTCCAAATCTTATACTCCCACCATCATAGTGTTCCAAGTGCTCAAATTTAGATTTATCACTAGTGATGTGGTGAGAACAACCACTATCAATAATCCATGTGTCATTTTTGCTAATATGATAAATGAGGGCCATCTTATGATTTTCATCATATGATTCATCTTTTACAGCAATATAAACCATTTAATCTTCATCACTACTATTAGATTCCTTAGCCATGTAACAAGATTTATTGCCTTTTCCCTTGTAGCCTTTGTAGCTTTTGAACACTTTCTTTCCTTTGAGCTTGTCATTCTTCTATTCTTATTTTCCTTTTTTCTTTGGACACCTTGTAGTAACGTGACCAACTTCTTTACAAGAAAAATAGATTAGAGGTATTTTACCTTTGTACTTTCCTTTGCCTTTAGGGAATCTTCTTGCAAGTAGGGCTTCAATGACTTCAAGGTCATCATTAGAATTGTCTTCATCTTCACTATCAAAATTTTTCTTTTAGGTTTTTGACCTTTCTTGAGTGATAGTTTATCTTGAAATGTAGACTCAATGCTAGCAAAGTTAGGAACATAGTTATCAAAGTTTTCTAACACAAGGGTTGTCAACTTTCCCACTAGTGCATCCAAAGTTATATCATTTTCAGGATCACATCTCATCTCATGAATGGTTGACACTCTAATTGCATAAATAGGAAGAAGAGTTCTATGTACCTTGTTAACTACTATTGAATCATCTATTTTCCCTCCCTTTGCATTGATTGCATTTACACTTGCTTATTCTTTCATTGTATTATGCAATGTTTTCATCTTGTGAGGCCTCGCCCTGACCCATTGTAGCATAGTTCATACTTTATTATTTTGATAATCATGACTCAATATGTTGACACAATATCAGATACACTGAACATAATTATGTTACCTTATGTTGTGTGATGTTTTACTTTCAGATATTTGATTTTGTCATTTAATGCTTTATGAACATGTATATTGATGAAGTAAGTAAATGCAGAATTAACGCTTTGATTATGTAATTTTAATGATTGAGAATATGAGTAGAATGAGATAAACAACTAATTATTTGAAAAATTGATGTTTTAATTTATAGGATTTCCTTGATACATTTTATATATATATATATATATATATATATGCATGTGATTTTCTTGAGCTACTAATGTGTGCAATGAGTGTGCAAAATATTTTAGCTAGGAAATCTAATGGAGAAATGAAACTAAACCCTATGTACTATTTGTGAAAATTAGGGTTAAATATGATGAAAGATGCAAACCCCATTGTTCATATTTTATTTGTATCGTGGTTTGAATGAATGTATCATTTTTTGGTCTTTAAATGTTAATGTTTAGTAACAGTGTTTATATAGTGTCACTTGACTCGTGAATTATATATGCATTATGGCATGATAGTTAGGGTTAACTGAGTAACCTAAAGATCTAAATTGGACTAGGTTAGTGACAATTTTTCTAATTAGTTTATAATTGAGACTAATTACCCCTAATCTAGATTAGTGTTTAATCTTCTTTTTGAAGGTTGTTAGATAATCCTAAAAATTTCCTAGCTTTTGATAGGTCCCTAATTAATTCTAAAGGCCTTAAATCATAAAATCTAAGTACCCAAGGGGTATGGGAATGGGTTGGGAGAATTTTCCACCACCCTAGCCCCTTTTGTTGACTTTTATGGTCACTCAAAAACCCAATTTTTGCTTTATTGCGAAAATTGATTTGATTTCATCATGGGTTGGATAACTTTAACTCCACCTTGAGGTTATCCTTAGGTCTAGTTGAGTTAGAAGCCTCTAGAACTTTAGGCAAGCCGGGGAGTTATTGTTTTCTTGGAGTGGTTGAGTTTAGGATCTTATTTAGAGGCAATTTTTAGAGGGTTTTGGGTGTTCACCCAACCTCTAGTTTTAGAGAGGAATTCAAAATTGAAGGAGAAGGAGAGGAAAGCAAGCTCATCTCAAATTTGTTCATTTTCTATACGCTAATTTTTGAAGATAGGAATACTTCACCTCATTTTGTTCATGGTGTCTTCATGTTTCATTTTTATTGCTTATGTATGTATGTGTATGTGTTCAGTATGTTGGGAGGGATTGAAATAGGTTTTCTTAAATGTCTTTCCTTTGTGTTTTGCTTTGAATTTTGAAAGGATTTTATCGATGTATTGGCATTACTCACCCTCAGATAGGGCAAAAGTGGCCATGTACTGGGGAAGCTCTTTATTTGGACTCTAACAGTGTAGATTCTCTTCTTAGGATGAGAAGAGGCAGAGAGGGTAGGGTGTTATGGGCCCCTACTCATCAACACAAACTACGTATGAGTTTTAGAATGTAAGAATGAAGAAAAAAAGTTCTTGAGTTTATAGCCCCAAAAGGGTACCTATTTTGGTGTTGTGTCTGATGTCTCCTATAGGAAAAATCCACCTTCTCCCTAGTTTGGTTCAATGTCGAACCTATTGTGTAAAACCAAGATGGGAGTAAATGTCTAATTTTGTCTTCATATTATGATTGGTTGTCTCATGGTTAGTTTTCATTCTCTCCATGATCACTGTAAATATTGTAGATTTCTTAATAGATCCCTTGTTAAGGATGAGGAAGGAAATTTAGAATTGTATTAGATTTCAAGCATGTTGGGAGTTTTTCCCTCAAGATGATATTCTATGTAAAAATATTACATTTAATCTTATTGTTGAAGTGGCAATGATGTCAGGTTTTCTTACTGGTTCTTTCCCAGTAGAGCCTTCAAATTAGGTGGTTTAGTAGAAAAAGAGATTGAGTAATATTTGTAGTATTTTAGATTTTTGCATGTGTGCATGAAAAAGTAAATAAAATGGGTGACATGCAAATTATGCAATTTTGAATTCAATTATGTTAAGGAAAAAAAATTATGTCTAGGTTGGAATATCAATTCAATTTCATGCTTATTAGGAGATAAAATTTATATTACAACATTGTGAAGGAAAAATATTGAACTCTAAGTTATAAATCCATTTATAAAGATAAAATACACCCCACCGCGCACCCCCCCCCCCCCCCCCCCTCGACAATTTTATAAATTTGAAAATTACAATACTTAGACAAAAAAAAAATAACACTTAGAAAAAAATAAGGCATCCTAGAGTAAAAAGCCCTTTGAAATTTGTATGAGGGAAAAGTTTTAATCCTTTGAAGGCAACAGAGAATATTCCTTTAAGATACTTTTTGAAAATCATTGTTTAAATCCTTCAAATCATAAAAAAATTCCATAAACAAAAAAAAATTATTTCTAAATATCCTACCAACTAAATGTTTTCGTTTAAATCTTCATTACACCTTGGGTAGGCTATTTGAGTAAAACTGCATTTGAGGGGGATGACATCACCCCTACATCCCCATAAAATCTCGTAGTCCTTAAGGCCCATGTAACTTGGCTTTTGGCAAATTTTTTTTTTTAACAAAAGAAAATTGCATTCAATTTGATAGGTTTAAAAGTGGATTCTTATTTCAATCAATGTTGTTTGTCTTGGGAATAAATCCCACTTTTTCCCTACTATGCCTGCAAATTTGTTTGCCTAGCCAACATCATTGCTAACTTAGGGCCACGTGCATCATCCTTGGCTAGAAAATAACCCCATGTACTCCCTTGTCTATTTGACAATGCAAATCATGAATGGAGATTAGTTTTAAAAGTTTGCAATTAATTTTTTTAAAACTTCCACCTTGCCCTCCATTTTTGTTGTGCATGGCAGCCTCATGGTCAGTGTGGTCTTATGGTCTTATGACATGTCTAACATATATTTTGAAAGGGGGCGGCTTTTATTTATGCACTAGTTGCTAAGTCTTTTTTTTTAAAATACCTTTTTATTCTTACCTTTTTACCTTGCACTTTCCATGCCAAGCATACTTTTCTTGGGGATGTGTTTGGGAGCAATTGGAAAGTGCTTAATGGAAAGAATGGAGTGGGTAAAGGTTTAGGGTGGATGGAATAGGTGTGTAGGGTGAGATGCTTAATGGAGATGGTGTGTAGGGTTAGGATGGGTATGTGGGTAGTAATAAATTAGATTGTTGGTGGGGGTAGGTTAAGTTAAGAGGAGATTAAGTTAGTGATGTTAGTTGTAAAGGAATTTTCATTATTGTTTAGTTTTACTTTAATTTTAGTTTTAAGTTAAGTTAGTAAAGTAAGAATTAGTGTGTTAGTTTTTTTAATTTTCTTAGAAAATTAATTAATATGTTTTAGTATTAGTATGTTTTATTATTAAATGATTATATTGTTTTAATATTGTAATGAGCAATTATCTTCAGATTAGAACAAGTAGAGTTAGTTAAAAGTTTAGTAGTTGATTATAGTAGATTATTATTTAAGTCAGTCGTGTTAATGTTTTTAATTAATTATTTAGTTATTTAATTTTAGTTATATTATTATCTTTATTAGAAAAAATAAAATTAATGAATGATTTATTTAACTAAAATTGTGATTTGAGTAAAGTTTACTTAATTATATGTGAGACATTACTTTAGTGAGTGTATTCTTTTATTTAACGTTTCGAATAATTATTTTTATATTATTTAATTGGACATTATAATCAATTAGTTATAATGTTAATTGATATTTTGCCTAATAGATTGATTATTGATCAAAGTTAAAAAGACTTAAATTTATTGTAAATTATGTTCTACTATTGTTCAAAGGATGCAATACTTAACGAGTAATTAAAAATTATAAAGTGTTAGGTCTTTTAATTAATTGAAATTAGTTTGTTTAATTTAATTAATTGATTTATCAATGAATGTTTAAGTTTAATAATTTATTCGTTCATGATGTTTTTTAAAATTGAGTTGTAATCTTAAGGTATTGATAGGAGATCCTGTATCTGTCTTACATTGTACCTATTCTTTGATTGTGTAACAAACATAATGAACTTAGTGAATATAATTATTACACCTTAAAAAAAATAAAAAAATTACGTGTGTTATTGCCCATGTATTTTGGGCATGACACATCCTCTCTAATCTTCATATTATCGAACTGACCTCTTATACTTTCTACCTTAGTTCTCCACACATTTTCATCTCCTCCATAGATATCTTTTAGCTTGTTCAACGTTTCATGAGAAGTAGGAAAATCTTTGACTTCATCAAATTCAACATAACTGAGAGTAGAGGCAATCTTAATCATCATTATGTTGTGATTGTTCTTTTCCACAATTCTATTAAAAGACAAAGGTCAAATAGGTGCCACACATTTTTTCTCCAAATATTTTAGGCCCATGTCTCCAATGGTTACCAAATGTAGCTTCATGAGATCCTTCCATTCTTAGAATTTATCTACGTCCCGTTTAGGAATCTCTCTTCTATAAGACATCTTGATCTTTAGCTTAGTTCCTTGAAATCTTATTTGTAAGC
Source organism: Cupressus sempervirens (assembly GCA_028749045.1). Taxonomy (NCBI): domain Eukaryota; kingdom Viridiplantae; phylum Streptophyta; class Pinopsida; order Cupressales; family Cupressaceae; genus Cupressus; species Cupressus sempervirens. The sequence goes on along the minus strand of CM053791.1, from coordinate 199,754,717 downwards.
ACCAAATGATCTGATACCAAATTTTGGAAATGGAAAGGAGTGACTAAGAGGGGAATAATGAATCAATTACTAAAAAAAAAATCCAAAAGTCCCTTTAATATGTTAAAACCATACAAAACCAATAACTTTTTAAAACTCGGTTAACACTAAATATTCTGTTGTAACTCAGATAACACTGAATATATTACTATCACTTGATTAGCATAAAGATGTTAAGATATTAATGTGATTAACCTTAATTAACTTAGTTTTAGAAACATAAAGAAAATACCATGAACACATGAGACACTAAGATTTAACGTACAAACCCAATTTGAGAAAACCACCAATTACAACTAGTTACTCTTTTTTGCTCTTCTAAAGTGAGCTCTATTAGGAGCCAACCCTGTTAAAGGTTAAAAAACACAATGTTAGGTGTGACCATGTTAAAGGATTTAATTCACCTTTTTAGGAGTGGCCTTTTTATAGGTCTTTAGACACTTCAATCTAGAAATATCACCATGTTAGAGGATTTGTTGAATAGCTATTAGGCTAACTCTGTTAGTAGATTTGATTCATTACTACAATTATTAGAGAGTAACAATGACTTGACCTAATTACTAATGCAACTGACTTTTCTGATTTAGATATTAGATCTAGCTTAATTACTTGATCCTCCTTGATTAGAATGTTCTTTACATCTCAGTCAACTTAGATGCTCTTCCCTTTATAGAGATCCTTCAAATTTTCTTCCTTAATTCATCTTCTTCAATTCTACATTTCAATCCTCAACTTGACCTTTCATATATATGATTCATCTTGTCGAGTTAGCCTGTATACTCTTTTAATCAAACAATTTTCATCATTTAATTCAATTTGTATTAACCAATAAATCTATCAAACTCAATTTGTTGTCAGTTGGCTAATATAGAATTGAGTACTCAATCAACACATGATCCATGCTAACTTTCCTTTGGTAACCGAGTGAACTTAATTAACATAGGATCTACCTTTGATTCCCAAGTGATCTCGACAAGAACTAACTCTAAACTTGTCTATAATTGGAATGCTTGACATACATAGGAAGTCGTCTTTAATTCCTGAGTGACCTTGGCAATCATTAACTGCCATGGTAAGGCTTGAAGTTTTATATAACATCAAAGATAATAAATAATTGAATAATTCTTTTCAACAATTAGGAGTTGTAGAAGGTTGAAGGAACCATTGTCCAAATAGCTTTAGGGGAAAGACCACCAAACTCACTGTCCAACTAATTTTTGTAGTATTCCTTATAGAATAATAGAATTTAAATAACCTTAGATTCTTATTTATCATCTTGAATAGACCAAATCACCAACTTTGCATCCAAATATTCACTTGCATCACTTATATGTATTTTCGAACTTCACATATCACTTGCACAATTTGTACTTCATATATTAATCACACTTCACCATAAGGAAAATAATCTTTCTTTATATCATATCCTCAAAATAACTACTTGAGTCATCCATGAGGCTCTCCCAATTGATTATAATAGGACCTCATTAAGATATTATAAGATATTACATCATTTTGCAATTATAAGTCACTATCAGCTCATAGTCTTTACAACTTTTCACACATGCAACTTCTTACCTTGTGCACTTACTAACTTCATCATTAGGCTATCTACTATCATTTCATAACTTCACTCATCATGATTCTATCTTAGGTAAGAGATAGAAATCAATCAATAGTAACCACTTATTAGGTACTCTCTATGTTCACTGCCTTCTATAATCATAAATATCTTTTGCATATCTTCAACTCTTTGTACGTGCACTTGTCCACATCAATAGGACACAATTTAGAATACATCTTCAACTATGCTTGACTTGATCATTAATACACAATTAGTATGACCTAATTCTATGTCTACTACTCTGTTAGTCTTAACAAGAACAATACTATGTTGACATCAATGACAAACATTGTCATGAATGCAACATTTCAATCATGTTAACAATCTCTCTAATGGTTAAGATACTCCCCCAAAGGAATACCATCAAAATTCATGCTAATAATCTTCCCCTTTGGCATTGATGGAAACATATATGAAAAACATCTAAGTTCCAAGAATACCAAATCAAAGTTTGCTACTATTGTTTCTGTTGTTCTCTTTTTTTCAAATCCTCTTCATTAATCAGAAATAGAACTCACTAAAATACTTCTACATTTTTTTTTCTCATTCTTAGAATTGACATTAGTTTTTCACGCTCTAACTCTAATGAATAATTCTCCATTATTATCTTTCTTACTTGGATGGTCATCAATTTTCACACATTTATCCTATATATATAACTCAATGTCTCTTCCCATTGATATCAATCACTCTCAATAGTGCATCTCCCCCATTTTTACATATCTTTCCTATTGATATCAATGAAAAAGGCTTAATTATGTCAATCATATTCTCAAAGTTTTCAACTAGATCAAAAGTCCAAAGACACTATTTCAATACCAACTACAAACAGTCCTTAATGACTCTACTCATCTCAAATACTCCCCATATAGGAAGCATCAATATTTAGTCTAAATAAACAATAGTGCTTTGTACTACTAGATTGATGCACTCTATGCATCGTCTACTCAGAAATAGGCAAGGGCATAACCCCAACCATACCTCACAAATACTCAAATGTATCTTTAAGAAAGGGCTTCATAAAGATATCTAATTTCTTCTCTATTGTAGTTACATACTATAATTTGATCTCTTTCTCTACAACATTTTCTCTTAGAACATGATACTTAATAGATATGTATGCTTAGTCTTAGAATGAAATACATGATTCTTAGACATACTCACTATACTTGTGTTATCACAATGTATGATAACAAGTTCTAAAAGTTCTATCCCAATATTCTTCAACATCTACTTGATCAACATGATTTGATTGTAATTTTTTTGTACTTCCACATACTTTTCTTCTATTGTACTCTGTGAAATTTAGTTTTGTTTCTTGCTGAACCAAGAAGCTAATCTTCCTCCAAGGAAAAATGCTCTACAATTGGTGCTCTTTTTTTCATCCATACATTCTTCCTAATCTGCATCCATAAATCCACACAAAGTAAAATTACTTAATATTTCATACCACAATCCAAAATTAGGTTTACCTTTCAAATATCTAAATATTCTCAAGTTCTTGCCACATAATATGATTCCTTAGGATCAGCTTGAAATCTTTCTACTATCCCAACTAGATTTGCTATATATGGTCTAGTGTGAGTTAGATATTGCAAATCTCTAATCATATATTTATACTTCTTTTTCTCAACTACAGGTCTCTCATATTTTCTAGATAATCTATGACTAGTTATCATAAGTGCATCCACAAGCTTACAAATTTTCAAGAAAAATATTTTTGACAAGTTTTTCAAATACTTAGCTCATATTAATAAAAGACTATCTCTATTCTATACAACCTATAGACCCAAGAAAAATTTCATCTCACCAATCATAGTCATCTAAAATTAATTCTTTATTTCATCAATAAATTTATCACTTTGTTCATAATTAGCTCCAAAGATTCTAAAAGAAATGATAAGATAGAGCAAGGAACGAGAAACAATCCAAGTAAGCTAAGTGTGAAACAATGTTACCATTAGATAAGAAAAATCCAAGAGCATACACCAAGATGGTTCAACAATGGAGACAAGGATTTATAAGGGGAAAGCAAAGAAAACCCCTTGTGAGTATTATGAATGAAGGCAAATGCCTAGAGAAGAGAGAGAGAGAGAGTGTTGGAGAAAAATAGCTCAATACAATAACATCAAAATGATGTGTAAAGAAGAAAGCAAGAGGAGCATCTCGTTTAAAGAGATGAGAAAGGAGTTTCATGTGTTTGCATGTGTAACTCCCATTTCTATGAATGCCACATTCATAATAGGTGTGTGCAAAGTGTCACAATCCTCTTAAGGAGGAAAACTAAATTCCTTAATAAAGGAATTATCAAAATGAATTGTCCTCACATGTGGAATAAAGGACAAATAATGACATGTCCTCCTTATGTGTACAATAGGACAAACTACATTTAGGGATCCTTGGAATATCCCAATTAAATACATCCAAGGGAAGATTAATGTTTCTAACATCCCCCCTTAATATTTACTTGGGGAGTTTACATCAAAGGGTTGCAAACCCAAATTTTTACAATGAAATTGAAATCTCTCTTCAGAAAGTGGTTTTGTGAAAATATTAGCCACTTGATGTTCACCTTTACAATAAATAAGAGTAAATTGCTTGTCTTCAATTTGTTCTCGAATGAAGTGATTTTGAAGTGAAATATGTTTGGTCCTTGGATGAAAAACTAGATTCTTTGCCAAGGCAATAACACTTTGATTGTCACAATGTATAGGGGTAGGTGCTTGTTGAGGTAGACCCAAATTGTCAAGAAGCCTTCTAATCCATAAAGCTTCCTTAGCTACATTGGTACAACCTTTGTATTTAGCTTCAGTTGAGCAAAGGGAAATAGAGTGTTCTTTTTTACTTTTCCAAGAAATTGCACTTGAACCAACAAAGAAACAATAGCCACAAGTGGATTTCCCATCATTGGGATCTCCACCTAGATCAGAAACAGTATAGGCATGTAAAATAAATTTAGAATTGGCATCATAAAATAATCCCATATTAATAGTGCCTTTAATGTACCTTAAGATTCTTTTAGCAACTCTAAAGTGATTTTGTAGAGGTTTAGACATAAATCTAGAAACTAAACCAACACTATAAGCAATATCAGGTCTAGTAAGAGTTAAAAAATTTAAACTTCCTACCAACTGCCTATACAAAGTTTCATCAACAAAAGTAGTTTTCATATCAGCCATTAATTTAGTTCCTAATTCACATGGAATTGAAACATGGTTAGAATCATTCATCTTAAATTTTTCTAAAAGATCATAAGCATACTTTCTTTGAGAAAGAAAGATACCCTTAGGAGTTTGGAAAATTTGCATACCTAAGAAGTAATGTAAAATACCTAAATCAGTCATCTGAAATTTTTGTTTAAGTTGAAACTTAATATTAGAAGTCAAAGCATCTAAACTAGAAGTGAGAATTAGATCATCTAGATAAATAATAACAATGATAATATCATCTTTAGTATGTTTAATATACAAATTAGGATCATTCTTACTTCTAGAAAAGCCTTGAGAAATAAAGAAAGAATTAATTTTAGAATAGCATTCTCTAGGTGATTGTTTAAAACCATAAATAGATTTTTTCAATTTGCAAACCAGATTTTCACTACCTTTCTTAAAAAATCCAGGAGGTTGAGCCATATATATTTCTTCATGTAAATCACCATTTAAGAAGGCACTTTTAACATCCATTTGGTCGACAGGCCAATTCATTTTAGATGTTAATGCAAGAACTAATTTAATAGTAGGTGTTTTACCAATAGGAGCAAAGGTTTCATTATAGTCTAATCCTTCAATTTGAGAAAAACCTCTAGCAACTAATCTAGCCTTAAATTTACTAATTTCATTATTAGCATTCAATTTTGTTTTGTATAACCATTTACATGAAACTGTATTCTTGCCATGAGGTAACTTGACTAAGTACCAAGTTTGATTAGCAATTAAAGAGTCATATTCCTCTTGCATGGCCTTTTGCCAATGAGGTTGAGAGTTAGCTTGATCAAAAGACTTAGGATCATTAGAATTCATAATAGTAGTCATCAAAGCATAATTACAATAATTAATCCTTCTATGTTTAATTCCACCAAATCTAGAAATGTAGTTATCACTTTCATTGATTAAGTTTTGAGCCCATTTAGGTTTACATTTAGTTGCAATAGAATCATCACTAGAGGAAGAATCATTATCAATAAAAGCATCATTAGTAGCTACTTGAATATCATTATTAGTAGAAGCAGAAATAATAGGTAGTGCTTGAGTTGTAGGGTTAAGAGGAGGAGTAGGGTTAAGAGAAGCAAGTTGGTCCTCCACCAGCACAATTTTAGTGCCACTGAATTCTGCGTCATGTGTAGTAGAATAGTCATGGACACCATTTTCTGCAATACAAACATCTCTAGCAACTTGAACTTTGTTAGTAGTGGAATCATAAACACGATAACCCCTTAGTGTTTTCATCATAACCAACAAACATATAAGGAGAAGACTTAGCATCTAATTTATGCCTTTTCTATTTAGGAGTATGAACATAAGCAACAGATCCAAAAATCTACAAATGATGTAAATCAGGTTTCCTACCAAAACAAGCCTCTTTTGGAGTAATATCCTTGAGAGCTTTGGTAGGAGTTCTATTAAGAATATAAGTTGCACAAAACATGGCTTCAGCCCAAAATTTATAATGCAGATTCTTAGAATGCAACATGCATCTAGCCATTTCAACAATGGTCTAATGCTTTCTTTCCACCACACCATTTTGCTGTGGTGTATAAGGAATAGTAAGCTCGTGTTTAATTCCACATGATTTCAAATAAGAATGAAAGGCAGTATTCACATATTCCTTTCCATTATCAGTTCTAAGAATTTTAAGTTTAAAACCAGATTGCCTTTAAACATATAACTGAAATTCAATGAATATATCAAGAACTTGATCCTTGCTATGAAAAAAATAGATCCAAGATCGTCTATAAAAATCATTAACAAAGGTAAGTGCATACCGAGAACCTTGGATCTAGAGTTATTCTCCATGGGTCCCAAAAGGTCACTATGGACAAGGTGCAACTTATGAGTTGTTTGCCATGATTTTCCACTTGGAAAGGGATCCCTATGCATCTTACCATCATACAACCAGTACAAGCAATCTTAGAAGGAATAATGTGAGGCAAGCCATCAACCATATTGCTTTTTTGTATTAAAGTAATATAATCCAAATTTGAATGGCCAAGTCTTTCATGCCATATATTGAAATCAATGGAAGTATGTAAAGAATATTGTGAACTAGCAAATTCATGGAATTTAAATAAATTGTCATTATCCATTTTAGCATGAGCAATCACTCTTTTAGTTTGAGGATCTATGACATAACATGTATCTTTATAGAATTCAACTTTATAGTCCTGACATAATTGTGAAACAAAAAGTAAATTAGTTTTCAGATCAGGTACATACAATACATCATGAAATTTACCATTAGGAATAGTTACATCACCTAAACCTTTAACTTTACAAGTCTGATTATTAGCTAACTAAATAGGAATGTTAGCAATATCAGGTTGTAGAGAATCAAAAATTTCTTTATGAGAAGTTACATGTTGTGATGCACCACTGTCAACAATCCATTCTAAAGGTCTACAAAGATTAAAGCTACAAGTAAAAGCATGACAAGAATTAGAACCAGTGTAGTTACCTTTTTTATGATTTGATTTTTTATTATGGTTACTGTTGTTCATAGGTTTTTTATCATTTTGCTTTTTAAAATAGTTATTGACAACATGACCATCTTTGCCACAATAAGAACAATGAGGTTTGGAATTTGAATGATTCCTTTGATTATTATTATTACGATTGTTATTATAATGATTGTTATGGTGATTGTTATTATTGTTAGATTTCACATGAGATTTATTGTGGAAATTATTAGAATTATTATTATAGTGTTTATTATTATTATTATTATTATTATTATTTGAATTTCAAGACATAAATGCATGTTCAGTTGATTTAAGGGTACCAAACTGAATTAGCTTAGCTTCTTCCTGTCTTAATAAAGTTTGAAAAATAACATAAGTTAATTGAGTAGTTAATGTTAGAATAGCAAGCTAAGCATGAACATTAGTTATAAACTATTGAAACTGTCTAGGAAGACATTTTTTAAGAATAAGATGAATTAAACGAATGTCATCTAACTGAACACCTAAAGCAATAATTTGGCTTTTAATAGAATCAAATTTTAACAAAAATTCATCCATAGTCTTAAAATCTGTATACCTGAGATCTTCAAGTTGATCCTGCAACTGTATTTTGCAATATTCATCTCCACTATCATACTTGGTTTGCAAAATTGACCAGGCATCATGAACTTTAGAACAGTGTGCAATTAACACATATAAATCTAGAATAATGGAAATACCAATTAATCCTAAAGATTCTTCATTTTTAAGTTTCCAAGTATCTTTTTCATCTTGAGTAGCCGCTGAACCAGGTTCAATAGAAGGATCAGTGGCTATCTCGAACAAGTTTTTAAAATGAAAAATGAACGAAATGTGAGTTTTCTAGGAATGATAATTAGTATGATCAAGTTTTATTTCTAGAATTAAGGTTGACATCTTTATGAAAAAAAATGTCCCCCCAATAGAAATATGACTTAAAAAGATTAATGGGAATTAATTAAATTAAACCTTGCTAAGAGAACTATGATTAAGTGTCTGAAAGAGCAATGATACAATCTTGCAAAATAATATGTAAGAAAAATGATATAAGCTGAAATAGAATGATAAAATCCTGCAAGAAGATGTTAGAAACAGAAAAATTAATAATGAAAATTATTAATCTGGAAAATTATTAATCTGAAACAAAAGAATAATATGAAAGCATAAGAAGGACTAAATGATAAATATGTAAAAAACAAAGGAATATAATTAACTATAATGATTTTTTTTTAAAATTATAAGAGGTTAAATGAGGAAGATATAAATTGATTTTATAATGCTATAATGAGACCACTTTATAATAATTTAAAAGAAACTTCCTTAATGAAGAAAGTAAAAAAAATTGATTGAGCTAAAGTTTATGGAAAAAGCTTTAAAATAGTCAACAATATATAAAAAGTTTAATCAAAATACTTAATTAATAAACCAAAAGGTTTATTGAAGAGTCGGTCAAATAACTAATGAGTTAAAAAAAATGCTTCAGCAACATGCATTAGCCTGGTAGCTAATAGCCACACCATGCTTCTACAGCAAAAATAGGGGTGATAAAAACACCTCTGATAACCCAAAGAAGGAATGAAATGATAAATGATATTCCTCAAAAAAGGCTACGAGGCTAAAAGAAACTGAAACAAAAAAAAACGTCTTTGAGTGTTTGCACTTTTAAAAATGTCTAAGATTTTAAATGTTTGAAGAGAAAAATGATTGCAAAACAAAAAATGTTTAAATGTTTTAACGTACTAGTAGCACGTGTAGCTAACAAAATTCAGGTATGATTAAAACGAATGAGTCAAAATGAAAACCTTTGAGAGAAAACATATACATGTTACTTCATGCAAAGAAAATGTATGAGAGAAAATGTATACACATTACTTCATGCAAAGAAAATGTATGAGAGAAAAGCTTTGAGGTACAGTTTGCCAACGTAGTTATGATTCATGCAAAGTATTTATGCATGCAATGATTATCCTTGCTTTCTTTTTGCATCAGACAAGAATGTATGGAAAATTTTATGTGGGAGAAGTTTAACTGTGCCTTATTTCTATGTGATTTTCGCAGCAAGCGCCCTAGCAAGGAACTTCCTCATGACAGGAGCAAGTTTGGTAGCGGCAGGGGCCATCTTAGCAGCAGGCTTCACAACCTCCTTGGGCTTGTCTTGGCTCGGGAGTTATACAAAGTTTGGCTTGGTTGCATCCTTTGGCTTAGCTGCAGATTTGGGCTACGATGTGGCCTATGACTTTGGTCGAATGATCTTCAAAACAAAGAATAACACAAGTTTCATCTCAGTTAACATGTACAACCATTTCTAGGAGAACGAGCCAACAACAAAATGCAAGAGAAGAATAAGTTTCAAAAAAGAAAAAAATAGATTAGTAAGAATATAAATTATTTTAAAGAATGGGAAATATATTACAATTTTTTAACTAATCTATTGTGAGTAGTAATGTATTTTTTTTTAAAAAACACACTTAGGATTACTATTTCTTTATTGTAGGAGATTTTAAATTAAATGATAATAATAAATCTATAAAATTGCACAATAAATGATAAATGAGTGTTATGAAGTAATATTTCTTGTTTTGGTAGCACACCTTCCAAAACAAGAGGAAAAAAATTAAATTTTTTATAGGAAAACCCTTTGGTGGCAAGCCTTCCAAAGAGGGTTAGTAAAAAAATGATAAAAGATGATAAAATAAAACCTGCACACACAAGATGTTAGGATGAGCAAAAATAACACAAATTTCTTCTGTCAATAACGTCTCCAAATAAGGTGTGCTCCAATTAATTGCAACCTTAAACACAAAACTTAAAACAACGATTAGTAACCAAGCTCTAATACCATGAAAGAAACAATAAGATAGAGCAAGGAACGAGAAACAATCCAAGTAAGTTAAGTGTGAAACAATGTTACCATGAGATAAGAAAAATCCAAGAGCATACACCAAGATGGTTCAACAATGGAGACAAGGATTTATAAAGGGAAAGCAAAGAAAACCCCTTGTGAGTATTATGAATGAAGGCAAATGCCTAGAGAAGAGAGAGAGTGTGTGTTGGAGCAAAATAGCTCAATACAATAACATCAAAATGATGTATAAAGAAGAAAGAAAGAGGAGCATCTCTTTTAAAGAGATGAGAAAGGAGTTACATGTGTTCACATGTGTAACTCCCATTTCTATGAATGCCACATTCATAATAGGTGTGTGCAAAGTGTCATAATCCTCTTAAGGAGGATAAACTAAATTCCTTAATAAAGGAATTATAAAAATGAATTGTCCTCACATGTGGAATAAAGGAAAAATAATGACATGTCCTCCACATGTGTACAATGGGACAAACTACGCTTAGGGATCCTTGGAATATCCCAATTAAATACATCCAAGGGAAGATTAATGTTTCTAACAGATTCTATCATAAAAAAATATCACAATGATTAACAATCCATTCTTAATTTCTTTCAAATACAAATTGCTATCTATCATACCTTTAGTAAATCCCAATTTTGCCAAATATTTGTCCAATCTTGCAAACAAAGTTCTAGTTGTTTGATTTATACCATACAATGCTTTCTTCAGTTTGTATACCATGTCATTTTCTTCTATCAAAGGAAATCTTTCAAGCTTCTCAATGTAGATTTTTCAAGTTCTCCATTCAAAAATGTCACCTTTGCATCCATCTAATACACTTTAAACTTCTTACTTACTACATAAGAAAAGAAAATTCTTACTTCTTCAAGTCTAGCAATAGGGGCAAGTGTTTACTCATAGTCTATTCCTTCATTATGTGAATATCCCTTACATATCAATCTTCCTTTCTTCCTCACAACCTCACCTTGTTCATTTATCTAATTTTTGAAAACCCATTTAGTTCTTATAACATTCTTGTCTTTAGGTCTAGGAACCAATTCCCATATGCCATTCCTCACAATCTAATCAAGTTCTTCCTTCATTGTTTGAATCCAATGATCATCCTTGCATGTGTCATACACACTCTATTGTTTAACTTGAGAAATTGGACATAGTTATTCATTTACTATGTTTCTTGTCATAAGTCCTTTGTCTTTGCTTCAAATAATCTGATCAATAGGATGGTTCTTTATCAAATTTGTATTCGGTGTAGGTGTTGTTTTTACAAGTTTTACTTCTTCTCTAGGTTTAAATCTTTGATCTTCTCTTTCTTCAACAATTTTAACATCATTCTACAAATCATTTTTTGTCTCAAAGATTACTTAAATATTCTCTCTAACAGGTTTAGGATTATCTTCTTCTTCATCAGAAATATAATCAAATATTTTCTCTTTAACTCCAAAATTTTCATCCACTTTCACATTTACGCACTTAATCATAGTCTTTGTTCTCTGATTAAAACATCTATAATCTTTTCTTTTCAATGAATAACCAAGAAGTATACCTTTGTCACTTCATGCATCAAACTTACCAATATAATCATCTCTCTTAATGTAACACTTCCAAAAATTATAAAATATTTTATTGAAGGTGCATGTTAAAACCATAATTCATAGGGATTCTTATTTGTACCTTTTCTAATCTATACTTTATTCATTATGCATACTACTACGTTGTCTTTCTCTCTCCAAAATATCTTGGATGCATCATTTTCAAATATAGTTGCTCTCGCTTCTTCTATTATAGACCTATTTCTTCTTTTCAGCAATCCCATTTTTCTTAGAAGTTTTAGGTGATGATAGTTATCTCTTAATACCATTTTCTTCACAAAAGCTGTTAAATTCTCCTAAAGTAAACTCTCCATTTCTATCTAATCTCAAACATTTTATCTTTACCCCAAATTCATTCTCAGCTCTATTCTTGAACAACTTAAACTTTTCAAATGCCTCACACTTTTCTTTAAGAAATGATATATGCATCATTCTAGTAAAATCATAAAAAAAACTATTAAGTAACTTTCACCAGAGAAGCCTCTTTTTCTAGTAGGACCACTCAAATATGTATGAATAATCCATAATATTTGTATGGTAGTGAACTTCTTGCTTGGAAAAGAAAGTTTCTTCCACTTATCCATAATATGTTATTTGCAAAAAACATTAGTAGGTTTCATAATTCTAGGTAGATCTCTAATAGAAAATGTAAGTTAATAGCCTTCACAATACTATCAAAGTTTATGTGACAAAATCTTCTATCCTATAACCAACTGTTATCCACCTTTGCAACCAAAAAAATCATCTATGTAGGGTTCAATTGAAACACATTACCTCTTGATCTTGTACTACTTCCAATAAACTTACCATCTTTATCCTTGATGATACATGTCTTCTCTATAAATTGAAACTAATAACCTTTATCAACCAAGTGTCCAACACTCAATAGGTTATACTTTAATCCACCAACAAAAAAAATATCATCAGTGTTATTCTCTATTGACAATTGGCTAATGAAGATATGTAATTATTGTCATTTATGGAAACACATTATGTGCATGCTTACAAGAATCCTTAGAAATATATGATATACATGTAATGTATTATTTTGTTTCAAACTTGATGTTGATGTCATATTATGACTTGAAAAGTTAGATGGAGATAGTATACATGTTGTTGATGATGTGTTTAACCTTGGAAGTTAGTATAGACTGTATAGAAAAGAGATATTCGTGTTTGAAGAGAAAAATGACATTGAAATTAAAGGAAAGGGAATTATTTTATTACAAAATAATTACTTGTCCAATTAGGGCCAACATCCTAGATGTTTACTGTAAGTTGAAAAAAAAAATTGTGGTCTTAGACCTAGCAGCAATTTTTGTAAAGGCATGGTATTTATGCAAAGGACATCTTGCAAATTCAAATGTTCTGAAGTGTTATCTTGGAGTTATTGTTTTGAGGAATTGTATGCAAACTTTTTTGAAAGTGATATATGTAGATTTGTGAAGCTATTTTGAGATCTAAGATTGAACTAAGAAAGAATCTATATTCTAGAAGTTTGATTACTTTTTTGGGCAGTGAGCTCTTCTTGTAATTGGAAGTGCATGTTTGGGCATTGGGCTTATCTTGCATATAGTGTACCACAAATTCTAATAGGTTTGATACCAACTCCTAACATGGTTGGAATCTCCTAATAGGGATTCAAAGTCTCCTAATAGGGACTCTCTATACTGAATCTACTCATTGACTCCTAACAGGGTCCATCCTCTAACAAGGAACTTATATATTAGTATATTATCTAGTGGGTATCATCCCCACCAGGGTTTTCCCTTGGCCAAGGTTTCCCTACTTAAAAAAAATGGTGTTATGAGTTATCTTTGTGCATGGCTACTATTACTATTCATCATTAATTTATTACTTTATTATGTATGGTTTAAATTAATAAATAATATATAGTTGACAACTAAAGTTTATAGGTTACTATTTCACCCACCCTAGTAATCCCTATTTCTGACAATTGGTATCAGAGTGCAGTCACTCAAAAGAGGCTTAAAAACTTGAGTAAGATCCCTAAGGATATGGAATAGTTGATGAAGAAACTTGAAGAGGCACTTGAACAAATAGATCTCCTTATTGAAGAAAGAGATAAGTTGAAGGGAAAATATGAAGACTCCAAAATATACATTGGACAATTGAAGGAAAAGATTGAGCACCTGAAATCCAAGCCTGAATCTATAGAATCAAAAACTAGTGAAGATGATTATTCAAAATTGAAGATGGGGTACAAGATCTTGAAGCATGAGTTGAAGATTAAGAATGCGAAGTTAACTTTGAGGAGTGATCCTAGCAAAATTGAAACTAATTTAATGATTGAGAATATAGATCATAGAGCAAGTTTGGCAAAGAAGGCATCTAAATTTGAAACATTGAAAGAAGATCATGAAGAACTTCATAAGTACAACACCATTGTGAAAGGTGAATTAACTTAGTGGAAGCAACATCTCAAGAAGTCTTATTTTAGCAGAGAAAATCTTGATGATTCAATGTCAATATAGAGACCTACTTATGATAAGACCGGTCTTGATTATCTATTTAAAATGTCTATAAAGAATCCTAAGATTAGATCAGATCCAAAAGAAAAAAATAAATCTGATGATAAGATTGACTCTAGTCAATCTTTTGATAAACCTAAAGAAGTTGGACAAGACAAGGAAGTTGAAATATTGGATAAACCAAAGAAAGTGGAATATCCTAAGAAAACTTGGTATGAATTTAGAGGTAAGTGTTTTTCATGTAATAGAATAGGTCATATGAAAAGAGATTGTACAAATAAGAGTAATTTAATCATGTTAAGGACTTTACTGTCATAATTGTCATGGTATGGGTCATAAAGAAATTGATTGTAGGAAACCTAAATATGATAATAATAGACGAAATAGTAGAATGTCTAAAAATACTAACCCCACAGATAGAAGAAGATCTAATGAGAGGAAATTTGGAACTAACAAAGACAATGAGGAACAAAGAAATGTAGTCAATGAACTTTAAGAAGAACTAAATGAGACATTTGTAAAAGGATTAGAAATTTCAAAAGAAAAGCTAGAAGATGATGAGATAGGAAGATCGAAGTTAGTTATTAAGTTTGATTTAGTTAACTTGAATTCAGCTTGTTTACAACACCATAATTTGAAAACTTTATTCAGAGATCAAATTGTGGGTAGTGAAGTTGGGAAAAGTTGCATCAAGATTAGTTAAGATGGTACCAAAGCTTGATTGTAATTTATAGCTTATCTAAACAAAATATAAAAGAATTAAGATCTATTTTTATTAGAGAGAAAGTTAATTCTATAGTAGAAGATGAAAACTATTTTTTTACAAAGAATTTCATGAAGTGAGGTCTTGAGGAGCATTGTCATGATGAGAGGAAGCTATACTAAACCTCAGGTGGCATCTAAACATCAGGTAGAGGATCTTAAGAAGTTATTTGATTTAAAAATGTGATTGACAAATTTTTGTGTTTCTAAAGTACAACATTAATGCAAGTTCAAGTTGATGGAGTAAATGGAGTACAGACTTGATTAATACTTCATTAATATTACATCTGAAGCAAGGAACACTCAGAAGCGACTAGTCAAGATGATTTCAAAGCAACTCCTATTTTTGAAAAGAGATATTTTATTATTATTCCATAGAATTTATTCAATAAGAGTTCATATTTGTTAGAAGCATGGATATGTTTGTAGTTCACAATGTTGAGAATGAGGATAGACCTAAGTTGAAGGCTTTTTTTGTGAAACCAGTAGAAGGAAACCCTAATTCAATATTATCTATTACATCAGACAATGTATTTATTTGGAAGATATAGGAAGTTATCTTAACAAAAAATTTGGTTCTATTGGGAGTGAATATATGAATGAGGATATGGAATTAGTCTTTAATCATGATATGATAGTGAAACCTAGTTTTGAACATTTGAATGAACTAGACCTATTCAAATATCATTTCTACTATGAATTGGACATAGATCATAGTAAGTAGAATATATGATTGGAAACTATGGATACAAGATAATGTAGTTGATATTTCAGCTGACCTTATTCATGAGACAACAGGTCTTAGTAAACAAGGCAATGTACCTATAGGTGAGAAAATGGTTAAGAAGAAAGTTGAGTCATACCAAAGCAGTATATAATGGAAAGGCCATGGTGATCAACACCATTAAGCAAGGTGATGTAAGATTCCTGAGTAGAACCATTGCCTACTCTATATGTGCAAGCTCAAAGATTGATGAATTGTTAGCCAAATTCATCTATGTAGCCTACAAGATATGTGTTGAGAAGGAACAAGTAAACCTCAATGAAATACTAAGAATGCAACTACTTGAGAACCTAAAAAGGATCAAG
Source organism: Cupressus sempervirens (assembly GCA_028749045.1). Classification (NCBI taxonomy): domain Eukaryota; kingdom Viridiplantae; phylum Streptophyta; class Pinopsida; order Cupressales; family Cupressaceae; genus Cupressus; species Cupressus sempervirens. The sequence continues at coordinate 199,738,566 of CM053791.1, read as the reverse complement.
AGGACTAAGAATGGTGTGTTTAGATTTTAGTCACTGATTAATCACATATTATTTTATGTGCTTAAAAGATTTCCATTTTTTAGTCATAGAGATATTATAAGTAGTGATAGATGTACAATGGAGAATATAATAGAAGTATGCAAAAGACATCCAACAGATAAGATATTGGATAATGGGAACTTGATAATGAAGACATTTTAGAATGAAATGAGATAGAGATTTAGAATTGCACCTATAATTGTAAACATGTTTAAGGAAGATATTTTTGTTATGGTTCATATAGATTTTACTTATATAGAAGTATTAGAACCTTGGGAAATATTTCTTGATCCCTTAGGTTATGAATTAAGTGATGAAACAATATTTGGATATATTGATTTACTATTGAAATCTAAGAAGGACAAAGCTAAATATAGATTTCAAACATATGATGAGATTAACTAGTCAGCCCATTAGCATCCTTGGAGAAGGCATCTCACAAGAAGATATAAACAATAATGTCGCAAGCTTTATCAGAGGCTGGTATGACTAAGAGTGAATCATAGGTAGCTAGGAAAACTATGAAACAAGGTATATTGAATGTGTAACCATTATTAGTGTCTATTGTAGAGACATCTTCAGAATAGAAAATTTTGTATGCAACAGTGTCATACATTTAGACAAGTGAACTGAAGAGAAAATCTCAGAGATTGGTGGAGGCTATGACCACCTACACTAAAAGGGTCAAATAACAAGCCACTTGACCAAGAAAGAGACAAAAGACATTGATGAAAATTGTTGAGTCTTGTGAAGAAGAAGAAGAAGAAGAAGAAGTTAAGGAAGTAGAGAATGTAACAACTTCTAAGCAGTCAGCATGTAAAACTCCGCAACCTTCGAAGATGAAGATAGAGAAGATAAATTCAGCTATTTCTATTGAAGGCAACTTTGTTGAGATGATCAAATTTTATGATTTGTATAACAATTTTAAGAAAGATCAAATTGATATCTCTACCTTGAAATACATTATAGCTAATAATCTAAAGCTCAAGGATATTGAAGGCATGGTGAACTAGAAAGTCTACAATAGACTTATTGAAAAGAAGGCCCTAGCTAGAGAAGAAGATTTAGAACTTTAGAAGTCTATGCTAAGGACTATTTGCAAGACTAATGAAAAAAAAGAAATCAAGAGATTGTTTAACGATCTAGCATCGTACTTGAGAAATAAGGTAAGAACATTTTTGTTTAAGGTGGGTGATAAAGACAAGTTAAGAAGTGAGACTGTAGTAGCAATAAGTCAAATGATGGTAATGTCTAATGCAGCATCTTCACGAACACCCAAAAACTCAAAAGTGTTAGTGAGTAGTGACACAATGCAGATAAATTAGACCAAATTTAAAGGTTGTAAATAGAATGAACCTCATATTGAGGATATTGAAGATAAAATAAGACAAATTAAAGAGGAGAAAAAGCCTATTAGAGGAAGAGAAAAGGAAAATAGAAGAGGCCAAGTAGAAATTTCTTGAGGATAAGATGAAAAGAAAAGAGGAGGAAGAAAAGAAAAAAGTAGCCAAAGAAGAAATGAAAAATAAAATAGAAGAAAATGAGAAGAAGAGATTAGAGGAGGAAGAGAAGATAGAAAAAGAAAGAAAGGAAAAGGAAAAGAAATAGGAAGAAGATAGAAGAGTCAAATAGGAAACTAAGAAGAAGCAAAGGGAGGATGACACTAAACCTTCTAGTTCATCTACTCCACTTTTGCTTGCTAGCCTAGAAATTGAAAATGATGATCAAACTAACTTGATCTCATCTTTATCAAAACATATTTAGAAGAATAGAATAGTGAAAGGCCTATAGAAAACCTTGATGGAGGTTACTAACAGACTACATAGTACTCTGGGAGTACAACACACAATGGTAGATCTAGAGTAGAGGGCACATGTAGTGCTATAGTCATTTGATGAAGAATTCACTAATTTGTTGAATGTTTTAGAAACTAAGGTGCAAATATCACATGATGTTAACTTGTTTAGCACCATATATCACCATATTAAGAATGATTTGATAAGTCTTGATACTTGTAACTTTCCATCCTATTGACATTTATTCTTGATATCTTGCCATCCTATTGACATTTATTCTAACCTTTTGTAGTCAAACCTTCATATAGTTAAGATTGCATCATATGCCCTATGTGCAAGTCTCACCTCTATTGAACCAACAAAGGATATATGGACAAAAGTTATAAGCAATCTTAAGGAAAATTTCAATGATTGCATGAAGATTCTATCAAATTAAGGGAAAAGGAGAACATTTTTTATAGTAGTTTTTTTTGGACATTTTTTGACATCTAACCTTTGTCATTGATGTCAAAGGAGGAGAAAATGCATGAGAAAATTGTAAATTAGATAAGGAAGAGACAATATTGTAAAGTATGGAATCATATTGTAAGGGGGAGCATATGTAAAATGAACAAGTAATGTTACTGTATTATTTTTGTTAAGTTTTTGTCACTTAGCCAATTTTCCCTATTTTGTTGCCATCAATGCCAAAGGGGGAGACTGTTGACAATTGGCTAATGAAGATATGTAATTTTTGTCATTTATGGAAACACATGATGTAAATTTTTAAAAAAAACCTAAAAAATAAAGATACTTAGCTTTTGGTAGTCTAAAAATTGTTGAAGTATGAATTTGGTATACAACAACATATTATTTTATTTGTAACTTTTTGCTAACATCATATTATGACTAGAAAAGTTAGATGGAGATAGTATACATGTTGACGATAATGTGTATAACCTCAAAATTTAGTATGGACTACATGGAAAAGAGATATTTGTGTTTGAAGCAAAATAAGACAACAAAATTAAAGGAAAGGAATTATTTTGTTTACAAAATAATTACTTGTTCAATTAGGGCCGACATCCTAGATGTTTAATCTAAGTTGGAAAATTTTATTGTGGTTTTATCCAACCTAAAAAAAATTTTTTGTAAAGGCATGGTATTTATGTAAAGGACATCTTATGAATTGAACTAATGTACAAGTGCTATCTTGGAGTTATTGTGTTGAGCAATTTTATGCAAAATTTTATGAAAGCAATATATGCAAATTGTGTGAAGCTATTTTGAGATCGAAGATTGAATTGAGAAAGAATCTATATTCCTAAAGTCTAATTACTTATTTGGGTAGTGAGCTCTTCTTGTAATTGGTAGTGCATGTTTGGGCAATGGGCTCATCTTGCATCTATTGTACCACAACTCCTAACAAGGTTTGAATCTCCTAACAGGGATTCAAAGTCTCCTAATAGGAATTCTCTATACTAAATTTACTCATTGACTCCTAATAGGGTCCACCCTCTAACAGGGAACTTATATATCAGTATATTATCTAGTTGGTATCATCCCCACCAAGGTTTTCCCTTGGCTAGGGTTTCCCAAGTTAACAAAATGTGGTGCTATGAGTTATCTATGTGTATCATTATTGTTAATGTTCAACATTACTTTATTAATTTTTTATGTATGGTTTAAAGTAAGAAATAATATCCAATTGGTGACTAAAGTTTGTAGATTACTAATTCACCTCCCCCCAATAATCCCTATTTCTAACATTCTTTACATCAAGAGTATTACATCTTATTCCCTCAATATGAAAGGTTGCATCATTACCAACACTAACAATTCCTCAATCATGATTACTAAAATTAACAAAATTATTCATGTCTCTAGTCATATGATGTGAATTCCTACTATCTATAATCCAATCACATTTCTTTTAAACTTGCAAAACAAGGTCTTTCTCTTCTCTAGTTTCTTTTCCAGGATGTTCTTTTATAGCCACAAATCCTAATTCATCATCAATTTCACTCTAAACTCTTTCTTCGGACTCATCATCTTCATTTGCATACAAGAAATCTCTTAGTCTTCTAGACTTGAAATTATTCTTTTACATTTTCTATCTTTTAGGATAGTTAGAAGCATAATGAGAAAATTTATTACAAGTCCAACATTTAAAAATTATCTTACCATCTGGTTCTCTTCTTACAAGAAAAGAAATTTCTTCTTCAATTCTTCTATGCTCCTCATATATGGATATGTTGTTGCTAGCAAAGTCTCCTTTGGTGCTTACACTTCTTGATAAAGAAGGACAAACACTCAATGCACTAAAAGTTGTTTCCACTCTAGGAAATTCTCTAGATTTCTTTAATCTTACTTCTGCTACTTCTAGTCTTCCAAGTAAAGTGTCCCTAGTAAACTTCTTAGTACAAGGCATCACTTGTTCAATTATCTACTATGACTTTCTGAATGGTGGTGTCAATTTTTTCTTAAAATATCTACATAATATCATCTTCATCTTTATATCCTTAAAAAGACTTAATTCCTGCAAAAATCTCTGATATTATACCAATATATCTTCTCATATATTCATCTTCCACCATTTTAGCATCTTGAAACAAACATATAGAATTTTATAGTTTGATTCTTTTAGTGTGATTATCACCCTCAAAAGTGGATTCTAAGGCCACCCAAATTTCTTGAGATGTTTCTAAGGACTTTACCTAATCATATTCATTCATAGGTAGAGATGAAAATAATGCTTCTCTAGATAGCATATTACACATAAATAAATCTCTTTCAGATTCACTGCATTCCTCGAGTTTTCTTTCTTTCAAAATCTTCTATTTAATATTTTCCATCAACTTATACCCTAGACCCATACATAGAAAATGAGTCTTCATCTTGTCCTTCAAGATGTCATAGTTAACTCCACCAAACTTAGGATTTTCTCGTCTAAAGTAACCCACTATTTTTCTCCTTAAACTATTAAGATTTTTCTTCAAGGACCTAATGCTTTGATACCACTTCATAGAAAGTAAAGTCCACCAAGATAACTAAGGGGAGGGGAGTGAATCAATTATCAAACTATCAAAACAATTATGAACCTTGCTAAACATCCACCATGTGAATAATATAATTAGAAACCATAAGAAGATATACATATAGAATAATTATGAGTGAGTAACAAGTATGAATGTGAATTGAAGAGTAAAAGCTATAAGTGGTATATGGAAAATATAGTCTTGTCTATTATAGCAAGGTGATCACTTCTACATCAAAGGAATCTCAATTAGAAACCTAGTTGGAGAGTAGAGATCAACCACTAGTTCATCCTAATAGGTGCATCAGTCAAATCCTCTTAGAAGGTGGACATAACAATCTTATGCTAAATCTTCTAACTAAGTGCATACTTCATTGTATTGTATAAATCCTTTTACAAGGTGGACCTAATAGTTCTTATTGCTCCTACTAGGGAAAATCACCAGAAGTGATCATTTTTAAGCCTTAACTGACCAATTTCATACTATAGTACTAAAGCTTGTAGGTATCATACCTACCCCAGTTTCACTTTTTATTCATAAGCTTTCTAGGTTATCAAATATTGTGTCAACTCTTATGAATGTTTTATTTCTTTTAGTCTTTCATGCATGTAATTAGATCAAATTATCTTAAAGAGGATTAATTGGTGAATTGAAATTAAAATTTTGTTGGTTCCTAATTTATCCCCCCCTCCATTCAGTCACCTAGCTCACCATACATTTCCAACACTCTCTAGTTTGGAAATCCCATAAGAGACACCTAATTTGATTCCTGGTTCATTTAGGAACCTCATCTAGGTTTAGGTTGAACCTCAGTGTCTAATCAAGTAGTCTCAAATATTTAGGTAGGGAAGAAAATCAAGTTTTTCACACGTTAGTGCATAAAGTATACACTTGCACACTTGAACACATGCACATGTTTCCTTAGTGTGCAAGCATGAAGTTCACTGTTTTCTAGAGGTGTGCACATGTGCATGTGTGAACCTTCAATAGTGTGCACCTTTAGAGGTGTGCACTCTAGAGGTGCAAGCCTATAAGTAGACCTCACACCCTCATACCCTCCCCTACTATGCCACTATGCTAATCCTCCAAGCTTGATCCATCTAAGGTGAAGGCAAGCCCTCTTAGAGGTTCAAGAGGTATGCACCTCTACAAGAAAAATAAGTTCTCTCCACACCCACTAAAGTACTATAGATGTGTAGGTGCACATGTATACCACTTCCCACTTTTCCATCTTAAGGGAAAAATGGGATCCCACTAGCGCACCTTGCATAGGTTTGATAAGTGTAGTAGTGCATAAAAAAGGACAATTGAGGGGGTTTTCCCACTATTTTGTTAATTTTGGTTAGGTTTTTCTCACTTTTTCCACTATCTAGGTCCTATATGCGTCTCATTTTAGTATTCCAATATTAAATTACTAATGTGTACCTCTTTTGTGCAGAAAAATGGCATCATCATCATCCTCCATGGTAGAGAAAATGACACCTAAAATTTTAGCATTCAAATACTATGGAACTCCCAAGAAGTTTGGATTTCAAGATGGGCATGTAGAGATTTGGGACACAGATCAGCCATATTGACTAGAATTCCTTTTTAGCACTCTACAACAAACTACACGAGAGATAAAAAATGGTATTAACATTGATCCAATGTGGGTTGGTGAATATTGGTTTACACCCTACATTAGTTCAATTCTCTAAAACTAATCATGACATTGGCTAAACACTACATGCTAGCTGAGAAGGTCGTGCAGAGCATGAAAGAAGAGATAGTCCCCTACCTTCAACGAAGAAACATAGAGAAACTTTTCTACCTCCTCTAATAATCCAAGTAGAACCAAAAAGTCAAGACACCAAGGAAGGAGAATATCAATAGCTTCATGCCGATGAAGTATCTGGAGAAGGGAAACTAGTAGAAAGAACTCAACAAGTTCTCTTAGATATAGAGGCTAGATCCTTAGCCCAAAATAGTACTAAAACTCCCTCCAAAGAACCCCCTCAACATGAGAAGACTCTGAAGAGGAGTAATAATGGAAAGGAGCCTTCTTCAGAACATAATTCTTCACCCAAATATATGTCACTAATTTGCTCTATACCATCATGGCTGAAAATGTAGGTCACATTTTGATAGAATAAGAAAATGAAGCTAATAGAAGAAGAGGGAATGATGGAGTTGATAAAATTGATAAAGAAGCCTGAGCCACCTAAGGGTGATGCTAGAACTCTCGCCTTCATCATGAAGAATCAAGATCAGGGTCTTCTAGCATATTTTGTCATTCCTCATCCACATGTCGACATTGAAGAACTATCTCCTAAGGATTACCAAATGAAGGAGATCAAACTGGGAAACCCCATGATGGAGATAACCAAAGTGTTGATCACTACAGGTCTCAAGAAAGTTTTCAAGCAGATGAATTAGAGTTGATAATGTTGTGAAAGAAGAACGAGTTGTTAAGAGGCTACCTAAATGAGGTGGTGGGACCCATTAACCTAGAAAGTCTGGAGATCACTTTTGGAGCTTCACTTGGAAGGAAACAAATGGGGCCATAGATGGATTAATTTTTGGAAGCATGTGAGCAATGGTGTGACAATTTTGAGGAGAGACAAGTGTAAATAATATAGGGAAATTTAAACCTATTGCACCATATCTAGACTAATGTCAACAAGATTTTTTCCATTGTAAACCAATATTTTGGATTGATGGATGAAGTGTGTACCTTGGCTAATGATTTACAAGAGCTTAGATTGATAAAGGGTCAAAGGTATTAGATGCTAATGGAAGTATACTCAACAAAGGGGATAGATACACTAGATGATTGGATAGAAAAGATATCCTTGGGAAATAAGGCTATGGAGGAATTACATTAGAGAATCTAACAAATAAAAAAATAATGTTAAAAAGTATTTTGGGAAGTGGAAAGTACTATAATGCTGCTAGCCTTGAGATTTTTGAAGATGAGTCAAAGACCAAGATTTCTTTAATGCAATTGATAGTTCAATGATTCAAAGACACATTTGAAAATACTTCATCAAAAGATGATGTATGACAAGTATTTAGAAGTGAAGAGGAACTATTATAACTATACATCAAGCTTGAGGATTTTGTAGAAATGAGGATAGGAGTATGCAACTATTGGCAAGTAGTTAAGAATAAATATGATGCATTAGATTTTCTAGAGGCTAGTGAAGTTGTGGAGATAATAAAGAATCTCAAAGGAAAACTTCCAAACATTTTTTTGGTATAAAGGGGAAGAAAAATTAGATTCTTGAAATTCATTTTTGACACTTAGATGATTTTTTGGTTTTTTGGATTGTGTCACCAAGGTGCACAATTATGTAGGTGTGCTTTTCTCATAGGTACATCGACAATTTTGAAGTAGTGCATTGATAGTTAATTGTTATTTTCTCTTTTAGAGAATTCTTTGTATGAGAATTGCATTTTGACAATATTTTAAATCCCATAGATGTGTAAAGAAGGTTGGGCTTCAATTTTTAGAGATCCCAGAGACTTCTAGATCATTTCCTAGCTTCTATCTTCTTATCTTCTCGTTATTTTATTCTTTTATGTCATGTAAAGGCTCATACACCCATTAATGGATGTAAAAAATGGTGAAGACCTACTTAGAACCATTTAGAGTGTTTTTTTTGTATATAATTAGATTTATTTTATTAATTTTTAGCATAGGTTTGCAATTAAGGAGCTCTTACTCCTAACATAAAGGGAGGAGAGGATTTATTTTAAATACATGGATGTAATATATACTTTAGGTCATTATTCTTATGCAATAATATATGATATTGATGCTTTCATTCTAAGTATAGTTATTCTTTCCATAGTGTATTATTTTTATGAATATGTTCATGAATAATAATGGAGCCAATGGTTTTATTATGGTGTTATGGTTGTGTGATCTTTTAGCTATGGTGTTTGCCTTGTGCTAACAAATTTTGTCATTGTGATGAATTGAAGAAAGGATCATCTTTGTTCTTGCATAGAATTTTTTCTTGTGTGAGTATACTTTTTGCTGCTTCGTGATTTGATGAAATGTGAAACATATTTTAGTTATTATTGAAGTTCCCATCAATGATTGCATCAAAGGAGTCAAGAAAGAGTTTCTCCTAATTTCATTAGTTTCCTACAAGATTATTTTGATAATTTAATTTGTAGACATGTTGTTACTTTGACTTGTGCCTATTAGGAATTTTGCTTTCAGTTATTTTCTTAAAATGTCTCATTACTCTATCTTTTAAAAAAAAATTCAAACACTTGGTTAAACTATGAATTCATATAGTTGCATTGATAAACTACATTCATTATAAGACAAATTTTTTTTTTTTTAAATATATCTCTTTGTGGTTACATTTCAACAATAGGTTGTGCATATTGGTTAGAACCAACAAAGGCCTCCTTGTGAACATATGCATTTATCTTCAATTAAGTTACCCTTTAGGTTGAAAAATAGCCATCAGAACCTTCGAGTTAGCTATTGATCAAATTTTCAAGAGAGAGATTTGAAAAGCTCTATTTAATTCAGCATCATGAAAACCTATAGCTCAACAAAAGTGGTGCTAGAAGGATTGCATGTGCACATTAGAAAAATTCCCATGTCTATCACTATCAAATGGTGCAGATATGCACTTTTTGAAGAGGTGCACCTTTCAAAGGTGCTCTTTTGAGAGGTGTGTTTTTCCATTATTAACACAAAATAGAAGATTCTAATCCACCATCTCCATTTTAGTGAGCTTTAAGGTCTTCACTCAGTGGACATGAGTTCCTACAAATTAGTTATTTTTGCATGCCTCATAGTGATAAGGGGATGCCAAGAACTCTTCCACTTCCATTCCAAATCGTGTCATCTTCTTTAGCTCCACCTCTAAGCTTACCTCCACCTATCATTCGACCTAATCCTCCACTAATGGTCTTCTTTGAAAATGTAGTAGATTCACCAATCAATTTGCATGGTGCACTCAATGACCTTCCCAAGACCTTGAGAAATTATTTGAAAGGTACATTTATGGAGAAACATAGATAGATGAGGATTATATCAAGGTTCCTAAACAAATATGCAATCAAAAATAGAGCCAACAAAAGAATGTGGTCCTCCACTTTTTCCCATACACATTGGGAGAGGTTGCCTTAAACTGATATGTGAATTTACCATCGGGATGTATCCAAAACTTGGTTTCTTGTGAAAAAATTATCTTAGATCAATTCAAAATAGTCATCAACCTGGTACACCATCATTTTATATCAATAAAGACGAGTCTAGTGGAGACCATTTCACATTTCAATCATTGCTTTCATATGGAATACCACACATTTGAAACACCCTGTAACATACCAATTGAAGTTGCAGTCTAGATTTATCTTAATTCCATGGACCACCTCACCGCTATCTTCATAAGTAGATTGCATGCTATAGATATTGATACATTGGACAAAGTCTTCAAAGAAGAAATTACCTTTACTAAGTAGGTCAATCCTAATGGGGGTAGTTCGATGGTTTCAACTCATGCTAATATGATGGTACCAATATATCCTATTGGGGTGCAAGTAATGCCTAGTCATTTCATTCCACTAACTCCAATTCTACTATAACAGGCACTAATTATGTCAAATCTAGCTATAAGCTACCTGGGATATGCACCTCCAAAAGTTTCTTTCTTTGAGAAAAATGTGGCACCATCCATTGAGATGGAAAATAATGTCACAACTAAGTTAGGTCAAATGAAGAAGACCATGTATTAGATTACCAATGAGCTAAATCATCTGAGATTGTCACAAGGGAAGAACAATAACTTCTAGAGACCAAATGTAGGCCTGTACAACAATAATCATGGTCAAAATTACAACATGAATTTCAGTAGAAATAATAATGTAGGGAATAATTTCAATCCTCCAAATCACAACAATGGTTTCAAAAGATAGATTCAACAATGGAATACATATTCAAACAATGGAAGTGTTCCTATAGACAACAACAATAATGCTTAATTTGTGGACATCAATCAACTTGACACTAGTCAAAACATGCCCAATGATGGTGGCTCGTATTTCAATGAAAATCAAGAAGTGAACCAAAATTCACAATGAACTAACGATGAGCCCCCTATGTAGTTTAGTACTATGTTGTTATAATCTTATGATTCTCTACATAGTTCTACAATGGCAGAACATGTCAACAAAAAATTTATCTGTCCATTTAACCAAGAATCAAATCCTGAACCAACAGAAATGTTTAATTTTTAGAATGACAATTTAAATACTTACAACTTACAAAATTAGACAAAAGCCATGATGAATCGGATTCCTCCGACATTGCAACCAACACCTTTAGATCCAAGAGAGAATAACAATCTACCTCATACTAGAGAACCCTATGTTTGACAACAAAATTACAACCAAGGAAATATAGCTATGATACTAAAGAATTCTTCTTGGTCGACTAAAAATTATAGTTTAGTGGAATATTTAAAAAGGACAAATGAAAATACTTCCATGTTTGATATGCTACAAAGTTTCTATAATTAGATGGAAGAACTACTAAAGACTCTTGATAATACCAAGACAATGCCAAACATAGGCCATCAGAAGACAATATCATAATAGGTTAATGCTTCTGAGGCTATGCCTACCATGTATAAGGACAAGGCTGAAGTGCCCCCTTTCTTGCTCAATCTTAGAATTTTTGAAAGGAACTTTCATAATTGTCTCATAGATTTAGGAGCTTCTTGTAATTTCATGCCACTTTTGATAGCACATAAGTTGGGAGTCACTCCACAACCATCAAATTGAATACTAATTCAACTTGAAAAAATAGAAGTAAAAGTTATTGGGGTATTGAAGGATGTTTGTATATAGTTGACTACAAACCTCTGAATTCAAGATATCATAGACCTACAAATGGGTGAGATTCTAAAAACATATGTCCTATTGCTAAGTAGAGAATGAACCCAATGCCTAAGAGGATAGTTCTAAACTAATTTTACTCAACTATGACTTCCTTGGAAAGGGATGAATAATCACATCAAGATAGATGCTAAGCCAAATCGAAAGACAATGATCACATAATACAATGCTCTGAATGAAGTAGCATTTCTTCAATCAGACTTAGGCTCTTAGAAGGTGATAGCTCTTGACATAACTTTAGTTTAAAAAATAGATAATCAAAATGAAGAATTATTGATTCCTACCCCATGGGAAGAGGTAATGAATGAATTTATAGATAGCATGGTTGAAAATTTTTAATACTTAAGAGAAGAAGTGGACCCAAACATTTTTCTCCTTCTAGTATTTTGTAGGTTACACAAAGTAAGTCATTCAGAATTTGAGTACTCACATTGCCAAGAAGTGATTGCTCAATTATTAACTTAGATAATGCACTTAAAAAATTATAAACCCAAATTGATGTACCAAAATAAAATTTTAGTTCCGCATGCATATCAAAATTCATTGATAATCATGCAGAGGAAAAAGAATATCTAAATGTATCATATAGTGACACCTCTTCAGATGGTGGAGCTTTGTCATCCCATCCAAAAGAGATGATTAAAGTTTTAAGGAGAAGATGTTTTGTAAAATGTCAATGTTAGACTTTGGTAATTGTTTGACCTAAACGAAAAATTGATAAAATCTTAGAATTGATTAGGAAAACTCAAGATTAACAAAAGAAATTGACAATCCCCATATTAAAGGTAAACGATAGTAACTCACCAAGTCCAACATGTGAAATAATGAAATGGATCCCAAAGAAGCAATCCTTCAAAGTCCAAGTGAAAGAAAAGCTTTGAAAATATAAACAAAAGTGAAGGAAGCTAAAAGAACAACTGATATGGATAATCTTTTTGATGGCCCTAGATGAAAATTAGGGGTTGGCATAGGTATTGAGTCCTTTTATCTTGAATATCATTTACAATTTAGGTGTACTAACAATGTTACAGAATATGAACCCTTGATCTGTAGACTTCTCTTTGCATTAGAGAAGGATGTCAAAACTCTCATAATTAAAGGAGACTCTCAATTGGTGATTAGATAGGTTAAAAAAATTTACTCTTGCAATGATATAAGACCACTTTTTTACCAAAAAAGTGTTTACGACTTGATGGAAGATTTTGAAGCCCTAAACATTAGGTCCATTCCAATAAGGAGGAATATGGTAGCTAATGTCCTCACAATTTCAGCCAGTGCATTGAATCTCATTGAAAAAATGAAACTCAAAAGGTTTTTAGTTGAACTAGTGGCTTCCCCATCTATTATAGATAACATTACTACTTCCAGGTCTTCCAAGATGATCAACATATTGTTGAGTTCAACATGTGTAATGGTTTGTTCAAAGGACAACAGAATGATGATACTCTTAATAAAAACCTGAGGATGATGAACTAGAAAATGAATATAGGATCATAAATTTGAAAACTAATACTTCTTCTAAGGGGACGATAGAGTTGGAATGCATCTTTGACCAAGATTAATCAACATGTAGTAAAAGAACTATTTAAGAAAAGGGAATTGAAGAATGTAATTCATATAATCTAGGCATGAAAGATGACCCTAACTTGGTGAGAATGAGAAAGGCATGTAATCCATAGCAAGAAAGTATGCTTTAGTTACTCATAGAATATAGAGATATCATTATGTGAAGTTATGAAGAACTTAGGACATATGATATTGACATCATCACTCACAATATCCCATTGAAGTTTGATGCTAACACGTTTCATCATAGACAAAGATCAGTGAACCCCATTATTGAACCATTAATAATGAAAGATATCTTGAAGTTTCTTGAAGCTAAGATTATCTTTTGAATCTAACATTCTACATGAGTTTCTAACTTGGTGCTAGTAAGGAAAAAGAATGGAGAGATTCACCTTTGTGTAGACTTTCACAATTTGAACCCAACATCCCAGAAAGATAACTAATCTTTTCCTTCACTAGATGAAGTGCTACAAATTGTGAATGGGTCTAAAATGATGTATTTTTCTAGATGGATATTCAAGATATAACTAGGTGATGGTAGATGAGGAAGATAGGTTGAAGAATATATTAAAAAATAAAGGGAAATATTTGCATACAAGAGAATGCACTTTGGATTAATCAATAAATGAGTTACATTTCAAAGAGAAATGGATGAAGCATTAAAAGTGCTGATAGATAAATGAATAGTTATCTATATGGATGGCTTGGCTATCTTCTCAAAAGTCAAGAATAGCCATATTCTTAATTGAAACAATTTTCCAACTGATGTTGGAGATATGGTGTTGAGATATGATTGAAAAGATCATTATTGAGAGAGATTATTAATAGAAGGGGATTTTTGAAGTAGACTATGTGTTTTAATCATTGTTTTGTCACTAATGTTAAACCTACTATTTTTTGGTAAGACAACTTCTTATAAGATTCAAGTACTATCACTTAGTTGATTGATGAAGAGGATATGATCAATAAGAGGTAACAATAGAAACTAGAGGAAAGGTTGAGTTATAATTATTCAATGAAGAACAATGATTAGTTAAGACAGTGATGACATGATATATTGGTAATCTACTTAAGGTTACAAATGTTTTCTACACTAAGAAATTTCAGAAGAACAAGTTACACAATGTTTGTCTACTAAGCCTGACTGAGTGGATAGTAGGTGTAGGGCAATGTCGTTGCAAGCTAAGTAGAAAGTCAATTGGAGCTGAGTGAAAGAAAATTCTAGTGAAAATTGAGAAAGGTAGTTGATGCCAAGTAAATTTTAGTTGATTCCAAGCATCAATAAACTTTAGTTGATGCCGAGTGATTTTATAATTGATGTCGAGCAACACAATTATGTGCTAAGCATTAGAAGGTTGATAATGTTGAGCTACTGCATTATGTTAAAGATTGAAGATTCACCAAATCTAAGCTAACAAGTTTGTTTTCTTGAAACTTGTGATCCAGGAGGAAGATAAGATTGATGAGCTAGTGGCACAAAAATTGGCGTAAACCATTTTTAGGGAGAACTCAAATGGATTCTAGGAGAAGTTTCTAAAAGAGATACATGATATGGGGTAGATACATTGTATCCTACCTAATCTATCCAAACCTCAAAATGGATGATGAAAAATGGAAAAGTACCTTAATTTCCTATTTATAGGAATATTTGGTCATAAAGAAAAAGGAGAGAGTGAAGAGAAGGGAGAAAAGATTTTGCTTCATCAAGTGACCTGAAAAGGAGACTGCATTGGCATGCTAAGCAAGAAGGCTTAAGGAGATGAATGCTTGAAAGGTGAACAAGCTATCAGAACTGTAAAGTGCAAAGGCCAAGAAAAATTTAGGACTAAACAAATATTTTTAATCTGCAAGAGAAGTTGTAAGTTGTATCAGATCAAAGCTCTATTGTTACTCTCTAACAATTGTATCAATCTAGGTTAAATCCTTTGGATTAAGGTTGATATAATAGTCATTTGAAAATCCTTTAACTGAGTGGCATTCCAAGTGAATGGCCTAAATTCCTATAAGAAGGTTCACTTCTAATAGGGTGATTGAAATCCCTTAATTGGGTTACATTTAATAGTGTGTGTTGTAACCTTTAATAGGGTTGGCCTTTCATAGGGAATCACTTCAGAAGTGTGAAAAGGAGTAGCATATTACTAGTGGTTTTTCCCAAATTTTGTTTCCACATTATATCATTGTGTCAAGTGTGTTGATGAATCTTTTATGTTTCATGCTTTACATTTCTACAAGTTGATTTGACAGTAACCTACAAGTTTTAGGGATTGCATAATCTTAATGGACGCATGCATGAGTATAAATGGTTTATGGGTTCACTAAGCTGTGAAAAGTTTCATTTATACATCTAGACCTTGGATAATTGATTCATCCCCCCCCCCCCCCCAACCTCTTAGTTAATATAAAGAATTCAAACATATTGTATATCTCTTAACCCTAAGAAATGTTCATTTGGGGTTAAAAAAAGAAATATTTTGGGTCACATTATTTTTGACATTGGGATATCCATTGATATTAAGAGGATAGAAGCAATTATGAAGTTGTTACCTCCTCATAGTCACAAAGAGCTTAAAAATTTCTTTAGGAAGATTAATTTTATGAGAAAGTTTATTAGTGGGTTTGTTGAAATAGTTTTCCCCTTCATTGACTTGCTAAACAAGGGAGAAAAAATTGAATGGACTCCTAGAATCAAGAAATATTTCAAAGATATCAAAGTAGCTATCTCCACAACTCTAGTACTTGTGAGTCCTAATTATGAGTTTCCTTTCAATATTTATTCTTTTGTTTCATAACACTCATGTGGAAGTATTTTAACACAAAAGAAAGATAAAGAATATGAGAGACCTATCTATCACCTTCATGAGTTGTCTAAAAAATTTCCAAATTAAACTATTCCAATCTTGACAAACAATCATTTGTCAAAATAAAGGAAGTCATGAAATATCTCCATTACATACTTAAGAGTAAAGTATATGCTATTATGTTAGATCCTACAGTCAAATTATTACTACGTAGAATGAAATAGGTGAAATAAGAGGAAAATGGATGGCTATATTACAAGAGTTCAATTTGGAAATTCAAGCAATAAAGCTAGTGATGTAACATGCAAGTTTGCTCCTACCTTTGCTTCCTCTATGGTCTCCTTAGGTCTCTTAAGCTAATAGGGCTTCTAAATTCCTCTAGTTTTCTTTGGAACTTAACAAAGTGGTCCTAGGAAATTCAACTAGGTGACACCAATGTAAGATCAATTGCTCTCCTCATTTCAACTAACTCTAAATCCTAGAAAGACATCATAAAGGAATGGATGGCTCCTAAGAATGCATTTGGATTCTCCAAAAGGTCCATAAGCACCAACAATCATAAAATCCTATTAAAGTTCAAAGGTTCATACAAGATTTCCACAAATTACTTAAAATAGGGCTAAAAACAATTAGCCCTCCATATGAAGCAAAACTCAATTAACTTGAAAAAGTTCTTAACAACATATCAAAAAAAACATTGATCCTAACACCCTTTTCAGAGACTATATGGATTTTTTGGGTCTAGGGTTTCCAACTTCTTCATATAGTATGACCATAACTTTAGCCTAAAACCAAGGGTTTTAAGGGTTTTGCTAGTTGTCTACACATAAGAAGGTTTTGTCCTTCATAAAAATCTTTCCTATTGTAATTCTTTAGAATATATAAGATGGGGGTGAATCAATTATCCAAGGTCCAGATGTACAAATAAAACTTTTCACAACTTAGTGAACCCATATCCATAAAATTTTTTATCATGCATGCATCCATTAGATCATAAAATAACTTAAATTTGTAGGTTACTGTCAAATCAACTTTGAAGAAATGTAAACATGAAACATAAAAGATTCAATGACATATTTGACACAGTGATTTAATGTGAAAACCTGATTTGGGAAGAACCACCAGTAACATGCTACTCATTCTCACTCTTCTAAAGTGATGTCATATGAAAGTCCAACCTTGTTAAAGGTTACAATGCACATTGTTAAATGTGACCTAGTTAGAGGATTTCAATCACCCTATTAGGAGTGAACCTTTCTAGAGAGCTTTAGACCATTCACTTTGAATGTCACCTGATCAAAGGATTTACAAATTACTGTTAGGTCAACCTTAATCCAAAGGATTTACCCTAGACTAATGGAATGATTAGAAAGTAATAGTAAGGCTTGATCTAATAACAACTTACAACTCCATTTTGTAGATTATAGATCTCTATTTTTAGTCCTTCATTTTGCTTTTCTTTCACATACTTCAACTTTGATAACTTGTTCACCTTTCAAGCATCAATACCCTTAAGCCTTCTTTCTTTGCTTGCCAATATTAGTCTCTTCTCTTAGGTCACTAAATGAAGCAATACCCTAAACTCCTTGTCTTCCTTAAGTTCTCACACATGACAACCCTTACTTTTGACTAGCCATTTCTATAAATAGAAAATTTAGATCTTTTGTTGTTTAACCTCCATCGTCCATTTTAGGGTTAGTTTGGATTAGGTAGGATTTAATAAATCTACCCATATTTTTATTTTATTCTCTTCTAGATACTTCTCCTTCATTCCTCTTTGAATTTTCTTCAAAATGGTTCATCTTGAATTATGAGTCACTAGCTCATCAAGCTTATCTTCCACATGGTTCATACAATCTAATAAATCAAACTTGTTAGCTTAGATTCATCAAATTAATTATCTTTCTCATAATACTAACACTTAGCATTGACTTGCTTCTGATACTTAGCACATACTATGTTGTTTAGCATCTACTATCAAAACACTCGGCATGAACTAAAGTCTAATGGTGCTCGGAATTAACTAAACTTTGCTCAACTTACACTGTATCACTCTGTATACATTGAAATTTGACTTTACTGCACCCCAACTAATTTTATGCTTGGCTTACACTAAATTTTCTTTCCACCTACTATGCATATTTTTAAGGTTAGTAGACATACTTTGTTTAACTTGTTCTTCTAAACTTAATTAGTGTATCCATTCTTTGCAACCTTAAGTAGATTATCAATGCACTATAATATCATTGTATTAACTAATCCTTGTACTCCTTTTCTATATCATAACTCAACCTTTTCTCTAGGTGCTATTGTTACCTCATTTGATCAAATACTCTTCATTAATCAAAAAAATTACAATACTTAAATTATCAAAGCAATTTTCTTATCAACAAGTAGCAAGTTTCGCATTAGTGACAAAATAATGATTAAAACATATTTTCATACTTGTATCAATCTATTTTCATGAACCATATCCCTCTTTGGCATTGATGGCAAGCCAAACTTAATCAATACAACCAAAAAAATACCAAAAAGAAAATAATTCCTTATATTGAAATCTCTCTTTTTATTAGTAACTTTCATCTTCTAAATAGGTTACAAAATTATATTATGATCAATAGGCAATCAATCAATTCAATCCTTATGACTCCCTATAGACCAGTTTGTATTTCTCCCTTGACATTATCTCCCTTTGACTATGTTTCTTCTGTATCTTCTTTCTCCCCTTTTTGATTGCTGGATTACTCCCTTTATTTTCATTTGTCTCCCTTTGTTTTCATCTGTCTCCCTTTTTTTTTTCTCTATTTAGGATTTCTCCCTCTTTGACAACAATGTAAAAGACTTTTCATCTTAATATGAAAATATGAACATTTTTAATTTCTCCCTTTGTCACCTAGCTTGTGATTGATTTGTAGTTTCAACTCTTTGATTACTTTAGGCAGCTCCTAAAGTAAGATCCACTGCATCATTGTGTAACATATGTCAATCATCTTGTTTGATGAAGGGAACTTCTCATGCTTCTTAAATAGCCTTTGATAGGGGTATCACCCTTAGTTTATCACTTAAATACTCATGAGAATCCTTAGGTAATGCTTTTTTGAAGATTTTAGCTATTTTCTCTATTGTGTTAACATATTCCATCTTCACCTCTTTACCTTTAGCTAACTCTCTCAAGTAATGATACTTGATTTCAATGTGCTTATTCTTTGCATGCATCATATGATTCTTTGATATATTTATAGCACTTCTATTATCACAATAAAGTATCATAGATTCAATGATTTCCTCCTTCATACCTTTGAGCAATAATTTGATCCATACAATGTTTGTATAATTTACTATAGCAGCAACATATTCAGCTTTAGTAGTAGATTGAGATGTGCAGTTTTGTTTTCTTAAAAAAATGTTCCTCCACTAGTGCTCTTTCTATCATCAATACTTCTAGCCCAATCAACATCAGTATAGGCTCTCAATTCAAATATCTCATTTTTCTTATAATATAGACCATAGTCTTCTATTTCTTTTAGATATCTCATAACTCTCTTAATAGCTATCAAATGATTCTCCCTAGGATTATCAGAGAATCTTGCAATTATCCCAATAGACAATGTAACATCAAGTCTATTATGTACTACATATTTTAATTTTCCAATCATAGACCTATACAATGTTTGATTCACCTCAGCTGAATCATCATTTTTTGACAATTTATGTCCTACCACCATAGGTGTGCTTACTGGCTTGGAATCTTCCAATACAAAAGTTTTAGGTATCACTTTTATATATTTTGACTGAGTGATGTATATACCATATTTCATCTAATGTGCTTGTAAACCCACAAAAAACTTGATCTCTCTAAACATAGACATCTCAAATTCTTTCTTCATTTCATTTGCAAAAGCCTTAAATAAAGTATCTAGACCTCCAAAAATGATATCATCAACAAAAATTTTAGATAGTAAAATACCTTTTCCTTTCTCTATCTTCAAGTACATCAATTCTCTCAAATCCATACTTCACAAGATAACTATGAAGCCTTTCCTACCATGCTCTTGGTGCTTACTTCAAATCATATAAACCTTTTTATAATATGCATGCCATGTTTTTTTTGTTATCATCAAAAAATCCTTTTGGATATTATATATAAACCTCTTCCTATAATATTCCATTCAGAAATTTAGACTTAACATCCATTTGATAAACTTTGAAAACTTTGTCTATAGAGTAAGCAGAGTTCTTACTCATTTAATTCTTGCAACATAAGAAAATGTTTCTCCATAGTCTATCCCATCTTGTTGTGCATATCCTTTACAAACTAATCTTGCCTGATTTCTTGTGACTTCACCATTTTCATCTAACCTTTTTTTGTACACCCACTTGGTGTCAATCACATTTTTGATCTTATGGCCTAGGAACTAGAGTGTGTGTCTTATTTTTCTCAATTTGTTCAATATCTTATTTAATGGTTGTACTTTATTCCACATCCTAGTCCACATCCTCTAAGGAATCTTTCACTATTTTAGGTTCTTGCATGATAAGACAACATGTATCAATTCTCAACTTCTTCCTTGTCATTGGTCTTGCATCTTTATCTCCAATATTTTATGCAACAGGTTGATGTCTCTTGACATACTTTAATAATCTTGGTTTTTCTTTATTTTCCTCAATTGGTATCTCAAATTTTGAATCACTATGTACATCTCTATCAGGTAGTTCAATATCTCTTTCATGTACACTAATCTCAGAATTAGAATGTGCCTCAACTTCATTCTGCAATTTGACACCTAAATGTAGCTCAGGTCCTAAATGTAACTCATCATTCATAGTATATGACTCGATAGTCATTGAAAACTATTATTTATTTGCAACTTAATTTACAACATCTTCATTATTAGGCATACCTTCATAAAAATATAAAAATAATTTATATTTCTCTAGTTCCTTCATAGGTTGAGCCTCATGTACTTCTTTATATTTATCAAATTTCACATTTGCACTTTTCACAAATTTGTTATTGTTAGTATTTAAACACTTATAAGCTTTACTTCTTATGGAATAGCAAACAAATATACCTTCTTCACCTTTTGCATCTAATTTACCATTCCTGAAATCTTTGAGAATATAAAACTTACTTCCAAATACCTTAAAATATTTTACTTTGGGTGAGTATCCATACCATAGTTCAAAAGGTGTTGAATGAGTACCTTTCTTGACTTGTATAGGGTTCAAGGTATAGACAATTGTATTTATAGCTTCTCTCTAGTATTTCATAGCAAAATTCTTCTCCATCATGAGTGTCCTATCATAGTCCATTATAGATCCATTCCTCTTTTTAGCAATTTCATTTTGTCGAGGGGTCATAGGAGCAGATGTCCATCTTTTGATTCTTTCATCATTATAAAACATCTCTAACTCATTTTATGTAAATTCTCCTCTTCTTTCATATCTCAAGCATTTCAAAATTTTACCTTTTTCCATCTAAACTCTTGCTAAATACAACTTAAACATTTGGAAAGCACCAGATTTCTATTTTGGAAGCATAACTATCATCATTCTAGAATAATCATTAACAAATAACATAATTTACTTATCTCCTTTGTAGCTTTTCATGTTGATTGGTCAATAGAAGTTAGTATGAACAATCTCTAATATTCCTTTATAAGTATGAGTCTTACTCTTAAAACTTGACTTTGTCATTTTTCCTAATTGACATTGTTTGTAAAGTATATTGTTAGGTTTCTTCAACTTAGGCAACCCTCAGACTCTTCTCATGTTAGTGATACTAACCAAGTTATCAAAATTAACATGGCATGACCTCTTGTGCCATAGCAACACATAATCAAATTCTACAACTAAACAAGTAGCATCCTCTATATTAAGGTAGAATATATTACATCTAGTTTAATCACCTTTTCCAATTTGTTTTCCATCAATATCATATATCTTAACAATCTTATTTTCAAACTCAATGTTATAATTGCATTATTCAGTTGTGACACAGTCAACAAATTATAGTTAAGTCCTTTAAAATAATAAGCATTGTAACATAAAATATTTTATGTGAGTTTTATAAAACCTTTTGCTTTTATCAAATAGGGTGCATCATTACCAAACCTTAAACTATTTCCATCATAATAATTCAAGGTAATGAACTTACTTTTATCTCCAGTCATATGATGTGAACACCCAATGTCAATGATCCATCTTTCATTCTTGTTTAGACAAGACACTAGTGTACATGTCTCATCTTCATCAGAATCATCCTTCATTGCAACATACACCACTTCATCATCATGATCATCAGATCCATCTTTAGTTTCATCTTTAGCAATGTAGCAAAACTTCTTGTCTTTGTCTTTTTAATCTTTGTTGTTTTCATCTCTCCTACTTTTGTACTTTTCTATACCTCTATATTTCTTCTCCTCTAGACATCTAGCAACAATATGACCAACCTCCTTGCAATTGAAACATATGATAGGTAACTTACCTTTGAATTTGTCTTTACCTCTATGAAATCTCCTTTCTAGTAGTTCTTCAAGTTGTTCTCCATCGTCCTCATCTATTTCAATATCATTGGACACATATTTTACCTTTTTCTTCTTCATCACATTAGGTTCCTTCAATGATAGCTTGTCTTTGAAAGCAAATTCAACATTTCCAATTTAAAATTATCAAATTTAGATAGTTCAAAAGTAGTGAGCCTACCTATCGTACCTTTCAAGAGTTAGATTAGAACCTAGTACACATCTCAATTCTTGTATGGTAGAAATTCTAATAGCATAAATGGGTAGTAGTGTTCTCAAAAATTTGTTTAGTATAGTGTCATCATCTATCTTACTAGTAGATCTCCTCATAGAATTAACAATGTCCTTTATCCTAGAGCAATATTGAGCAACATTCTCACCTTCTTGCATTCTAATATGTCATGCCCAAAATTTGGGGCAAAAATACACCAATAATTTTTTTTAAATAATAATAATAATCCACTATATAAATACATACTACACTACAATGGTTATGAGAAGTAGACATCAAATTAAGAGTGAGTTTCAAATACATATCATTAAGATGCAGAGTTCAAATCTTCCACATGATATACGAGTTCAAACCACTAAAGTCCTAATGATACATGAGTACTTAGTTTCGGTTGAATGAATTCATCAATTAATATTTAGGTTCAAAATTACAAAGGTATGATTTCCAACTCAAATTACATTTCAAGGTTTCCAAGTTCCCATGTCAATTATGATGCTATCCCTTTAACACTATACTAGATCAACACTTAGGAAGATCTAATTCTGTATTTAAATGTTAATCTATCAGACTATACTAATACTTAATTCTAGATATTATCAAAACTCATTTTGAACTAATTAAAATATTAGAAAATTTATCGTTAAACTATTTACAACTTCTAACTCATCTTCTATCATAACTTGACTCATCATATCAAATTACCTAGTCAATTCGAGATTTTAATATTTCCTGATCTGCTAACCACCTTTTAGGTTTAAAATACAAAAGCAAGCTATCCCAATACTATAATCGTCACATAAATTTACATCCTAACAGAAGACTAATAACATAGAATTTCTAACTGATTCATTTCCAATCCTACCCTTCACTTAATCATTAAGCGAACATTTATTCATTAATATCTAATACTAGCCTTTGACATAAGATCTTTTAACCCTTTTGCAAATTTGATATCCTACACTAAAGTCAAATTAAAACCTCTTACCTTTAAAATATATTACTCAAAGAATTATAATACACATAGTTTAAATCTTCATCCTAAATACCAAGCATTAATAAAATAACATAAAAATAGCATTGATTCACTAATCATTAAACTTGATCTATATATTTTCTAAATTAATCACTCATTAAGCAAGGGAAATAAACAATATTTAAATGCTATTTATCATTTTAAAATTTAATAAAACTATCATTTACTAACATTTAATATTATCTAATTTATAAGTCTAACCATCAAAACTTTAAAATAAAAAGACTTCAATTACACTTTCCTAAATACTAGCTAAACTAATATTAATCCAACATTAATAATTAACATTATAAGATATAACCATTTATTAAACTACGACATAAAAAATTTAAAAAATAAAACTAAATATATATTAACATTAACAACTAATCCATCTCTAAATTGACTTCATTAACATAACAACTTTAACATGATCTAATAACTAAATAACAACTAATGCAACTCATTAAAAAAATTACAACTAACATTAAATAATTATAAGCTAACATTAAAACTTAAAAATACAACTCTTAGCTACCCATAATAATTAACAAAAACTAAAATTTAACTAAACTATTAAAACAACATAATTCACTAACTAATTTTTAATATCTAACATCTCAAACGTAACTATCTCTATCAAAGGTAACTTGACAACTAACATATCCTACTCTAACATCCTAATACATTACCAACCCAATCCCCCAAACCTACTAACTCTCTAACTCTCTACCACTTTCCCTAACCATATACTAAAATTGTTTTACATTGTACCAAACCAATTTTTTAAAAAAAAGTAAACAACCCTACCATCCTACATCAATCCTATCCTTGTCAAGTGGCTGATTTGACACACTTTCTACATTCTTTTGAAAGCTCCCTTGGGTGTTCCCCAAGGTCTTCATGCTGATCCAAGCCCTACCCTTTTGCAGGTCTTGGCCTTGTCTAGGTGCATGACAAGGCCTCCAATATTGAGCGCTTAGAAAGGGAAGAGGTGGGTGAGGTTTGTAAGGGCTTTGTTATAATCTTTTGTTTAATTAATTTATAATATTAATTTAATTAATAACAAAAGGTAATAAAAAGATCCAAAGGGAATATGCCCTATTGTAAATGTGATTAATTTCTTTCTTCATAGAAAAGGTAGAGATCTTTTAGCTCTAAGAATGAACAATTTTCTCAAGACCCATTTTTTTAGTCTAAGTGTTAAATTTTGATTGCAAATTATATTTTCATGGAAAGGGGAGAATAATTTTTTTCCTATTTTGATTTATAATAAAGAGGTTTAATGTAATGCTTGAGTATTCAAATAGGAGTTTTATGGGTTTGTAAAGGCTTTGTTATAAGCTTTTGTTCAATTAATTTATAATATTAATTTAATAAATAACAAAAGGTAATAAAAAGATCCAAAGGGAATATGCCTTGTTGCAAATGTGATTAATTTCTTTCTCCATAGAAAAGATAGAGATCTTTTAGCTCTAAGAATGAACAATTTTCTCAAGACCCATTTTTTAAGTCTAAGTGTTAAATTTTGATTGCAAATTATATTTTCATGGAAAGGGGAGTATACTTTTTTTCCTAATTTGATTTATAACAAAGGGTTTTAATGTAATGCTTGAGTATTCAAATAGGAGTTTTATGGGTTTGTAAGGGCTTTGTTATAAGCTTTTGTTTAATTAATCTATAATATTAATTTAATTAATAACAAAAGGTAATAAAACAATCCAAAGGGAATATGCCTTGTTGCAAATGTGATTAATTTCTTTCTTCATAAAAAAAGGTAGAGATCTTTTACCTCTAAGAATGAACAATTTTCTCAAGACCCATTGTTTTAGTCTAAGTATTAAACTTTGATTGAAAATTATATTTTCATGGAAAGGGGAGTATACTTTTTTTTTCTATTTTGATTTATAACAAAGGGGTTTAATGTAATGCTTGAGTATTCAAATAGGAGTTTTATGCGTTGTGATAAACACAAGAATACAAATGAAGTAAACAAAATAACATCAAATTTTCTTAAAATATTTTGAACTCAAATTGCATAACTCAATATATATCATCATTTTATCTAATTAACACTAATCAAATGAATACAATTTTGAACCATAAGAATGCCACAAAAAAGGGTAAAACATCATTGCATCCACTTTTCGATAAATACATGCATATAAATTGAATTGCAAGAAATATCATATGAAAGGAACATACTCCATTTTTTTAATTCAATCATTTGATTCAAGGACTCCCTTGGGAAAGAACCAGGGAAGAAAACCTAAGATCATAGTCATATCCACAATAAGTTTAACAATCACATTTTTACAATGAGATCATTATCCCAATGAGAAATCTCCCACCACATTTTGAATAACAACTTTGAATTTCTTGCTTGGCTTCATAATAGGGTAGTCAATATGAAATTCGCAACACATCATGGTTACCATGTAGATAACAAAACTGACTGGGAGACAAACAAATTTAGCATGAAGACACAATCAATCATCTACTCCCATCCCAGGTTTGTACAATATGTTCATCATTGAACTAGACTAGGCAGAAGGTGGATTTTTTCAAATAGGAGACATTAGTCACAATGCCATAATAGATCCCCTTTTGAGGCTAATATCACAAGAACTTCCATTTTTTCACAGATGCCCTTTTGAGGAAAATATCACAACAACTTTTATCAAACTCATGGTGAAACTTCAATTTTTTCACTTAAGAAAAAATGGGATATTTGGGTGGCCACCAAAGTCAAAGAAAGCAGCTAGAGCAATGGAAAATGCCCCCAGTCCAAACATATACCCCATGGGTACTTAGTTTTCATAATTTTTGGCCTCTAAGACTATTTAGGGACCTACTAAAATGCTTGAAATATTTGGATTTCCTAAAAATTTCTAAACCTTATTAGAGTAATTAATCTCGATTACCCACTAATTAGCATTAGGTCACTAACCTAGTCCAACTCAAATTTTTAACTTACTCGGCTAACCTAAATTATCATGTTGAAATGCATATACATATCATGAGTGTCAAGTAACACTATAAAATTACTATTACAAAACATTAACACTTAATGCTTATAGAATGACACATTCATTCAATTCATAAAACAAGTAAAATATGAATGGGGTCTACATCTTTTATGAGACTCAACCCTAGTTTTCACAAATGGTACATAGGGTCTAGTTTTGATTCTTTGTTAGATTTTCTAGCTAATAAATCTTGCACACTCATTTCACACATTAGTAGCTTGAGAAAATCACATGCATATATATAACTCATTAGGATAATTACATAAATTAAAACATAAATCTTTCATTTAAATAACCCTTTCTAATTTTGGCACACACATTTAGTCATCAATAATTACATAATCAATATAACATAACTTTATTCATTAATTCAAATTAAAATACTAGAACAATCATTGTTAGGCATGCATATATTTAAACATCATAAACATCACCAATTAAGTTATATTGAACTATCTAAATGTGTATAACCTGATCATCAAGGTACCATAATCAACATCATCATCATCATCAAGCGAAAACATCTTGTATCATCATTAGTGCAATTTAGTGTCTAAATAGTTGAGATAATGTAGTAGTTCTCGAATCACTAAGTATTGAAAACATGAATGTATCATTTGATCTCAATATTCATTAGGACATCTAACACATATAACATTACTTCATATCCATTCAAATCTCCTATACAAATTTAATAGAGAAATTCATAATTAATTAAGTACATGTGAGAAGAGACCTTACATCCTCCCCCACTAGCCTTTGACTTCATCCTTGAAGTTGCACAACTAAAATGTTCATTCTATGCGAGACCTTGTCTAGATTTATTCCAAGATTTACTCTTATAAAAAGAATGATTAGTAAGTCACATACATACACAGGGATGATAACCTATTTTCCTGATTACCATTACTAAAGGCAAACTTTACTCCATAACTCTGACATGGTTACATTTTCCAGTGTCAAATACTTTTTTAAAACATATTGGTTGCATATAGTTCAACATTTTAATATAGTATAAAATACTTATAGAGTCTCTAATAATAATAATATCATAAGATGTTCTGAATCCCACATACCCACTCATCGGGGTAACAGTCATGTGAGCCTCCCTCAAATGAGGTTTTCTTATAATGTAAAATGGATCTTTATTCAAGGTTAAGCACTTTTCCTTTAGAGTCTCCATGACATACTAATTTCTTGATAGGATACTAAATGGTCCATCACTACACCTACACCTTTTCATCTAGAAGTCCTTTTGTTTAACTCATAATCTTAACCAAATTTATGTTGGGGTGCAATTTCATTACTCATAATAGTAAATAGATAACACTAGTCCTATTCTCAAAGTCCTAGGAGAGGGTGGGGCATGAGTAATCTCAGTAATAACCCCATACCCTAATGTTGTGCATGTACTTGATTGTTAGGAATCCATTTGGTAGGCTCATCATATGTCACTTTGCCAATAAAATTTACAAGAAAGTACCTAAAAATTTAAATTCAACATCAAGGATGAAACATCCAACACAAAAGTTTGAAACAAAATAAATAAAGAGTGGCCACAATAGACAAATTTTAATCAAGAAATAAAGACATAAACTAAAGGCAAAATAGAATCATCAATAATGAAGTTGGCTAAATAGCCTCACATCACATTGTTGGCAAAAAGTAAAGAACATTAAAATATCAAAATTTGAAATTGGACAAATAAGGAAATAAATCCAATTACTTACAAAATTTATATTATTGACATAATGTGGTTGTACCAAGGTCTCTGAAGGAAAGGAGAAATCTTAGGTCCTCCAATAACATTGCAGGGATCTTGAATTGAAATTAGATGTTGATCTAAAGACCATGTTACTCAACTTATGATTGATCCCACATACTAACTACATACTTATCTTCATTGACATTGCCCTACAATTAGGGTTTACTATATAAAGGGGTTTGGCCTTATTAGAACTCACTTAAAAGTGCAAATGTGAGGATATTAATATAAGTCCTCTTCAATCTTGTTGTTGTTACATTGGTTTCTTTTTGAATAATCTAAACATGTGGAAACTTTAGTGTCAATAGAGTTTTACTTTGAGTTATATTACAAAACCAAATCTCTTCTCCTCAATTCACTATAATTACATATTAGGGCACCTATCCATAATATTTCTTAGGTCAAATTCACCACAATATATTAGCTGAAGTTGTGTTATCAATCTCACCAAATTTGGTATGAACCTATATACATAAATATTTCATTGTTCTATTTATTTCATTATTTACACAAGTTCTAATTATCATTTGAGAATGCACTAAATGCTATTGTTCTTATCAATAATTCTATATTTCACATTTTCCTAGTCATAAGTGACTTATGAATTCATCCTTAGGTTGTGGGTTTCAACTACATAGGTATAAAACCATTATTAGGATATCGTCAATGTTTACTTATCCAATGTTAATGTCTACTTATTCGCTCTTACAACTATCTATTTACAATTGATATAGGTCATCATCATAAGGCTTATCATGCCTCATGGCTTATAATCCTCTTATCACTTAACTCTAATATCTGAACCTTTAGTTTGTATTAGGTTGATGACCTCAGCATGACTTTACTTTCTCTAATTTGTAAGGTTATAATTGATCCAATAATTTAAATCCAGAGTCTACAAGCATTTTCTTGATAGTTAAAATTTGGTATTACTTATTCTTTATACAATAAGCCTATTAACATAAGTAGACTCACATAACCCTGACTCAAAAGTTTGCATCTTCCCACCATTTAATTTCCATTCTTACCACCATATTTTTAGATAGATTTAATCCCCAATTAGGGTTCCACTACTCATAGTAGAATTGAGATTCTTTTATTCTTAATTTGAGTGTTCTATCTAACTCACTTGTTCAATAGCTTCTTGCATTAGTAATCCTATCATTTAAGGTTTCTAAACGTTACTTGCAGATTTCAATTGAGTTCTTGTTTTCTTTTTGAGGATTATTGGAACCATACATTTTAAATTTATAATAGGTTAGAGGTATCCCAATAACTTGGTAGCATGGTGTACTTTTCAAATGTTACCTTTCCTTTTACTCACCATTCATTTATCTATTCAACATTTTAATGTGAAGGTACAAAATAAGATTATGAAGATCATAGGTTTCCTTTAGTTATGTTTAAAATGTCTAACACAATACTAGTCTACTTGATCACTTCCATATTTGATATTCACTACAACGCTTCCATGAGTGATTAGGTCAAACAAAATCTAACTTCTACTAAAGATGTTTGTGAAACACTATTTCTCTGATTACTAGGTTATTTACATGTTTCCACTCACATGATTGGAAGATGTTTTTGGGTTCCTAATTTAGTTTTCCCTCAAGGTGATCATGTTCAATAAAATTTAGAATTCTTAATGAGATCATAATATAATTTAATATAAATATAACATTCTTGCAGCTAATCAGTTTTTTCCAATTATTAAGATGGGGTTATTTCATTATGGTTGACCACTTACAATTGTTGATACAAATTTCAAGTTTTGCGTAGGTTTAGTCATCAATATCATTTTTTAGGAAGAATATGTCAGCTTCTTCAAATTATACAAGGATAATTCCCTACTTCATATGGTAATACTTAAATGTCCACACTTAACATGGACACATTATTGCCCAAGTGTCACTAAACTAGGCTCTAATACCAAAATATCAATCCCAAAATTTGGGGCAAAAACACACCAATGATTTTTTTTATTTAAATTAATAATCCACTATATAAATACATACTACACTATAATGGTTATGATAAGTAGACATCAGATTAAGAGTGAGTTTCAAATGCATATCATTAAGATGTAGAGTTGACATCTTCCACATGATGTACAGGCTTGAACCCCTAAAGTCCTAACAATACAGGAGTACTTAGTTCTAGTTTAATGAGTTGATTGATTAAGATTTATGTTCAATTGCAAAGGTATGATTTCTAACTCAAATTACATTTTAGGGTTTCCAAGTTCACATGTCGACTATGATGCTATCCCTTCAACACTATACAAGATCGACCCTTAGGAAGATCAAATTTTGCATTTAAAGGTTAATCTATCATACTATACTAATACTTAATTCTAGTTATTATCAAAACTCATTTTGAACTAATTAAAATATTAAAAAAATTATCATTAAACTATTTACAACTTCTAACTCATCTTCTATCATAACCTAACTCATCATATCAAATTACCTAGTCAACTCGAGATTTTACTAATTCTCGATCCACTAACCACCTTCTAGGTTTAAATTCCACATGCATCTTTTATGAGACTCAATCCTATTTTTTACAAAAAATACAAAGGGTCTAGTTTTGTTTCTCCATTAGATTCCCTGGCTAATAAATCTTGCACACTCATTTCACACATCAGTAGCTCAAGAAAATCACATGCATATATATAACTTGTCAGGATAATTACATAAATTAAAACATAAATCTTTCATTTAAATAGCCCTTTCTAATTTTAGCACACACATTTAGCCATTATTAATTAGATAATCAATATAATATAACTTTATTCATTAATTCAAATTAAAATACTAGAATAATCATTGTTATTCATGCATATATTTAAACATCATAAACATCACCAACTAAGGACTACTGAACTATCTAAATGGGTATAACCTAATCATCAAGGTACCATAATCAACATCATTGTCATCAAGTGAAAACACCTCATATCATCATTAGTGCAATTTAGTATTTAAATAGTCAAGATAATGTGGTAGTTCTCAAATCATTAAGTATTAAAAAATGAATGTATCATCTGATCTCAATATTCATTAGGACATCTAACACATAGAAATTTACTTCATATCCATTCAAATCTATTATATGGATTTAATAGAGAAATTCGTATTTAATTAAGTACATGCGAGGAGGGACCTTCTATCTCATCAAACTTACCTCTAAGACTTTCAAATTTGGCTCTTAGACCATTTGCATCACCTCTATAGATGGTGTGTAAAGCATGCCACATTTTCTTTACACTATCACAACCCTTGATATCATCAAACTTAACATAAATTAGGGTAGAGGCAATCTCCAACATTGCCTAATTGTGTTCTTTCTTCTTTTTTAGATCTTTGGCAGTTATGGCTCCAATAGGATCAACATGCTCATTAGCAATGGTGGACTATGCATGATCTCCAAGACCTACTAGATATAGCTTCATTAGACTTTGTAATGCATGAAATTTATCTTTATTAAGTTTGGGTACCTCTCTTTTTGACATCTTGATCTTTTTGCTTCTAGTACCTTCAAACTAGTCCTCTTAAGCAGATGGCACTGATATCAATTGTTATAATTCTTTAAAATAACCAAGAGTGGGGTGAATTAGTCATCCAAGGTCTAGATGTACAAATAAAACTTTTCACAACTTAGTGAACCCATATCCATTAAAAAATTTCATCATGCACGCATCCATTAAATCATACAATCACTTAAACTTGTAGGTTACTATAAAATTAACTTTGCATAAATGAAAACATGAAACATAATATATTTAATAACACACTTGACATAATGATTTAACATGGAAATCCAATTTGAGAAAAACCACCAATAACATGCTACTCATTCTCACTCTTCTAAAGTGATGCCCTATGAAAGGCCAACCCTATTAAAGGTTATAATGCACACTATTAAATGTGACCTAGTTAGAGATTTTCAATCACCTTGTTAGGAGTGAGCCTTGTTAGAGGACTTTAGATTTTTCACTTGGAATGTCACCCAATTAAAGGATTTACAAATGACTATTAGGTCAGCCTTAATCCAAAGGATTTTCCCTAGACTAATATAATGATTAGAAAGTAATAGTAAGGCTAAATCTAGTAACAACTTACAAGTCCATTTTGTAGATTACAAATATCTACTATTAGTCCTCCATTTTTCTTGGCTTTCACACACTTTAGCTCTAATAGCTTGTTCACCCTTCAAGCATCCATACCCTTAAGCCTTCTTTCTTTGTTTTCCAATATCAATCTCTTCTCTTAGGTCACTAAATGAAGCAATACCCTAGACTCCTTGTCTTCCTTAGGTTCTTGCACATGAAAATCCTTGCTTTTGACCAACCATCTCTATAAATAGAAAATTTAGATCTTTTGTCATTTAACCTCCATTTTCCATTTTAGGGTTAGGTTGGATTAGGTAGGATTAAATTAATCTACCCATCTTTTTATTTTATTTCCTTTTAGAAACTTCTCCATCAATCCATGTTGAATTTGCATCAAAATGGTTCATCTTGAATTATGTATCACCAGGTCATCAAGCTTATCTTCCACATAATTGACATGATCCAAAAAATCAAACTTGTTAGCTCAAATTCATCAAATTCATGATATTTATCATAATGCTGACACTAGGCATTGGCATGCTTCTTATACTTAGCACATACTATGTTTCTTAGCATCAACTATCAAAACACTTAGCACAAACTAAAGTTTACTAGTGCTCAACATCAAGTAAACTTTACTCAGCTTACACTATATCACTTGGCATACACTAAAATTTGAATTTTCTTGACTCCAACTAATTTTATGCTTGGCTTACATTGAATTTGCTTAGTAGCTCCTATGCAGATTGTTAAACATGGCAGGCATACTTTGTTTAACTTGTTCTTCTAAACTTAACTAGTGTATCCATCCTTTGTAACCTTAAGTATATTACCAATGCACTATAACCATCATTGTCTTAATTGATCCCTATACTCCTTTTCTGTATCATAACTCAACCTTTCCTCTAGGTGCTATTGTCACCTCATTTGATCAAATCCTCTTCATCAATCAAATGAATTATAGTACTCAAATCATCTAATTAATTGTCTTATAAGCAAGTAGTAGGTTTGACATCAACGACAATATAATGATTAAAACACGTTTTCATACTTATATCATTCTATTTTGAACAATCTCCCTCTTTGGCATTGATTGCAAACCAAACTTAATCAATACAACCAACAAAATACCAAAAAGAAAATAATTCCTTATATTGAAATCTCTCCCTCTATTAGCAACTTTCATCTTCTGAATAGGTTACAAAATTCTATTATGATCAACAAACAATCAATCAATTCATCCTTATGACTACTTCTGGATCACTTCTTATATCTCCCTTGACATTATCTCCCTCTGACTAGGTAGTCCATGTTTCTTTTGTATCTTATTTCTCCATTTCTAGATTACTAGATTGCTACCTTTATTTTTGTCTATCTCCCTTTATTTCTACTCTATTTAGGATTTCTCCCTCTTTGACAACAATAAAAAAGACTTGTCATATTAAGATGATGATATGAACATTTTCAGTTTCTCCCTCTATCACCTAGCTTGTGACTGATTTTTAGTTCCAACTCTTTGATTACTTTAGGAAGCTCTTAAAGTAAGATCCACTCCATCAATGTCTAACATATGTCAATCATCTTGTTTGATGTAGGACACTTCTCATGCTTCTTAAATAGCCTTTGATGGGGGTATCACCCCTAGTTTACATATTAGATACTCATGAGCATCCTTAGGTAATGACTTTGTGAAGATGTCATCTATTTCCTCTTTTGTGTTAACATATTCCTTCTTCACCTCTTTATCTTTAACTAACTCTCTCAAGTAATGATACTTGATTTCAATGTGCTTAGTTTTTGTATGCATCATAAGATTCTTTAATATATTTATAACACTTGTATTATCACAATAAAGTATCAAAGGTTTAGTGATTTCCTCCTTCATACCTTT
The DNA here is from genome assembly GCA_028749045.1 of Cupressus sempervirens. Taxonomy (NCBI): domain Eukaryota; kingdom Viridiplantae; phylum Streptophyta; class Pinopsida; order Cupressales; family Cupressaceae; genus Cupressus; species Cupressus sempervirens. The sequence goes on along the minus strand of CM053791.1, from coordinate 199,703,874 downwards.
CAGTAGTTTCTTAATCCATACAATGTTTGTAGAATTTACTAGAGCAACAACATATTCAACTTCAGTAGTAGATTGAGATATATAGTTTTGTTTCTTGCTATTCCATGTAACCACCCTTTTTCCTAAAACATTGCTTCTCCACTAGTGCTCTTTTTGTGATCAATATTTCTAGCCCAATCAATATCATTATAGGCTGTCATTTGAAATTTCTCATTTTTCTTATAGTATAGACCATAGACTTATGTTCTTTTTAGATATCTCATTACTCTCTTAATAGTCATCAAATGATTCTCCCTAGGATTAGTAGAGTATCTTCTAACTATCCCTATAGATAATGGAATATCAGATCTACTATGTACTACATATTGTAATTTGCTAATCATAGACCTTACAATGTGTTGAACAGATTGTCTTTTCAACTATTCAACAGATTCACTCTATGCCCAAGGTACAAAAATTACAAAATGTCCACAAAAGTTGAGAAAATCTAATGTTACTCAATTTTCTCTCTAATTTTAAAGGTACAGCTCCCTTATGAAATTTGCAGTGAATTTAAAATTATCTATGCACTTTTACCAGAAAGTACATAAAGAACTCTCACTTACTCTTGGGTAGTGAGGTAAGAATCAATACAAGCAACAAAAATAGACATTCATCAAACCATACTTCCACAAAATATCTACTTCAAAAGAATGAATAACACCATAAACTGATATCAATCATTCAAACACCTTAATTGAAATGAACTTACAGCAAGAACAGTAATCAAATATCTCAAACCAATAAACTAAAGTTCACAAAGTAACAGTGATCTAACACATCAAACACCAAGTTTCCAAGCCAAATTTGAGATCATGTGTGTGTGTGTGTGTGTGTGTGTTAAACCTTCTTCATGCACATAGTCATTCAAAAGGAAAAAATCCATATACTATATTTTGATTACTGCATAAAGTATCTACTTATCTAACTTTCTAACTATCTATCTCTAACCTTAATTAGTTCAATGCCCCAATATTTATAGTTCCATTACAGAATCTGAAAAGCTTCCGTGAAAACCCAACCATTTTGGTTAAAACAAGAAACAGTTACAAACAAGAAAGAAATTATAAAATAGGTGTCAAAATGTAACAAAACAACTATCTTGTTCAAGTCTTGCCACTAGTCTTCTCTTCCTTGCCCATGGTTTGATGCACCACCTTCTAGCTCCTAAAAGTGTTCATGAACTCCTAAGGGCATGGGAATGTGGGTTTTTTAGACTCAACAACATAGCCCTACATACATTCTTCTACCATTTGAACTCCTTTATCTTCAAACTCTGATGTGGCATGAAATCCTTGTTGAGATGCAACATTGATTCAATGTTCACTAACATAATGAAGTCATTGGCACTGGGTGATTCATTATCCCTTATCTGTTCAACAGCGTCATTGAAGCTCTTAATTAGTGTCTCCACATCCATATTCTCATCATTGAACTGTAGGATTCTTGTTGGATTTACTACTTTCAGATCTTTCAGGAGTTCTTCATGCATTCTAGTGACTTTGTACTTGATGCCCTACACTTCCTTAATTATTTCCTTATAAATTGATTCCTTCCAACTCATGTTGTTTTTGATAATAAAAAACATACATGGATCTAAATTTTTCATAGGATTCTCATTCAGAAACTTGAGCACCCCAAACCTCTTGACTTCAGTTATTTGAAAAACAATCGCCTGACACTAGCTTTGCTCTACTTCCCACCCAGGGATCAAAGTTTAAATCTCTCCCAGTATTGATTCCCCTTTGGCATATACATTTATGAATTCCATAATGAACTTATTACCTTCTTTAATGATGACTTTAACCTATTCCTTCATAGCATCTTCTAGCATCTTTCTTCTCTACATTTTCTTCATCAGTTGTTGACTTCTAGCAGAATTCGGATCAAAAGCTTGGGGAGCTTGAACAACTGGCAATGCACCTAGATTCATCAAGGAATCAATATAGGTGGCCATAGTAATTACCATGCCCTTAAGCTCCTTTTTCTATTTGGTATCCTTCTTAGATTGAGTTAGCATGTGGTCAGTAAAGAATTTGAAAAAGTTGTTACCAGTGCTTCTATTAATGGTCCCTAATTCAATCGAGGTAACTTTGAAACCTTCATCATCAATATCTCTAGATGCTATTTTATGTTTGTATGTGGCTATTTTAGTAGCTACCTTTGCAGTCACTAGGTCCTTGATCAGGTGGGCATCCATCTTCAACTTCTTAGCCCTCGAACCCCATGCAACATATTTAGTTACAATGTGCTTCATAGGTGATGTAACTGGTTATAGACTTCTTTTCTTGTTGATTGTATTGGATAGCCAAGCAGGGATAACATGGCCTATAGAAATTACCTGGGGATCTCTAGTGGTAGTCATAAACTTTGGTTGATCCACCTTGGGAGCCTCAATGAATTGTACATCATCATTACTACCTTCTAAGAAATTGAGACCATCAATTGAATCCTTCCCCTGAGCTGACATCTTGTTTGTTTGAACTTTGTGTTGCTTAAGGGCCTTGAATTTAGCTTGTGACCTAGTTCTCAGAGCCATGCTTTGTGTATGGATGGGCATCCTCCTTTGATTACCTTGAACCAATTCACTACCTAAAATAGGAGAGGAAAGTGGAATGTTAGAAGATGATGGTTTAGAAAAGGAAACCACCCTTAAAGAGGGTTCATTGGTAGCTTCCTTGCTATGCTTCCTCAACCAGTCATCTGTGTAAGTAAATATAAATCTAGCTCTTAGATTTATATCCTCCTCCTCATCCTAGTTCCAATTGACTGCCAATGACTTCAATTCATAAGATTCTTCCCTACCTGGATCAACTATATCTGAGCCATCCTCAAAGACCCCTTCTATTTTGAACTTCAACCTTAGGGAATTGATTTTTTGTAGTGTTAACCTTGAATGATCTCTAGTTAAAACCTCCTCCTCATCCTTAAAATCTTTCCATAAATCCTCTAACTGTGGAGTTGCTAATGAGTGGCCTACAAGCTCAAGAATCCAAACTACATACCCCTTACTATCAAAGTTTCTTCTACTATGATAGGAACCAAAATTGAATCCATGTAAATTGCTCCCAACAATAGAGGCATTAGTTATGCTATTACAGACTAGAGAACCTAAATTAATCAAGAAGGCTATCTCCCAATCATCCTATGGTAGATTATCCTTAACAACAGAGAATAGTTGCCTACAAATCTCAGTATGACAAAGCAATCCAGAGCATATCGAGGAAGGTTTATAGCTTCCTCTTCAAATCCACCTATTCTTAAGTAAGTGAACTTGGGAAATTGTATAAATTAACTTCCATATTGTTGAACAAACCTTTGAGGTTCAGGAGACAACCTAGGCATTGGTGATTTCTTCAAAGCTATGTACACATTTTCAATCAACACATCATGAACCTTCCTAAAGTTCTCTAGCACTTTATCCTTTTTTAGTAGGGGGCAATACTGGTACACCATTATTTCTTCACTCTAAACTGTGTGAGGAAGAGGGCTGAGGTCACAAACACAGGCAATACAATAAGTCAAGTAGGAAGCCATATAGAAATTCTCTCTACACTCTTTGGCATGCTTAAATTGCATCCTTAATGAACTACCAATAATCTCCACCCTATCCTTCCACTATTATCCCTTCAAAATAATTTCTATATATCTGTACATCCATTCCTCAAAGAGGAGAACATTGATAGAACCTTTGACTCTATGCAATAACACCATAAGGTCATGGATATGAGGTTTAAGGTGATCATTTGTAATAACTTTGGGTAGCCTAGAACCTCTTCCATACATGGTATCATTCCATTTCCTAGCCAGGGTATTGTGAAATTGGTTTGGAGTTTCTTGATATTTAGCCTAGGCTTGAATAGGGGAGAATGTAGGAAAAGTACCCTCAAGCAGATGCAATACAGAAGCAATAGTCTTTCTTGAAATTGAAATTATCTTTTCACCATCTTTTCTTACAATACATTTTCTCCTAACATAATAGTGGTCAACACACATTTGTAGCAACTCAGGACTCAAAAGAGATGTGGCGAAAGCCACAGCTTCAAGTAGTCCACTGGTTAGAACCTCCATGCACCCTTTTAAATTATCAACACACACAAGGAAATTTGATTGCAAATTCTCAACCTTAACACCCTCTAAATTTGTATCACTTATGATAGGCTTTCTACATTCTAGACTTGACACATTGCCAAAGAAATGCAAAACATAATTCATCCTTAATCAAAATAGCAAGGCTTCAAATTGATTTTCTTGAAAAACACAGAGATTGCAAAGAAAAAACAAGGATTTCTATGTTTCTCACATATAATTCAACAAAAAAACAATGATTTTCCCTTCCTTCCCTAAAATTTTTTCTCCAAACTTCCAACTCTTTGCATGATAAACCAAAAAAGGAAATCCAAGCTCATTTTAAGAAGGAAAAGCACTTACATGTAGATATAAAGGCTTGTTATATGGCATTAATGATAAATCACTCCTTGTTAAAAATTTCACATTTGAAAGCCTTGTGATATGACTATTTCATTTAATAATTCCCCTTTTTGGCTATACCATTAATGATTAGCTTTATCGCAACATCCAATCTCTTTTATGGCTACAAATTTTCCACTTTTTCCCATAATGATGATTTTGCATTGGGAAATAAAACATCCTTTAAATCATCACTCTCTAACATAACCATCAATGCCTTGCAAAATGATGGCACATCGTACACTATAATCTAACTTCACCAAGATGACTCTATTGTTGAATGACTTTGAACTACTTTGAAGATTCAAAGTGGTCCAAAGTGATTCAGAAGAACACTCTATCGGATGGGCTTGCACTACCTGCAAGAAAACTCATTACTGTAAAACCTTTGGTTGAACTACTTTGAACTACTTTGAACTAAGGTTCAAAGTGGTTCAAAAGAAAGGACTATTATAGGAAGCTTTTGAGATCTACACAACACTTCAAACAATGATGAATATGTGGAGCAATGAAGGAAAGGCTTTTGAAAATCCAAGGAAAAAGTTTTTTTTTAAAAGGCGACTCATAGATAGCTAACACAATGTTTGATTCTTCTAAGCTGAATCATCATTTTTTGACAATTTATGTCCTACCACCATAGGTGTGCTTACTAGCTTGGAATCTTCCAATCCAAAAAAATTTAGTATCTCCTTTCCCTATTTTGACTTAGTGATGTATATACCATATTTCATCTGATGTGCTTGTAAACCCACAAAGAACTTGGTCTCTCTAAACATAGACATCTGAAATTCTTTCTTCATTTCATTTGCAAAAGCCCTACATAAAGTATCTTGACCTCCAAAAATGATATCATCAACAAAAATTTTAGATAGTAAAATAACTTTTCCTTTCTCTATCTTCAAGTATAGATTTTTGTTATCACTAGTCTTCTCAAATCAATCTTCACAAGATAATTATGAAGCCTTTCATACCATGTTCTTGGTGCTTGCTTCAAATCTGCATACCATGTTTTTGTTGCTTACATCAACAAATCCTTTTGGCTATTCTACATAAATCACTTGCTACAATATTCCATTTACAAATTTAGACTTAACATCCATTTGATAAACTTTGAAAATTTTGTCTATAGAGTAAGCAAGCAGAGTTCTTACTCATTTCAATCTTGCAACATAAGAAAATGTTTTTCCATAGTCTATCCCTTCTTCTTGTGCATATCATTTACAAACTAATTTTTCCTATCCAACTTATTTTTATACACCCACTTGGTGTCAATCACATTTTGATCTTCTTGTCTAGGAACTAGAGTCCATGTTTTATTTTTCTCAATTTTTTTAATATCTTCTTTCATTTTTGTACTCTAGTCCACATCCTCTAAGGAATCTTTGACTATTTTAGGTTCTTTCATGCTAAGAAAACATGTATCAATTCTCAACTTGTTCCTTGTAATTGGTCTTGCATCTTTATCTCCAATGTTTTGTGCAGTAGAGTGATGTCTCTTGACATAATTTAACAATCTTGGATTTTCTTTGTTTTCCTCAATTGGTCTTTTAACTTTTGAATCACTATGTACATCTCTATTAGGTAGTTCAACATCTCTTTCATGTACACTAATCTAAGAATCAAAATGTGCATCAACTTCATTCTATAACTCAACACTTGAATGCAGCTCGGTTCCTAAATGCAACTCATCATTCATAGTATGAGACTCGGCAGTCATTGAAATTTTTTGTTTATTTGCAACTTGATTTACAACATCTTCATCAATAGGCATACCTTCATAAAAATATAAAAAAAGGTTTGTATTCCTCTGGTTCCTTCAAGGTTTAGCCTCATGTACTTCTTTATATTCATCAAATTTCACATTTTCACTTTCGCCAACTTTGTTAGTGATAGTATTTAAACACCAATCAGCTTTACTTCTTGTGCAATAGCTAATGAATATTACTTCTTCACTTTGTGCATCTAATTTACCATTCCTAAAATCTTTGAAATATATCACTTGCTTCCAAATACCTTAAAATATTTTACATTGGGTGAGTATCCATACCATAGTTCAAAAGGTGTTGAATGAATACCTTTCTTGACTTGCACAAGGTTCAAGGTATAGACAACTATACATATAGCTTCTCTCCATTATTTCAAAGAAAAATTCTTCTTCATCATGAGTGTCCTAGCACAATATAATATAGATCTATTCCTCCTTTTAGAAATTCCATTTTGTGGATGGGTCCTAGGAGCACTTTCAAACTTTTATCTTGCTAAGTACCACTTAAACATTTGGAAAGAACTAGATTTCTATTTCAAAAACATAAATGTCATCATTCTAGAATAATCATTAACAAATAGCTTAATGTACTTATCTCCATTTTAGCTTTGCACATTGATTGGTCCACATAAGTCAGTATGAACAATCTCTAATATTCCTTTAGAGGTATGAGTCTTAGTCTTAAAACTTGACTTTGTCATTTTTCCTAACTAACATTGTTTGCAAATTATATTGTTAGGTTTCTTCAACTTAGGAAAAACCTCTCACTCTTCTCATATTACTGATACTAACCAAGTAATCAAAAATAACATGACATAACCTCTTGTGCCATAGCCACACATAATAAAATTCTAAAACTAAACAAGTAGCATCCTCTATATCAAGGTAGAATAGATTACATCTAGTTTGATCACCTTTTCCAATTCATTTTTTATCAGTATCATATATCTTAGCAATCTTATTTTGAAACTCAACCTTATAGCCTACATTATTCAATTGTCATACACTCAAAAAATTATAGTTAAGTCCTTCAACATAATAGTCAATGTCACATAAAATATTTTATGTGAATTGGATAGAACCTTTCCTTTTTATCAAACAGGGTGCATCATTTCCAAACCTTACACTATTTCCATCATAATAATTCAAGGTAATGAACTTACTTTTATGTCCAATCATATGATGTGAACACCCAATGTCAATGATCCATCTATCATTCTTGTTCACATAAGAGACTAGTGTTGTTGACTCATCCTCATCAAAATAATCCTTCATTACAACATACACCACTTCATCATCATGATCATTAGATCCATCTTTAGTTTCCTCTTCAGAAATGTAGCAAGACTTCTTGTCTTTGTCTTTGTAATCATTGTTGTCTTCATCTCTTCTACTTTTGTACTTGTCTACACCCTTGTAATTCTTCTCCTCCAGACATCTAGCAACAATATGACCAACCCCATTGTAATTGAAACATATGATAGGTAACTTACATTTGAATTTTCCTTTACCTATATAAAATCTCATTTTTAGTAGTTCTTCAAGATGTTCTACATCCTCCTCATCTATTTTACTATCACTAGACACATATTTGACCTTTTTCTTCTTATTCTCATTAGGTTCCTTCAATGATAGCTTGGCTTTGATATAAAATTCAACATTGTCAGATTTGAAATTATCAAAATTATATTGTTCAAAAGTAGTGAGCCTACCTACCATACCTTTAAGAGTTAGATTAGAATCTAGTACACATCTTAGTTCTTGTATTGTACAAACTCTAATAGCATAAATGGGCAACAGTCTTCTCAAAACTTTGCTTAGTATAGTCTCATCATCTATTTTACTAGTAGATCCCCTTATAACATTAACATAATCCTTTATCCTAGAGAAATATTGAGCAAAATTCTTACCTTCTTACATTCTCATATCACCAAACTTACCTCTAAGACTTTCAAATAAGGCTCTTAAAACATTTGCATCACCTCAATAGATGGTCTGTAAAGCATGCCACATTTTCTTTGTACTATCACAACCCTTCATCTCATTAAACTCAAAATAAATTAGGGCAGAGGCAATCTCCAACACTATTTGGTTGTGTTATTTCTTCTTTTTTAGATCTTTAGTAGTTATGGCTCTAGCAAGATCAACATGCTCATTAGCAATGGTAGATTGTGCATGGTCTCCAAGACCTCATAACTATAGCTTCATTAGACTTTTCCATGGAGGAAAGTTATCTCTATTAAGCATGGGTACCTCTCTTTTTGACATCTTGATCTTTTCGCTTCTAGTACCTTCAAACTACTCCTTTTAAGTAGATAGGTCTTATACCAATTGTTATAATTCTTTAAAATAACTAAGACTAGGGTGAATCAATTATCCAAGCTCTAGATGTACAAATAAAGCTTTTCACAACTTAGTGAACACATATCCATAAAAAAATTTCATCATGCATGCATCCATTAGATCATACAATCACTTAAACTTGTAGGTTATTGTAAAATCAACTTTGCATAAATGTAAACATGAAACATAATAGATTCAGTAACACATTTGACACAATAATTTAATGTGGAAATCCAATTTGGGAAAAACCACCAATAACATGCTACCCATTCTCACTCTTCTGAAATGATACCCCATGAAAGGCCAACCATGATAAAGGTTACAATGCACATTGTTAAATGTGACCTAGTTAGAGGATTTCAATCACCTTGTGAGGACTTTAGATTGTTCACTTGGAATGTCACCCAATTAAATAATTTACAAATGACAATGAGGTCAACCTTAATCCAAAGGATTTACCCTAGACTGATATAATGATTAGAAATTAACAATAAGGCTTGATCTAATAAAAACTTACAACTCCATTTTGTAGATTAAAAATCTCTATCTTTAGTCTTCCATTGTGCTTTGCTTTCACACACTTCAGCTCTAATAGCTTGTTCACCCTCCAAGCATCCATACCCTTAAACCTTCTTTCTTTGTTTTCCAATAGTAGTCTCTTCTCTTAGGTCACTAAATGAAGCAATACCCTAGACTCCTTGTCTTCCTTAGGTTCTTGCACATGAGAACCCTTGCTTTTGACTAGCCATCTCTATAAATATAAAATTTAGATCTTTTGTCATTCAACCTACATTTTCCATTTTAGAGTTAGGTTGAATTAGGTAGGATTTAATGAATCTACCTATATTTTCATTTTATTCCCTTCGCAAAACTTCTCCTTCAATCCTCTTTAAATTTTCCTCAAAATGGATCATCTTGAATTCTATGCCACCATCTCATCAAGCGTATCTTTGACACGGTTCATAGAATCTAAGAAATCAAACTTGTTCATCTAGAATCATTGAATTCATGATCTTTCTCATAATCTTGACACTCGTCATTGACTTGAAGGTATTTTTTAGTGTCTAATATTCACAAATTGGCTAATTTTAGAAATTTTTGGCTAGTAATTTGGCTAATAATTTAAGATTTGATACAACTCAAATCAACATGGTTTTATAAAATTTAGGTCTAAAATATTTAAGATCGCTCAATAATTTATTTTATTGAAAAATCTAAACTCAAATATTCGCCACAATATTTGATACATGATTAAATTTGAGTCACCTAAATATTAACTATTATTGGGAAAATTTAATTGAACTGTACAATAATTATCACTATTATTATTTACTTTAAGGATATATCACCAATATTTAGTTTTCAATTTAAAGTATATGTAACGATCCTCATGATATTCCACAAGGTAAAAAAATTGTTCAATTTTGATTTGTAATATTTCATGGTGATTAATGAACTTCCTATTATAATTAAGATTTGTCAAAATTTTATACAGAACAATTATGATTTGAAAATAATCGCCAATATAAGTCATATTTAGAATAAAAAATTAAGAGATTTGCCAATAGAAATAATTTTGTTTTTTTTCAAAAAATGAAAGATTCACCATTATTTTATATCTTTTTTATGGAGGCAGCTTTCTTAAATTTTACCCTGATTGACTTGCTTTTGATGCTCAACACATACTACATTTCTCAACATCAACTATCAAAACACTTGGCACAAACTAAAGTTTACTAGAGCTCAAAATCAACTAAACTTTATTTGGATTATATTGTATCACTCATATATATTGAAATTTGACTTTTGTTGGCTGCAACTGATTTTCTACTTGGCTTACACTAAATTTTCTTAGCACCTACTATGCAAATTGTTAAGCTTGGCAAACATATATCATTTAACTTGTTCTTCTAAACTTAATCAGTGTATACATCCTTTGCAACTTTAAGTAGATTATTAATGCATTATAGCATCACTATCATAACTAATACTTGTACTCCTTTTCCATATCATAACTTGACCTTTCCTCTAGGTGCTATTGTTACCTCATTTGATCAAATCCTCTTCATTAATAAAATAAATGATAGTACTCAAATCATCTAAGCAATTATCTTATCAACAAGTATAAAGTTTGATGTCTATAACAAAAAAATGATTGAACACATTTTCATACTTGTATCAATCTACTTTCAACATTTCCAAAGGCTCCCATTGAAGTTGGGGCTTCTCCACTTCTTCTGTTAACACTTACGATTCTTTAGTTGAAGTATTACACAAATTTAAGAACTCTTATCACTTCTACAATAGACTATGATCCCTAGCCATACAACTTTGGCTCACATAGGGCATCACCATAAAAGCCATTGCCTTGCTTTCAAAGGGCCCTCCTTTTTTGTAGAATATGTACAAGGATTCATCTCCCATATCCCAAGAGACCATAAAGATCCTATGGTGAGAGAGGGAGTTATGACTCCATTTTGTTCAATCATAAGATTCAGAACAACAAGATGGAAAAACCAAAATAATTTGTCAAAGAAACTAGAAATCTAAAAAAACTCAAACTAGCACTATATAGTATTAAGAAAAACTAAATTAAAACTTCTAGGCACAAAACATTCCAATATAATCCATTAAAACCCAATCAAAATTGAAAGCATAAAACTATGTTATTAAGCTTATTTCTCAGTCCATAGAACCATAAATTCTTCCAAGTTCCAACCCTACCAAAAGGTTAAGGATGACGTTATAAAACCATCCCCACACCTATCCCAACTTGATGGGGTCAAGCCCAATAATGAAATGGATACATAGGAAAGGGAAATCTTTATTAACAATGAAAATATGCTAATACACTCAGTACAGAGAAAATAGACTTTAGAACATGCCCTTTGGGCTTATAATAGTATAAAACTGGAGATAATTTCTCCTTCCCATACCTCTGCTCAAACTCCACTCTGAACTTCCTTTTACAATGCCAAAAATGTTCTTAAATAGACCCCAAAGGGTTAAGGATTAGGAATACATTCTAGAAAGTGCCAGTTGGCATCCACCGCCCAAATAGAAGGCTCCAAAAGTTGCATTAGAAGTCAGTGCAAAATTAGAAGAATCCAAAAATGGTAGCCAAACTTTTGAGAGGCATAACTTTTGAACCATAGCTCTGATTGACAAACTTTTTACATTTTCAAAAAGTTCTCAGAGTGCTCTATAGCCCTATGGACCAGATTTGCTCTTCCCCCATTTTTTGGCCCTATACAAGGTCATTTAATGCCCTTGACCTGATTTTGAAGCATTCTTAGGAGGTCTCTAGAAACTGAAAAATTGCAATAGCTTTCAAACCGTGAGGCCTTTTGACCTTATTCCTTTTCTAGAATGTTCTAAATTACAATTGTAATTATCCCACCAATTTACACCTTCTAACTCACCATAATTATGGCTCAATTACATAGTCCTATTTTTTTGGCATTTACATGTATCCCAAGGTGCTTAAAAACTCTAACTTGGAACACTAATAGTGGAACTGTGAGAGTTGGAACCTTTATTTGACCCAAATAGGTATCCAGAATTGAAAAGACATGAAACAAAAACTATGCCTAGGTATATTTTTTTGGGTGACACAGGATTGCCCTTATACCTCTAGATGCTCCTGCATCACAACTTCTTTAGATAGTTACAAGGCTCCAACTAAAAATTTTCTTGATTGCAAGAAAAGTTGTCAATTTTGTCATTGATAACATTGACAATTTTTTAGCAAATTTTGCAATTTTGAGCATTTGAATCTCAAACTTGATCCAAATTATGTCAAATAATTCCAAGAGCCTTAAATAGTTATAAAACACATAATAAGTCCCTTCCAACACTTTTTTGACAATTCAATTCTTCCAAAGCTAAAAATGTTCTATATAGCCTAATTGAGCAACATTGAGAAACTATGAGTAACCTTGCATAAACAACCTCACCTTCTGACTAGGCTAGCCCTATTATTCACCTAGTTGTGTGGCTAGCACCACAACAATTCAAAATAACCTAGTAGCCTAAGGTCTTTCACAAGCCTATCTAGGTGCCCTTGGACCATACTTCCCCATAACAAAATCCTATGTCACTTCTATGGATAAAAGGTCTAGAGGGAAGCCTACCCTCTTAAAATTTTCTTTAACAACCAAAGTTGCTTGTGATTCAAGTTTTCCCTTCCACTAGATGAGGTGCTCCATGTACACTTGGTCTCTAGTGGCTTTCTTGATTCTTGAGTTTAAGAGCTAATCAACTTCCAACTTGCTAGTGGAAGGGACTACTATAGGCTCCAAATCATCCTGAAGGCCCTGACTACTATAAGCATTAGTATGCAATGGACCTTTAAACTAAACAAAGTCTTGCACATTAAAAACTAGAGATTACCTAGATCTAATGGTAAATAAACCTTGTATGCATTTTCCCCATATTTTCCTATGATCTTGCAAGGGGGTAAAAGCACAAACCTGTGTCACCTTTTATAAAGAAAAGTGATATCAGAATGTGACAGTTCAACATTAATGACAAAAAAAATGGTATTTGCATTTAAAATATGAAGATGATGTAAACTGATGAAATGTGTAGAATTGTATGAATTTTATGCCTATAATTTTTATTATTTTTTTGACTAAGAATTTATTCATTTTATTTTATTTTGAGGTCCCTTTTTTAACTGTAAAAAATATAGGATGTAGTTCCCGTCAAACAAGTATGTGCAAATCATCTTTTTTTGTTATGATTTGAAAATATTTTATAGATGACATGTATAGCTAGTGCACAAAAAAAGAAATAATTATTTTTGATGTATATTTTCTTTGTTATAAGTACTCAAGTTCGACCTTGTCAGAATCCAACAGTTTTTTGCTCCCGTCAAAACTTCCCTATCAAATCTATACCTTCTTGAAAAAAAATTACATATTCATGAAGAGGATTCTCTCCTCTAGTGATAAATATATATTTTTAATTTTTTTGATATGATTTACAATTTTTTTTTCATTTTTTTAGAGAGCATCTTCTGAAATGTTGAAATATTGACTTATAATATTTTTAGATTATAGCATATTATAACTAATCAAAACACTCAAAAATTTATATAATGATGATATTGAATTTGAAATCTATAAAAGGGTATTTTTAGTTTTTTTTTAAAATTGAGTTTTGATAGAGAAATGAGATTTGACCAAAACAGGTTTTTGTATCAAAAATGGTGACACAGATCTATGCTTTTACCCAAGGTCTTACTCTTTTCATCTACAACTTGGACAATACACCCTTCTATAATCTTGCCTTATTTAAGAGCACCATTATATAATCTCCAATGGATAACTAAATGTCCTTTCCCCTTTCATCTATCTTGTGTTTAAGCTTTTGGGTGTTATCTTGGATGGTCTTCCTCACTTTTTATTGTATTTCCTTGATTGCTTGCGAAAAATCATCAACATGCCCAATCCTATATTACATGCCTCCAAGATCTCTCAACTCACACACACCTCTAGAATGCATGCCATAGACAATTTCAAAAGGGCTTCTTTATATGGTCCTAATTTTCCTATCATTATATTCATATTATACTTGGGAGATAACCACATCCCATGTTTGCCCATACTCCTTAGTTAGGCACCTCAAGTATAAGCATTAGTTTGAGGATAGTATGCTGATCCAAATGACAAGTTTGTGCCATGTCTGCCCCGCAAAGTCTTCCAAAAGTGACTCATGAATTTCACATCCCTATCTAAAACTATGCTTAATAGAAGGCCATGAATCCTCACAATCTCATTGAAGAACAAATGCATAGTGTGGCTTGCATAATTGGTAGTTTTGTATGGAAGGAAGTGTCCCATCTTACTAAACCTATCAACAACTACATAGACACTGTCATAGCCCTATTTTTTCTTGGGTAGACCAACTATAAAATCCATGCTCACACACTCCCATGGCCTATTTGGGACTAGTAGGGGTTGATAGAGACCTACATTACTCATCCCTCCTTTAGGTTTCATATATACCATGTGATATTACACATATTTGGTTACATATCTAACCAATTTAGGCCAATAATAGAATCTTTGGACCAACTCAAGAGTCTTTCTTACACCAAAGTGTTAACTTAGAATCCCATTGTTTTTCTCCTATACTGGGTTCTCTCTTTTGGATCCCCTTGGTACACACAACTAATTTCCCTTAATGAGAAATCCATTTTGTAAGGTAAATTCAAAAAAATTAATATAAAGTGGTTCTCAAAATTAGAAGTTAACTTGTAGGCCTCTCCAAAGTCTTCACCCTCCTTATAGAGACTTTTAAATCTCTCTATACAAATGCTATGGAACTAAACTTCTTGGATATTTAATAACCTCTTGCTCAAGGCATCTAGTACCTTGTTCAACTACTTCTTCTTGTGCTTGATTGTGAAACTAAATAGGTGCAAGTACTCCATCCACTTCAAGTGCCTATTACTCAAATTTTCTTGAGTGTTGATACATATCTTAGGTCCTTATTATTAGTAAATACAACAAATTCCTTGGTTAATAGATAGTGCCTCCATTTTCTAAGGGACTGAACTAAGGCATAAAGTTCAACATCATAGGAAGAATATTTCTTTTTGGCTTCATTAAGATTTTGACTAAAGAAGGCTACTGGCCCACCTTCTTAACTCAACACTCCCCCTACTGCTAGACCACGTGCATCATAATCTAGGGTAAAGATTTTTTCAACACTAGGTAGTTGCAAAATAGGTTGGATAGTTATTTACTTCTTGAGCATTTCAAATCACTTTTCATCTTTGAAGGTCCACCTAAATTTGGACTTCACCCCTCTCTATGTGGTCTCTAGAAAAGGTGCACATATTCCACTAAAGTTTCTAACAAACTTCCTACAGAATTAAGAAAGACCATGAAAACTCCTTACCTCAATTGATGTAGGTGGTGGCTAGTTTAGGATTGCGAAAACCTTCTCTTGATCCATCTCTAGAGTTACCTTAAACACCACCAAGCCTAGGTGCATAAGTTCTTTCTTGAAGAAGTCACACTTCTCAAGCTTGATAGAAAACTTTTCCTCATGAAGTCTTTGGAATACTACCTCTACATGCTTGATGTGTTCCTCTTTAGTCTTGTTGAAGACGAGTATATCATCTAGGTAGACCACCACAAATCTTCCTATGAAGTCGTTAAGCACTTAATTCATGAGCCTCATGAATGTTCTAAGAGCATTAGAGAGACCAAATGGCATCACTAGCCATTCATAGAGCCCATATGTGGTCTTGAATGTTGTCTTCCATTCATCTCCCTCCTTAATCCTAATTTGGTGGTATCCACTCTTCAAATATAGTTTGGTAAATTACATTACTCCTCTAAGGAAATCCATGAGATCCTCAATCATGGGTATGGGAAGCCTATCCCTGATTGTGATCCTATTTATGGATCTTGAATCCATACATACTATGTATTTTCCTCCTTTCTTGGATGCTAACACAATAGGTACTGCACATGGGCTTGTGCTCTTTTGAATTAGACCTTGGTCCATCCACTCTTGCACTTGTCTTACCATTTCCAAGTTTTTTTCTAAAGTAAGCTTGTATGTTTTGTTGCTAGGTATGGATGCAACAAGAAAAAATTCAATTTGGTGGCTTATGACTCATCTAGATGTATGGTAGTAGGAGTCTCATCACTTACTATGTCCTTGTATCTTTCAAGAAATTCTTGTACCTCCTTTGGTATGGCTCTTTGACTACATTCACCTCTCCTTTGGATTTCAATACTACTACATAATTCTAACCCTCCTCATCCTTGAGGTCCTTGAGAAATTCCTTTCCACTACACAACAAGACACTAGGTACCTTGGTCTGTGGCTCTTCTCCCTCCAATAAAGATTGGATTTTAAGTGCCATGCCTCCCTTCTTAAATGAGATTGAATTTTTTGTCCCATCATATACTACTCCTATATCAAATTGCCAAGGTATGTCTAATAGTAGATGGCAAGGATCAATGGGTAGGATGTCACATAATAATCTGTCCTCAAAACTTGCTATGGAGAAGTCCACCCAAGTCTACTCATTTACTAATATACACTACCATTTGTTGAGCCAAGTCACCTTGTAGGGATTCACACATGGTAGCTTAAGTAGTTTAATCTTTTCCATTTCCACCTTTGATATTTTATTTTTAGTAGATCTAGAGTCTACTATCACTTTGCATACCTTCCCTAGGATCTTACATCTGATCCTAAATAGTGCCCCTCGATGCTTAGGTTCAACAAGAGCTGGTTACTTGATCAATACCATTCTAAACATGGAGTCCTTGCTACAATTTTCCTCTTGAATATATGCTATCCTCTTGTCATGGTTAGAAGAAGAGGGCTTATTAGGGTATCTATATGCAAGGTGGCCTAACTAACCATAGTCGTAACACTTCATACTAATAAAGTATGAGTTACTCCTACCTGATGCTCTTCCCCTATTAGAGCCTACTTTGTTGCCTCTCCATTTTCTATAGCCCCCTCTAGGATTACTTTCAATGGCTTTCTTTGTCAACTTTTTTCACCTTGGTTCCTTTGGTCACTTCCTCTACCATGATAACCTCCTCTTTGTCCTCTTTGATTTATACCCTTACATGTGTCTTTGCAGTTAGAGTCTCCTTTCTTCCTATTCTTTTCCTCCACCTTTAAGGCTATTTGATGATGCCTTTAAACAATGGTGGATGCCAAGAAACTAAGTTCCTCTTGGATGTTCCATTTCAAACCATCCAAATACCTAGCCACCTTCAATGGCTCCTCTTCTTACTTCTTGGATCGAAGGCATAACTTCTAAAACTCCTTTGTATAAGTGGTCACATCTAAGCTTCATTTCTTGTCTTCTTTTGTGGATTTATATTTCAAAATCTTCTGGTAGGAAGTTATCCTTCAACTTAGTAACCATGATGTTCTAGTTGGCTATAGGATTCTTGCCCATGCTGATCCTCTCATCTTGTCCATACTTTCACCATGTCAAGGTTGAGCCTTTGAGTCTTGACTTGGCCACTTTGACCTTATCTGCCTCTAATACACCTTCACACTCAAAATGGTTCTCCATGTTATCCAACCAATCCATCACTACACCAATATCCATCATTCCACTGAAAAGTGCCACACCTTCCAAATATTTCCCTCCTAGGGCTTTAATAGCCTTCAATAGGATATTCATTAAAGATAGGGTCATGTTTATGTACAACATAATCTTCTACTACCTCCTTACCCTTCTCATTGTTTTCTTCTTCCTTTCTTTTACTTGCATCAACAACTTTGTCCAATTTTTTCTTCACCTCTTCCAAGGCTACTTCAAAGAGTTTATTTTTCTCCTTTTTCTCATCAACTTCTTTGGCTAGTTCTACATTAGTAACCATGTTGGACTCACCCACTGACTCTCGAGTAGTTGGAAACATACACCACTTTTTCCAAGTCTTTAACTATCTCTGATACAATGTTGATGTGACACCCAATCTTGCTCCTACCCTAGCTTCCTCTAGGCTCTCCTTAAGTCTCTTACTTAACCTAATAGGGTTGCTAACTTCCCCTAGTTTCCTTAGGAACCTAACAATGTGGTCCTAGGCAATTCAACTAGGTGCACACCAATGTAAGATCAATTGCTCTCCTCATTTCAACTAACTCTAAATCCTCAAAAGGCATCACAAAGGAATGGATGGCTCCTGAGAAGGCATTTGGATTATCCACAAAGTCTTCAAGTACCAAAAATATTGAAATCATATTTGAGATCCAAGGTTCATGCAAGATTTCCTTAAATTTCTTGAAATAGTGCTACAAGAAATTAGCCCTCCATATGAAGAAAAATATGATTAAATTGCAAAAAAAATTAACAATAGGTCAAACAAATCAATGATCCTGACACCATTTTCAAAGACCTTAATGATTTTGGGGGTATAGGGTTTCCAACTTGTCCATAAAGCATGACCACAATTTAGCCTAAAACCAAGGGTTTTAAGGGCTTTACTAGTTGTCTTCACACAAGAAGGTCTTATCCTTCATAGAACTTTTCCGAAAGGCTCGTATTGAATTTTAGGCTTCTCCACCCCTTAATTTAACAATTCCCATGCTTTGGTTGAATTATTACACACATTTAACCACTCTTATCACTTGTGCAAAAACCTGTGATCCCTAGCCATGCAACTCTAGCTCGCCTAGGGAATCACCATAAAAGTCATTGACTTTATTTCCAGGGGCCCTCCTTTTCTATACAATATGTACAAGAAGTCTCTGTTGGAAGCATGAATGTTGATGATATTCCTATCGAGGAGTGTTGTAGAAACATGATTAGATCATTATTTTGATGATTTGTTATATTCATGACTATGTTTGTCATTGATGTCAACATAACAATTTTCTATGTATCTAACAGAAGAACAACAATAAAGATAAAGCTAGTATGGATAGATCATTTAGTATTTTCACTAGCAAGGTTAAAGGGTGATACTACTACTATCTAGTCTATTAAGCTAACATTAGGAGAAAAATATATTATGTCTAGAAGAAGTTATGCAAGTTTTGGTGAAGATTTTTTTGAGATAGAGTTTACAAAAGCATGTTCTTATAAACTTGTTATATCTCTTAGAAAAGTTTTTATTCTAAGAAGCAAGGTTAAACATCTGTAGAAAACATGTCGGAGACGATGTGGTTAAGCTCGGTCATCATAATATTACATGTACAGAAAGTTATTCAAATTACAAGGTGACAGCTTGATGTTATCACTAAGTATAATGTGTTCTTAATGAGGTCATATAATAATTAATTGAGAATGTGTAATAGCTAACTCAAGGAGTTAATTTATGGTTTTGGTATAAAGGAAGGAAATTTTCCTTTGTTATATATGAAATATTGTGTGAAGCACAAAGAGTGGAATAGAAGAGAAACAAGTTGATATGTGAGGATAAGTAGAGCAAAAATAAGTTGGAGAAATCTTCATTGCCGATATTTTATTTTGAGATTCAAGGTTTGTGACCTAATCTAAAAGGTATGATAGTGATTGGTGTAGTTGATAGGATGGAGGACAGAGGATAAAGCATAGCATCAACAATTATTCTGCAAGGAATAATTGAGAGATCAGTTGGATAGTGAAGTTCAGTGGTCTTTCCCAAGAAGTTGTTTGGACAATGGGTCCTTCTACATTCTACAACTCCTAACATGGTTGGAATATCCTAATAGAGATTCAAAGTCTCCTAACATGGACTCTTATGTATTGAATATGTTTATAGACTCCTAATAGGGTCCATCA